>OZ020530.1:56316037-56853537 GCA_963971445.1 Ornithomya chloropus
GTACCCAGATATCACATTGTGTACCCCGTAATAAAATATGGCATAGATCAAACCATTAGAATATTAAAAGAGATTAAACCTAATAAAAATAGAAATAGAAGATGAATAGACATTTTAGGAACTGATTGGAAATATTTGGCCGTTTCACCGGACCATGACGATTTAAAAATGATATAGAACAATTTACAAAATTTAAACGATAACAGCAATAGATAAGTTGTGATTAATGAAGCATTCACTACAAGACTACAAAATTTAACACACATAACAAATGAAATATTAGACATAATGGGGGTTAAGAAGATCTATGGGTTTGCTCTACTGCAACGCGATAGATTTCGCATAGTTAAAGAAGAATTACTAAATATCAAATATGCATTGCAGTAAGCGGGTCATAACATTTTGATTTCAGTGCTTCACAAGCAAAGGGAAATAGAATTAGCCGAGAATAAACTGGAATCTGAGCGTTTACCGTTCAATTCCATAGAAGAGGCATTAAGATTTAGTAGTGTGAGTGGTTTAGGTAAGAATGAAATAATTTTATATGTTATCACAATACCACTAACTGCAATCGAAAATTATTATTCTTTTATTTTGAAGCCTGTGAACCAAAACGGAAAATTAATTTAAGTAGATTTTGATTATATTATAAAAAATGAAAAAGAAATATTCGGTCTAAAAAAGAAATGTATTGAACTAAACAAAGTAAAAATTTGTAATAGAGAGAACCTAATAGATTTAATAAATGCCACTTGTATTTTAAGAGTACTAAAAGGACTAAATTCTAAATTCTAAATTCAGTTGTCTGTTTTTAAAGTTCTTTCTCTGGAGCCTTTGAATGTACTCCACATTAACAACACTAAGTAATTACGAAGAGAAACTCGGAAATTGGAATATCTGTGGGAGGATTCATGACGACTGTGACTTTTGCGTTCATTCTGGTCAAGTGAAGACCAAAAAAATTAGTTGTTGAAAATCATGGGGAACCATTCTCTACATTATCTAATCCAAATATTCAGCCGCCCTCCTCAAATTTCAATTTGAAAAACATTCCATATTTTTAAATATGATCGAGGACGATCGCACTTGGAGGGGGAGAAGTTATGAAACAGTTTAATTAGCGCTGGTTATGAAATAGTTTAATCAGCGCTTGAATAAAGTTTAATGACCGACATCGAATGTCCGTGTAAACTGCTGGCTCATGTGTTTCCCACAACACTTGCGCGTGCCTAAAATGCAAGCTTGGCACTTCGACTGAGCTATGTCGGCTGTTATAAATAAGGCAAAAAGAATGGTTTGATCATTCTTTAGTGTTAAGCCATAGTTAGTAGTTAGTATATGTACAAAATAATAATAAAATTAAAAAATAAATATTTAAAAAAAAATAAAAAAAAATAATATATTTTAATTTATATATTATATGTTATGTATATGAGTACCGTGAGGAATTTCAGCATCGTTATACCTTTGATAAAAATTACGTCTTTACAATTTTTCAACACTTTTCACATAGTGATTTGCGGTATTTTCCACTCTTTAGTTATCGTGTATTTTCAAGTACACTTAAACTTTTTAAACTTAGGTTATTCTTTGGTTTTATTTTTCATTCTTTATTAAACAAAAACAAGTAAGAAAACTAAATCTGGCTTAGACCAAATCTTAAATACCCTCCACCTCTACAAGAGAGGGCGTAGCAAATATATATATATATATATTGCCCCCTTTAATAGTGTATGTCTTAGGTGTCAGCATGCAAGTCTACTTTTACGTTAAATATGGTTTTTTTAAAATTGTAGGCGTGTCTTTTATTCGACCGCGCCCATTTTTGGCACATCGGTAGACGGGATAACTATGTATACGCGCTTCCATAATATGACCATTCAAGTTCCTAGATCAACTTTTGTGGCAGATATAAAGATTTTTATTAATTGTGGGAGTGTCTGTTATCCGAATACGCCCATTTTTGGCGTACCGATGAAGCCAATATTCATAGATGTACGTACCAAATTTTAAGTTTGTAGCTCATATTTTGTGGTAGATAAAAAGATTTTTGTCTATTGTGGGCGTGGCTCTTGACCGATTTTGCCCATTTTAAATAGCGATCTGCGTGCAAAAACTAAAAGTGCCTGCCCTTTCAGCTCAATATCTCAAAATTTACGCCTGTGATAGTGCCAAAAACAGACGGACACACGGACATACGTGTTTAAATCGACTCAGTTTTTGATACTGATCAAGAATATATATACTTTATAGGGTCTCTGAAGCCTCCTTCTGGGTGTTGCAAACGGAAGAACAAACTTAGTATACCCTCATCACTGAGGTGGAGGGTATAAAAGAAACGTTTCTCTTGGGACGAGAGTCCCTGCTCGGGCGCCAATGTAACGCGATTTTTACACTATGCCGGGGTTAAGCCGTCGGCGTAGGGTATCTCGCCCATTTATTTGTTGTTGAAAAGAGAAACGCTTATTGTTATTATAAAAAGAACAAACCTCACTTTATTATAGATTTTGATTAACCCCATTACCCTGGCCACACTCGCTGCTTCGATAGAGGCTGTCTCCGCCCTGTATCAGCTTCACCCCATTTATTGCGGAATCACAGGCTTCGCGTCCTGTTCAACGCATCTATATCTTACACCGGTCCGTACAGACTTTACATCCTGTACCCTAAATCTCGCACTGTAAGTGTACAGACTTGCGTCCTGTACACTACTATTTCAACAAGTCTTTATGTACTTACGCTTCGCGTGTCAACTAAACGATTCGACTTACGTCTTATCTCCACGACAGCTAGCCAAAAAAGAGGTTGAGAAATATGCGAACATTTCTCAACAAGGTATTTCCCATTGGAAATATTGGAATCGCGTTCCTGTACCTTCGGACAGTACGCGATGACTTCGCAGCGAGTAGTAGTCAGATCTACTATATTAGTTTAACACGAACTTATC
The DNA here is from genome assembly GCA_963971445.1 of Ornithomya chloropus. Taxonomy (NCBI): domain Eukaryota; kingdom Metazoa; phylum Arthropoda; class Insecta; order Diptera; family Hippoboscidae; genus Ornithomya; species Ornithomya chloropus. The sequence goes on from OZ020530.1 coordinate 56,318,985, forward strand.
TATTTTAGACCTTCTATATATGTTACAATTCTTTTCTTATTTTAACATAGTTGACGGGGAAAACGAGGGACGACTTTCCTCGTCACACGCTCCTTACTCTCTTATTAATTGCGCCAGCAGATCCTGGGCCGCTTTGCAATGGTTAAAGTTGATTTGTATTAATCGCCATATTTTTTATTTCTCATAGCCGTTAACAAGGTCGGACATGCGGAGCTGCCTTCTCTGTGATTTTTGGGGGTGCTATTTCCACAGAGAAGGCAATAAGGTTGTTCCTTGCAGTCTTTAGATATGTGCGCCCCTTTTCCACACCACCAATTCTTGGAGTACTCAACTTTACTCTTGCAAGAATTGCTTGCATGGCAAAAGTTGAGGCACTTGAAGCATTTCTTTAAGACCGTTTTTTCACGAAGTCGGCAATTAACCCAGCCGACTCGGATTTTACCTACTCCAAGGATTTTTTCCCCCAGTGGGGCCAATAAAGATATTGTTGCACTTTGGGTATTTCCATACGCACTCCTCAAAGAATGGACCTCGAACCCTACTTCTGAATCAGAAACTAACTGACCGAGCTGATTCTTTAAGGCATCATTAACATCCTCCTTGGTAGAAACCTCGCCCAAATCCTTTATTTCCACTAGCGTACGCTGCGTCAAGTTCCTGACTAGCGCGCAGTTTAAGCAAAAGTTCACCTTTTTGGGTTCGCTATATTGTGTCTACATAGCAATCTGCGTACAAAAAGTAAAAATATTTGGACAACAACATTTCAGCTCAATATCTCAAAACGTAAGACCCCGAAAGTGCCATCAAGAAATGGATGTATTAAGGGGAGTGTTTGTTAGTTTTAGTTATTCGGAGTCAACTAATACTGTCGCCTGAGGAAGTTGACACACAACCCAAGAAAATGTCGGGTGTAACATATAATGAATAAATTATTCTTTTATTCATTTTAGATTAGTACAAGTAATTAATTAAAGAGGAACAGTGAGACAAACTTTGTTGTTGTTATTATTAATATATTTTGGGCAGTTTGTTTCGGTTCCACATATGTCTCAATCGCTTATAATTAAGGGTTTAATTGGATTTAAATTCCCTCCAGTGTTATTGTTATGAAATTTGTATGTTATAATATATTTTATATAAATGTGTAACTTAAATTTTTAATATTTACCAATCTCCAGCTGCTAAGTGAGCAGCGTCCTGTCAGCTATATGCCTGGTAAGGGGAGATGTAGTAAACAAAGAAAAGACTAGGTTTGTTTTTAGTTAATACAAAAGTCTTTCTCTTTTTATTCTGGCCAATCTTACATTATTTATACTATTATTATTCAATGTTAATGTTAATGCAGTTTGTTAATCTTAACATAAAATGCAAATATGCAAAGTTAAGTAGGTTATTTATAAGTACACTACACCCTTATCCTCTGAGGGGAAAAAAATTTTGATTATATGAAAAAAAAAATTTTTTGTAGTGAAGAATAAAATTTGATTTAAATATGACATTTAAAATTATTTCCAAAGTGTTTCCTATGCTAATGGTTTTACTTTATCTAAAGTGCTTTTTTTTTTAACTATGTGCACATGTATATAATAGTATAATTATAGTAATTATAGTATTGCATTTATATTTTAACATTATTGTAATTTAATATGGTTTTAATTGATTGTTATGAAATTCTTTGTAACTACCATTCATTTCTATAATTGAATTTACTCCGTTTATTGTTATTATTTTGTATGGACCTGAGTAAGGCTTTTGATTTTTCTTTCTAGCTTCATTTTTAAGTAACACTATATCTCCTGTTTGTAAATCTAGGGGATTAATCTGTTTAGTGTTTTTTGCTGTGGTTCTTCTGTTTTTTTCTCTATCAATTAATATTTTAATCTGATTTTTAATTCGTTCTGACGCCTCCTTCTGGGTGTTGCAAATGGAAGAACAAACTTAGTATACCCTCATCATTGAGGTGAAGGGTATAATTATAGTAATTTAACAGTGAACATACTAATATTTAGTTGCGCAATACTTTTGTACCCTCCACTTTAATGATGCGGGTATACTAAGTTCGATCTGGGCATTTCTAGACTTTTCTAGTTTCTGCACGAAAATTATTATTTTAATTGGACAAAATGGTTGAGAGCCACGCCCACAGTATGTCTACTATCTACTATCTATGAGCAACGAAATCAAAATTTGACACACCTATTAATATTTAGGCCTTTCATGGATGTGCCAAAAGTAGGAGCAATAGGATAAGAGACACGTCTACAATTTAAGTTTGTGCGGATGTTTGTAACTCCTAGACGGCAAATGTCACAGCCACCTTCAGTTAAGCCAAACGATTCATAATCAAAATCTGAATCGATTTAACCATGTCCGTCTGTCCGTCTGTCCGTCTGTCCATATAAATTTTTGCGCAAACTACAGATCGCATTTTTTGAGATATTTCGATGAAATTTGGTACAAGGATATGCATTTGCCCAAAGGGGAACCCTATTGAATATGGACCGGATTGGATCATTTTTAGAACCCCTCCCCATATGAGGTCATGTTATTTTTGAGATGTTTCAATGAAATTTGGTACAAGGGTATGTTTTGGCCCAAAAAGAAACCGTTTTGAAAACGGATAGGATCGGACTATTTTTAGAACCCCTCCCCATATAAAATTTAGCTTAGGCCAAATCTTAAATGCCCTCCACCTCCACAATGGTGGGCGTGGCAAATATATATATATATTGCGCCCTCTAAATAACTATGTATACGCGTATTAAATTTCAAGATCCCAGGTCAACTTTTGTGGCAGATATATAGATTTATGTTGATTGTGGGCGTGTCTGTAACCCGAATATGCCCATGAAGGGAATTACTGTTATACCATATATCCTTACTGCTGGGCACGTTTCCCTTCTAAGAGTAAATTTATTTTCCTCTTATGAAGTCATTCTTCTAAGGCTGACACGTGGTTTTGTATTTGATTGGATGCCAAAGCAGGATTCGCGTCGTTACTTATAATTTCTGCCTCATCTGACGCAGATATTTAACTAAATGTCAGTCAGATGATGCGTTGGCATGTCTACAGTGTATATCAGGTATAGTGTAGGCCCCAATATACTGCCTTGGGGAACTCCTACTAAAATATTCCTCGTAGTAGATTCCCAATCGTTTATAAAAATTTGCCCAAAAACAGCAATATTTCTAATCTGTCACCGTTTCTGGACGATATGAAAATTTTGCGAGTAGGAGGACGAATTTCAAATGCATCAGAATTATATAAAACTAAACATCCAATTATTTTAGCGAAACAAAATCCTCTATCTTTACTCATAATGTCAGAAGCGCATAAACAAACTTTACATGGAAGTGTTCAACTTATGCAATCATATGTAATGCAAAAATACTGGATAATTTCAGCTCGTAATTTAGCAAAACAAATTCAACGAAAATGTTTAGTATGTTTTAATTATCGTTCTAAAACAACAGAACAATTAATGGGAAATTTACCTGCTGTACGTTCACAACCAACACGATCATTTAAGCATAGTGGATTAAACTATGCTGGCCCAATCACAATCAAATTGTCAAATTTACGCAAAGCTAAAACATGTAAAGCCTACACATGTTTATTTATTTGTATGTGCACAAAAGCTATACATTTAGAAGCTGTAACCAGTTTAAGAACTGATGATTTTTTATCTGCCTTTCGACGTTTCACGGCAAGACGAGGTATGTGCACCGATCTCTACAGTGATTGTGGAACCACTTTTGTTGGTGCTAATAAAGAACTACAAATATTATATCACAAAAATCGTTCATCAATATTTATTTGCTAATTTAGCCAACACAGGAACTACCTGGCATTTTATACCACCCGCTACACCTAATTTTTGTGGCGTATGGGAAGCAGGGGTGAAATCTAGAAAATATCATCTGCGCCGTATTATTAAAAATAGTTTATGTACATATGAAGAAGTAAGTACTTTACTAGCTGAAATAGAGAGTTGTTTAAACTCACGACCACTCTGTCTTTTATCATGCGAACCAGCAGATACTAATGTACTTACACCATCACACTTTTTAATCGGTGAATCTACTAATTGTGTTCCAAACGAAAACCTCATGGATGCTAATATAAATAATTTGAAACGTTGGAAATTACTTGAGCGTATGAAACAATATTTTTGGGAACGTTGGAGAAAAGAATATTTATTTAAATTGCAATTCAGACCAAAATGGACAAAACTTAACGAAAATATTTTAATTGGTGATTTGGTTATTTTACACAATGAAAAATCAGTACCTGGTCAGTGGCCGTTAGCTAGAGTAACTGATACTCACCCTGGTCAGGATGGATTAGTACGAGTAGTAACATTAAAATGTAATGACAAATTTATAAAACGACCTATTTCTAAAATTTGCGTGTTTGCCTGTTGCCCTTGTAATCAAAGCTCAACTTAAGTTACTTAAGATACTTTGCGGCGGGAGTATGTTGAGAATTTATTTAGGGTTCTTCCCTTAATAACTATAACTAATATACATTTAAGGTTACAGTTATAAATACGTTATTTTCTCTATATGTACTTTTTATATATATGTAAATTTATGATAGGAGGAGTGTGTGAAAACGTAATAATAACATTATTAGATCTAAAACACAAGAGCGTAGTTGTTTTTTCTCTTACACACGCAGATCGCTATTTAAAATGGATAAAATCGGTCAAGAGTCACGCCCACAATCGATAAAAATGTATTTATCTGCCACAAAAATTGAGCTATAAACTTGAAATTTGGTACGTATATCTACAAATATTAGCTTCATCGATATGCTAAAAATGGGCTTATTCGGATTACAGACACGCCCAATTAATAAAAATCTATATATCCAATTAATAAAAATCTATATATCTACCATATAAGTTGATCTAGGAACTTGAAATTTGGTACTCGTATACATAATTAACCCATCCACTGATGTGCCAAAAATAGCTGAGGTCGAATAACAGACACGCCAACAATCGACAAAAATCTATATATCTGCCACAAAAATTGACCTATGAACTTGAAATTTGGTGCACATATTTATGGTTTTCCCATCTATCTATGTAACTTGGTATGATCGGATAACAGACGCGCCCACAGTTTACAAAAGACCATATTCACCATAAATCTAGACTTATAAGCTGATACGTAATATATACACTATTAGATGGAGAAATCACATACCTACCACTTCCACTATTGTAGATGTGGGGGGTATTTAAGATTTAGGCCTAAGCCAAATTTAGTTTTCTTACTTGTTGTACTATCACCAACTTTCAACAATACCCATATACTCGCTTACATTGAAAGTATAGCGTTTAATGGTTGTGTACTGAAAATAACATGAAAACCATAAAATATTCCACTTTCCAATTTAATACAAAAGGGTTTTATGCTGAACAATGCCATAAACGCATATACGTGTGCAATAATAAGGGTTCTCAGCACTCCACATATTACACTTTTATTCATTCATTCATTCATGACATTGATTGTGCATGCAGGCTGTAGTTCATGAGAAAACACCATATTTGATGAGAAAGCATACAATTCGCACAATGCATATAATGCGTGCGTGATGTGAAGCACTTTTGTTGATATTTTTCACCAAAAATTTATAAAGAACGTTCAAAGTGCATGGTAACATAAACACAGGAGGTGCGTCTGCAATACAAGTAACCGCAAAATCACAACTGTTGTTAGGTCACAACGGAATGTGTAAAGGTTTCAAAAAACTTTTCAAAAATTCACAATTTCTATTGTCTTTATCTAATCATAATATGTAGAATAATAGTTTAATAGAACACATAAATTGGATAATGGAAGAGCCGCTTTCGCTTGTATTTTCAATTGCTTACAAAAGAAAAATTATTTAACGCAAAACTCATCTTGTTAGTTGATAGTAATATACAAACCATAAGTGCGTAATCAGGTTCATGCCATGCCCACTGTTTGCATGTGAAAGTGTATTGTATTCAAGATTTGGGCCACCCAAGTTAAGTTTTTTTACTCGTATTAGGAAGAGTATAATTAAGTTTTGTGAAGAGAAGATACATAAAAATACATTAGAATGTAATAGTATTCATAAGTAAATAAAAGGATTCTTAAGTAATTAACTCTTCCAAATTTTTAATAAAACTCTTTTTTAATATATATATATATCTGCCACGCCCACCGTTGTAGATGTGGAGGGTATTTAAAATTTGGCTTAAGCTGAATTTAGTTTTTTTCATTATTATTATGATAAAAAAAAAATTATATAGGGAGGGGTTCTAAAAATAGTCCAATCCGGTCCATTTTCAAACAGGTTTATTTTTGGGTCAATGCTTTTCCGCGTACCAAATTTCATCAAAAAATCTCAAAAAATAATAGAATATCATATGGGGAGGGGTTCTAAAAATGGTCCAATCCGGTCCATTTTTAATAGGGTTCCCTTTTGGGCCAATATGTCCTTGTACCAAATTTCATCAAAATATCTCAAAAAATGCGACTTGTAGATTGCGGACAAATTTAGATGGACAGACAGGAGGACACACGGACAGACGGACAGACGGACATGGTTAAATCGATTCAGATTTTTATTCTGAATCGATCGGTATAACTGAAGGTGGGTGTGGTTTTTGCTGTTTAGGAGTTACAAACATCCGCACAAACTTATCCTTTTCTACAGGGTGGTGCAGGGTTTAAAAATTTTCTGACTTATGTATCATTTTGAAATTTTTGAAATTACAAGTAGGTATAGAAAAATAAAATTTTTCATTTTTCAAAGAAAAAAACTAAATTGAATAAATATCATATTTTTGGTCGGGCTTGACCGGCTATAATATTTTCACTTGTTTCTATTACAATTGTTTCACCTAAACTAATTTATATTTGCACAAGACCAATGCATCCCCTTACCATTATGATAGTGGTATAAAAAATTAGCACAAACAAGTAAAAAACAACACAAATTTAAAGTTGATTCTATTGAAAAATGAATAATTACCTCACTATCGTTGCTGTGTAAAATGAGACGAAAACCTGGCAACAGATTGGTCTCCTTATTTACATCATCCAATGCCAGTCTTGCTGCGGGCATACACGCTTGACCACCTTGCCATCCTCCTTTGCCAGCTATTGGAAAAATACCACCAATGTGCAATTCGTCGAGTCTCCCACCGCTGGGCTCACACAGTTCAAATAAAATGAATGATAAAATTAACAATACCGAATAGGTTAACACGCCATCACATGTCATATCCTGGAACAATATGTGTGCACACACAAAAGAAGGCATTTTATGAAAAATTTATGTAAACGTTTACATTTGTATATACGTCTATATACACATCTACATTTACATTTACATTTACATTTAATCTGCATTTACCTATAATATAATTGTAGCACAAAGCGTTTAAATGTACTTCACTTTCATTTCAGTTTTTCTCTCCCTCCCCCACTCACTCATTATAGATTTTTATCGTCTCTGATTTTTTTATGTGCTGCAGTATTTTGTGTTATTATACTATAATCTACTCAGGCTTCCGTGAAGATTAATGGTATTTTTATTAAACACTTTCAGTATTCAGTATAAATTAATTAAATAAATATTTTGAGGGTGTACAGAATTTGATATTCCGTTTGCAACACCCAGTATCACTTCAAGTACCTTGCACCACCCTGTGGAAAAGGGTATATTAAGTTTGTGGGGATGTTTGTAACTCCTAAACGGCAAATGCCACATACCCACCTTTAGTTATATCGATCGATTCAGAATCAAAATCTGAATCCATTTAACCATGTCCTTCTGTATTTCTGTCCGCCTGTTCTCCTGTCTGTCCATCTAAATTTGTGCGCAAGATACAGGTCGCATTTTTGAGATATTTCGATGAAATTTAGTACAAGAACATCCGCACAAACTTAATATACCCTTTTCTACAGGGTGGTGCAGGGTATAATGATTCAACTACATATGATGTGTGTTTAAACGCGATGAGTGCCCATTTTAAAGCACCAACCAGTGGTTTCACAGAAATATATAAGTTTTATAATGCGTATAAACTTCCAACACAAACAATAAATGAGTGGGCAGTGCGTTTACGCTCACTAGCAGCGAACTGTGAATTTGGGATTCACCTGAATGAGATTCTACGTGACAAGTTTTTAATGGGTTTAGAAAAAGGCCATTTGGTCTACATACCAAAAGAGCATTTACAGTGAAGTTATAAACACCTTTACTAACTTAATACACTCTGCATCGTATGGTTGGAGATATATTTAAACATATACATATGCTTAAAGGCAACGTAAATCGTTAATACGGTTTTGTGTTGTGACTCCTTTTCTCCTTTTTTCGTTAACCCTTCCATAGAACAAATCTCTATACTTCCCGGGTTGCCTGCGCTAACCATTTTGGTTATTTCGCTCATATACAATTTTAAGAAAGCAAAACAAAAAAAGCTTTAAGAGGGCAGAAGAAGGCAAATTAATTCTGGTAGTCACACTGGTTATGACAGTCACAACATATAATATATAGGAGATACCAAGTGTTATTGTGTGTGTGTACAAACAGCACAAGCACTGTAAAGCAAAGTAATAACAATGTAGGATCATAATGGTGTGACCACCATTTCTTTGCTATTTAATTACAATATACCACAATATGCGGTGAGTCAAGTCAGTGAGTCCCCAAAGTAGAGTATATAATGTGGTAAAAGTGGGAAGGAGATGGGGAGGAAGAAGAAAAATAAGATGTATTAACAAACAACTGAAACGGGAAGACTTTATTCAATATTGGTAGTTAGTAAACGTGTGAGTGTTTGATACAGTACTTGTGTATAGTTTAAGAATTTTTTAATATCCTGCCAATAAAAAAGTTGAGGTTTGCAATGATGATACACAGCATGCTTTTTTCTGCAGATCTCGCACTCTTTTATACCAATCATCGCAATGATATGGTGGTATAGTGGTTTTATGCAAACGTTTTTAACACCTACAAAGGGGCTTACCACATCTCAAAAAGTATATATAATCTTGCTCAGAACCAATAGCCCAGTAAATTTAGTATTTCTGTCTGTCCCTGTGTCTGTGTGAATTTCTCTCCGTTATCCTGCGGCCAAAAAAAATGACATATTATTTTGAAATTTAGTGCAGAGAATTTTTATTTACGTGTGGGTGGCTTAGTATTGAAAATGTGTTAAATCGGATCAAGGATCCATCAACAATGCTACAAAGAATACAATATTGTTTTTGGGAGTTTTCCTTCATTACAAACCATCATGCATCCTGAAGTCAAATTTTGCCAGGGTATTAAAGAAAACTCTTGAGGTATTTTTAAATTTTATTTCAACCACGCCCACTTTTATTGAACATAATATAGAGTTTAATTTGTTTTAACGATTTATTTAGAATATTTTATGTGCGTGACCCTGTATTGACCCGTAATTTGGAAAGAGTATTGCTCCTCTATATCGGAAAACAACTTGTGGCACTGTTTATTAGGATGTTCTCTCAAGCCTACCCGTGGTAAGTATCACAGATTTGTCCGTTTGCCTAATGTAGACCTTGTTTCCCTTTCTCTCAATATCAATTAATAAAATATTTATACCCTGCACCACCTTGTGGAAAAGGGTATATTAAGTTTGTGAGGATGTTTGTAACTCCTAAACGGCAAATGCCACAGCCACCTTCAGTTATACTGATCGATTCAGAATCAAAATCTGAATCGATTTAACCATGTCTGGCTGTCTTCCTGTCTGTCCATCTAAATTTGTCCGCAATCTAGAGGTCGCATTTTTTGATATATTTTGATGAACAATTGCCGCTGTAGAGCAAAGTGTTGAAAAGGACCCAAATGAATCGATTCGCCACCGTGCACAGCAATTGGAGCTTTGTCCATCAACTTTATGGAAGATTTTGCGCAAAGATCTTGGCTTGCGACAAGCTTACAAGATCCAGCTTGTGCAAGAATTAAAGCCGCGAGACCATGTAATGCGTCGTGATTTTGGTGTATGGGCCGAAAATGAGATTGATCTCGATGCTGATTTTCATCGCAAAATGTTGTTCAGTGATGAGGCTCATTTTTGGTTGAATGGCTACGTCAACAAGCAAAATTGCCGCATTTGGAGTGAAGAGAATCCACATGAGACCCTTGAGACACCATTACATCCACAAAAACTGACTGTTTGGTGTGCTCTATGGGCTGGTGGAGTCATTGGGCCATACTTCTTCCGAAATAATGCTGGAGAGGCAGTTACCGTTAATGGAGACCGGTATAGAGCCATGATAACCGACTATTTTGTTCCCAAATTGGATGGCGTGAATGTGGATGAGTTGTGGTTCCAACAAGACGGCGCTACATGCCACACAGCGCACGTCACAATTGATTTATTGAAGGAAACATTCGATGAGCGCATAATTTCGCGGAATGGACCTGTCAATTGGCCACCAAGATCGTGTGATTTGACACCATTGGATTATTTTCTTTGGGGATATGTGAAGTCGCTCGTCTACGCCAACAAACCAGAAACATTAGGGGAATTGGAAGCCAACATTCGTGGCGTTATTGCCGACATACGGCCCCATATGCTCGAAAAAGTGGTTGAAAATTGGACCTCTAGAATTGGCTTTATTCGAGCCAGCCGCGGCGGTCACATGCCCGAAATCATATTTAAACATTAATGCCATAAAATTATCCTTCCAATAAAGCCAAATTGATGGACATTAAAACGATTTTCTTGTGTTTTATTTCAATTCGAAGTTCTATACTACTAAAAAAAACACCCGGTACATCCGCTTCTAACCCACGTACTGATTGATTGTGCAAACAGATCCTGAGCCGCTTCACAGGGATTTAGATTAGTCTGTATTATCCGCATTACTTTTTATTTCTTATAGCCTTTAGGAAGGCCGGACACGCTGAGCTGCCTGCTGGGTGATCGTTAGGTTTGCAATTTCCACATAGTAAGCAAGAAGGTTTCTCTTTGCATTCTTTAGCAATGTGCTCAACTTTTCCACACCTCCAGCAGTTCTTGGAATAATCAACTTGACTCTTGCAAGAAGTGCTAGTACGACCAAAGTTAAGACACTTAAAGCATCGTTTCATAGTCGTTTTTTTCCCGTATTCGACAATTGACCCAACCGATACGCATCTTTCCCATTTCCAGCATTTTTTCTCCCAGTGGGACCGCCACAGAGAGAGTTGCAATCTGCGTGTTACCATATGCTTTTCTCATAGAAAGGACTTCGAACCCTGCTTCTAAGTCAGAAACTAACTGGGCGAGTTGGTTCCTCAAGGCATCAATAACATCCTCCTTAGTAGAAACCTCGCCCAAATCCTTTATCTCCACTAGCTTACGCTGCATCAAGTTCCTGACTAACGCGCACTCACCAAGCGAGGTTTGAATAGCGTTATGGATTTTTTGAACGCCATCCCCAGACCCCTTCAGTTGAAGCAAAAGTTCACCTTTTCGGGTTCGCCTAATCTTGACTACATTCTCGCCTAGGCCGCTCATCTCAGGATCAGATTTAACCTTGCGGAGAATATCAGCATAAGATAAGTCCCCGTTGAAGGCTATTACAATAACATCCGGCATATGCTTGGTTTGCTTTAGTTTATTTTCCTTCTCCTTGGCTGCAACCTTGGTCCAAGAAGTCGTCGCTATTCTGTCCCCACTATCAAGCTGTGTTTTAATACCAGAGTTGGGTCGTCGTTCTTGTTCTTTAGGAATACTTCATTAAGTATCTTTACGTTACCCCTCAGCGCAGGCTTTTTCGGTAAATTACCCTCTGCGGTAATTATGCTCTCATCCCGCTTTCTTCTCGGTGTATCCGTACTGTTGGCCTTAGCTTTAATCTCGGATACGCCCTTACTATGGGTTTGGACACCTACACTACTCTTACTCTTAAGGGAAGTTTGAGTCCCAAGCTCCGCCCTACAACGCAGCCCCCCTTCAGCTTGGTTTAGTACTTCCATGCATAATATGTGCATCTCACGTCCTATGGCCTTAATATCTTGGTGCACGTTGTGCTCATTTTTACAGAAGTCCACCAGTCGCTTTACCAACAAGCCCAGCTTTCTAACTTTGTTAGACTCAACCACTAGCCCACCTACATCGGCTTTATAATTAGCGTCAATGATTTGCATATCGCGCGGCGACACCGGCATGGAGCGCGTTTGTACCATCGATCTGGTACCCACTGCCTCCCTCGCTAACTTCCGCTTAAACTGGTCTGAAGCCCGCCTTTTTGGCACAGCTGACAGGCTTTCCATATATAATGCAGAGTGTATTTACCAAAACGAATATAAATACACCCAGCAAGAACAGTACGATAATACTACAGTTATAATAGGTTAATACAGTAATAATAATGGTAATAATTAGTAATAATAATAATAATAATAACAATAAAAATAATAAAAATAATAATAATATTAATAACCGTAATAATTATAATACTAATAATAATATAATAATATAGTAATAGAATAAAATATAATGTGATAATATAATACTAACAATAATATACTAATACAATATGAAATACTTCTGTTAAGAATATAATAATTTAATAATATAATATACTAGAAATATAACAATAATACAATACAGTTATGCTAAAATACTAAAAATAATCCTCTGCTCCGTTATTAAAAATATTTGTACACCGTTAGCTTTTCTGAAAAAAAAAAGAATTTTACTCTAAGCATCCGCGGCACGTCTGAACCGCTAGACAGCTAAGCGTGGAATCCATATGTGTGCGCTTGTGTGTTTGTCGCACATTGTCATTATATAGCAAAATGATAAAAATCGGTAATTGTAATTTGTGCTGTGCTTTATAAAAGTACGTGTACTGTACAGTTGGTGTGTAGTACTTGTATATGGGATAGACTTCATTGTTTACTTATCGTTCATGAGATGATCTAACAGCATTTTGTGTTGTCATTCCAAAGTTGCTGTTGTCATTGTTATAATTCTTTTTTATTAACTTTTCTTTGTTTCCTTAGACGAACAACAAAAAACGGCAATCGAACAATAGCATTTCAAAGAAAGAGCAAATATACTTGACGGCGACTCATTTAAGTCTCTTTGTATTGTATTTTGTTGGAGTTAGGTGCGTAGATTATGACACAAAACAAAAGCAATGAAATAAACAGCTTAGATTGAAGGTAAATTCATCACATTACACTTGATTATTCTTCTCATTACTCATTATTCGATAGTCTTTGCTCATTCAATCTTTTGTGTGTTCCTTGTTATACCATATGTATGTGTTGTTCAAAGTAAGATTTTCTCTCTTAGATTATTGAATAAGTAATGGTTTTCATTTTTATACCATCCGCATGGGGGCATTGTAAGTTTCCCATTCCGTTTGCAACACCCAGAAGGAGGCGTTCCCACAATGATTAATACATATAGTCCTGTATTTTGATACAAATCGTTCTTTTATATCTAGGTTAAATCGGTCCATGGCCTTTCCTATAATTTTCCGAAGTATATGATTTTCAGGGTTTTGTAAACTTATTATAAATGTGACCTTATGAACATCTGAAATTTAGAATGAACATTCCTCCGTTATGTGCACAACAAACTTGTGAAAATTGCTCTGGTCGATTAACGTACACGCACACAACCTCAACAAGTAAGAAATCTAAATTTTAGGCCATATCTTGAATACCATCCACATCCACAACGGTGGGCATTACAAATACATATATATATATATATATATGTATTTGTAATGCCCACCATATATATATATATAGAAGATGTAATATATATTACATCTTCTAATAGTGTCAGCTTGTAAGTGAAGTGTTATGGTTATTACTTTTACATTTTATTTGAGTCTCACCACATCAGCTTAACGCTTATATCGTGGTGAGTTTAAAATAAAGTTGTAACAATGCTGTACAGATTACTTATAGATAAATGTAAATATGTGGGAAATAAGTAAGTAAATAAATAAATAAATAAATAAATGAAAATTAAAATTTAAAGACGTATCGCGTTAATGAAAAATTGCCGTTCAGACATGAGCGTACGGTGAGGAAATGGAATAATTTGTTTATGCCTCTGTGACCGTGAAAATTCAATTCGTTCAAATAAATGTTTCGGTTCACCGAGAGTGATAATTTTGTTTAGCAAGAGAAGAGTTCTAAATTTAAATAAATTGTCTAAGGTCATTCCATATAATTTGCTTCTGTAAGCGGTTAGACTATCACGTTGTTTTAGGTTAAATACGTATCTAATGATGAAGTTATACACTTTATTAAGTTTACAAGAGGATACATAGTCACACTTGGAAAAAATTTCACAACCATACAGAAGGATGGGCATTAAATAAGATTTTGCTAAAAGTAAACGTATATTAAAGGGGGTATAATATTGAGCAGGCCACAATGCTCTTAACATACCAAACACTTTACCTGTACACGAATTGATATGATTGGACCAGTTTAATTTGGAGTTAAAGGTTAGCCCTAGGTTCACCGCAGAATCAACAATTTTTATTATCTGACCATTCATTGAAATGGTAAGATTAGAGGGACGAAACCGATTATGAATTACGATACATTTACTTTTTGTGGGATTAATGCAAAGCCCATTAACGCTTGCCCAGTAAGACACATTGACTAGGTCTCTATTAATGTTATTAAAAGATGCAGGTGCTGAATCCAATGAGCAGGTAAGGTATAGTTGAATATCATTGGCGTACATATGAGCTCTACACCATTCTAGTGTGGATGGTAAATCGTTAATATACAATGAGAAGAGTAAAGGTCCCAGAATGGACCCTTGAGGTACACCTCGAACAACTGGTAAGCTATCAGAGTAAACATCCTTTGAAAAGACCCGCTGACCTCCTGGTTTTTTGTAAATTGTGGGTGTGTCTGTTTTTCGACCCATTTTTAGTACATCAATGGATGGGATTACCATAAATACGTGCACCTAATTTCAAGTTCATAGAAAATTTTTTGTGGCATATAGATTTTTGTTCATTGTGTGCTTCTGTTATAAGATCACACCCATTTTTGGCACATCGATGAAGATAATATTTATAGACGTACATACTAAATTTTTAATTTCATAGGCCATTTTTTTGTCGCAAATAAATAGATTTATGTTGATTGTGGGCGTGGCTCTTGATCGATTTTGCCCATTTTAAATGGCGACCTGAGTGCAAAAACTAAAAGTATCTGTACAAAATTTCAGATAAATATCTCAAAATTTACGACGTGGAAAGCTGCAACAAAAATTGGCACCAATGAAATTGAAATTTTTATAAACACTCCTTTCGTAGATGTAACGAAATGGGCGTGGTCGAATAACAGGCGCGCTCACAATTAACGAAAATCCGTATTCAGTGTAAAAGTATATATACACTATATAATCATATACTTGCCACGCCTACCGTTTTTATGTAGATGTAGACGGTATTTAAGATTTGCCGTAAGCCAAATTTAGTTTTCTTCAGACGAATTGAATTTTTTGTATTAGTACTTGAATTGTTGTTGTTTGTACGAATTTTTTACGGTTACTTAAACTTAGTCGAATTCAAGTAATTTTTATTTGTCGTAGTGACGGACGGACATGGTTAAATCGATTCAGATTTTTTTTTCTGATCTAATCGGTATATTTGAAGGTGGGTGTGGCATTTGCTGTGAAGGAGTTACAAACATCCGTACAAATAAAAAACGCGCCGCGCAAAGAAAATAGCGTTCTTAAGTATCTACAAGAACCATCCACCGAATATTGCTGAACTGGCAGCGTTCAGCAAAAGTAGGCTGATAGCTAGGCCAACGGAAGTCACATTAGTCTCCTCCCTCAGTTCCAGATGTAAACGAGGAGTACCCGGTAAGTAACACCAATTCCTTTTCTTTACTAGGAAAAAAATAGGAAATCTAGTACGCAGGGTGGCAGTCGACGCACAATTCATCAACCAATGCTTGATATCATTAACCAACTTCTCGTCTTCCACAAGAAGACTTCGTTCGAACTTGAGGCTGCACGGAAAGCAGAAAGACAACAGAAGCAAGTTAGTATGCAAACCTCGCCGCTTTTTTAAACGAAGTCACGCAAGAGCTCCGAACGCAAATGGTACACGAACAGAATATTGACTTAGCAGTATTAAGCGAACCATACAATGTCCCGCAAGGTGTCAACTGGTTAAAGATGCTTCAGGAAAGGCCGCCATTTGGTATTGCGGCCTCCCACAAAAGTATCTGTTCGCTGCTGTCAAAAATGGCTTCGTCGCTTGTGAATTAAACGGTCTGCACATTTATAGTTGCTACGTGCCTCCTAACACAAGCACAACAGATTTTGATGGAGTAATCCTGGAGCTTAGCAGTGAAGCTTGCGACAAGAGTCCGAAATTTATTACCGGAGACTTTAACGCGTGGGCTGCGGAGTAAGGCTGCCCTACAACAAGTCCTAAAGGCAAAATAGTACTCGAGAGTTTTGTGGCTTTCGACCTGGTCCTTCTTAACACAGGCTCTGATTACACCTTCGCCAAAGCTGGCTACGGTTCTATTATAGACATCGCCTTTATAAACAACCATCTTTTCCCAAAAACTTCATGGTGCATAAGTGACATATACGCACATAGTGACCACCGCGTTATAATCTTGGAGATAAACCTTGCTGCTCGACCTTCCGATATTGTCCTTCCGATATGGTCCCATGATGGAAAGGCGATACCCTCGACAAAGGAATACTTAAAAATCGTTCCACAATAAACGCGATAAGCGAAGGAGTATCCATTGCGAGTGATGCAATAGAAGGCACGCGGTGGAAGGGTGGTTCCAAAAAATACTGCTTAATATTAATACTAGATGTCCGAAACGCCTTCAATTCAGCTAGATGGGAAGTTTATTCTTGCGTTTTCAATACCTAGACGGAGAAGTCAGTGGTCCCACAACACTGATCCCTCGAACAATTTTACAAATTTTTTATTCTTATTTCAAACTGTTATACAAAAGAGGAGTGGTTAAGTAAAAGTACTTTCTAATGTAATAAATGTTATAAAAAGAAAAATATTTAAATAAAAAAGGAAAAGTGTTTAAGTGTTGCATGTACTAAATTGTTGATTTTGTTAATCCGCGAAGCCTTAAGCTTGGCTGTAGATTTAATTTTCCTTTTTATACGCTGCCCCACCCTGTGGAAAAGGGTATATTAAGTTTGTGCGAATGTTTGTAACTCCTAAACGGCAAATGTCACAGCCACCTTCAGTTATACCGATCGATTCAGAATCAAAATATGAATCGATTTAACCATGTCCGCCTGTCCGTCCGTTCCTCTACCTGTCCATCTAAATTTGTGCCCAAGCTTCAGGTCGCATTTTTTGAGATATTTTGATGTAATTTGGTACGAGGGCATGCAATGGTCCAAAGGGGAATCACATTCAAAAAGGACCGGATTGGACCATTTTTAGAGCCCCTCCCCATATGAAGTCCTATTATTTTTTGAGATATTTCAATGAAATTTGGTACAAGGAAATGTATTAGCCCAAAAATAAACTCTTTTGAGAATGGTTAGGATCGGACCATTTTTAAAACCCCTCCCCATAAAAATTTTTTTTTTGATTCCATAGCAAACAAAAAAAATTTTCTAACTTATTTTGAAATTTTTAAAAATACTAGTAGGTGTAGAAAAATAAAATCTTTCATTTTCAAAGCAAAAATTAAATTAAATAATATATCAAATGGTGTAGGGTATTTAATGGTCGGGCTTGACCGACTATAATATTTTGACTTTGTTTTTCTCTATTGTATTTTCTATATGCGTGTAGTTTTTGTTGTTTTGTGTCGTATTAGAATGTTTGAATGTGTTTAATGATGTATAAAGAATTGTTATACCCTCCACCTCAGTAACTAAGTGTGTTCTTCCGTTTGCAACACCCAGAAGGAGGCGTCAGAGATCCTATAAAGTATATATATTTTTGGCCAGCGTAAAAAATTGAGTCGATTTAGACATATATGTCCGTGTGTCTGTCTGTTGTTGGCATTCTTACGGGCATAAATTTTGAGATATTGATCTGAAATTTTGTACAGGCACTTTTAGTTTTTGCACGCAGATCGCTATATAAAATGGGAAAAATCGGTCAAGAGGCACTGAATTGCGGGGCAACGCTCATTTTGACATCGTCCGTGTTGTAGTAGGCTCTTTTACGGAATTGCGCTACATCAAACTCCCCGCGTCACTGACTTCCTGGCTATCAAGCAGAATTGATGAGTCCTCCTTAAATGCAAGAAGATCTGGCTTCCTAAGACCGACAGTGTCCGTGTGTCTCTCTGTAAATTTTGAGATATTGATCTTAAATTTTGTACAGGCACTTTTATTTTTTGCACGCAGATCGTTATTTAAAATCGGTCAAGAGCCGCGCCCACAATCAACAAAAATCTATTTATCTGCTACATAAAATGAACTATAAACTTGAAATTTGGTATGTGCATCTATACGTATTAGCTTCATCGATACGCCAAAAATAGGCATATTCGGATTAGAGACACGGCCACAATAAATAAATAAATTTTTATATCTGCCACAAAAGTTCACCTAGAAACTTGAAATTTGATATGCGTATTCATAGTTATCCCATCCACTGATTTGCTAAAAATGGGCATGTTCGAATAAAAAACACGCCCATATTCGACAAATCTGCCACAAAAGTTGACCTGTGAACTTGAAATTTAGTGCACGTATTGAAGGGTAGCCCATCCATCGATGTAGCAAAAATGGGCATGGTTTCATGACAGACACGCTCACAATTTACAAAAAACTATATTCAACCTAAAAGTAGACTTGCATGCTGATACGTAATACGTACACTATTAGAGGGCGCAATATATATATATATATATATTTGCCACACCCACCGTTTTGTTCCTAATAGTGACTTGAACCTCTGCCTTACGATCACCCTAACTAAAATTTTTCTCAAACATTTCTAGTTCCTGTAAGTAAGTCCATTGTTAGATTGAACGTAATTTATGAAATTTGGCGCAGCGATGTGTTTTAAGTTAAGATCGAACCATTTTTAGAACCCCTTTCCAAAGAACGCATTTTCACGAGTGCCTCGCATTTACTGATACAACCGAAGTAATTATAGCATAACTTTTGGTTAACTGAGTGGTGTCGGGTAGAAACGTCTGTACAATTGATGCTGTTGATTATACGTAATATGTACGTACATATTGTATACGAATATGTGTGTGTGAGACTACATTCATAACAATACTTATACATAACCTCCGACATATACACTTACAAGTACTTTGTACTAATAATTACTTTACAAACTCAATTTTTATGCCCGATACCAAGTCTTTGCCTGGAAATTATTATTCTGGATGTATTGGCAGAAATGACTTTGAAATTGAACAAAATCGTCTAAAGTGCAGGAACAAATCTTAAAGAGTTTTTCCCCTTTAATCATAACGTGTTGAAATGTTCTCCGGGTTATCCCAGTTTATAGCCAAGATAGCTCAGGGATTTTCCAAGATCCTTTCCAAGAAAAATTTATATTTGTAGGGTTCGGGTTAAGGCAAAATTTATTTTTATTTTCCGCAGTTATTGTTTCTCGTTTTACGTTTCTAGCAAGACTGCTCAACTATTTTATTTTCTCACATAAAGAAAACACATGGCTCATATAAAAAAACCAAAAGCAAAACCTACTTAGAATAGACTTTTTTTTAGAATATTTTCACATGGCCCATATAAAGAAAACAAAAGCAAAACCTACTTAGAATAGACTTTTTTTTAGAATATTTTCATATGATAAGGATTTGCATCCTTACAGTGTAAAAGATAGATTACTTGTGCACTCTTTAGAAGACCTCCGCGCATCAGTGATGAGTACTCCAGATTTATCCCAAATAATTATATCATATCATCTGGGTGTTGCAAATGGAATGACAAACTTCATATATCTTCCATCTTATGTGGAAGGTATAAAAACTAATTTCCCTTTATTACTTATCTAAGACCACTTGGCGTGACAGACACCTGATTATGCACCAAGTGTAGTTTTTATTAAATTGTGGGTATGTCTGTTAGCCGACAATGGCATATCGAAGCAAGCACTAATTATAAATATGTATACAAAGTTTCAATTTTGTGGATAAATGTTTGTGGCAGATAGATAGATCTTAGTTGACTGTACAACCTTTGTCATTCTCTTTGCAATTTATTCTTGATCAGCATCAAACCCTAAGTCGAGTCTGTTTCTTTGCGTTGAAATGGTCGCAAAAATTGGGATATAAAGGTGAAATTTGGCACAAAATGAGTTTGCCCTTTAAAAGGGGTGAAATCGATTAATAGTTACAAACATCTATCCTACAATTTACAATTTACAATAAAATACATTTTGTAGAGTCACAGACACTCGAGGGGGTTTCTCAAATATCCTTATATTACTTTAAAACAATATTTCTTCTCTTACTTACTAATATTGTAACACCGAAAAATCTTACTAATATAAATATTTCTTCTCATTGAGCGTTATCAGCAATAAAACATGTCAACTTGAATTGGACTAAAACTAAAAAACCCCAATAAAAGTTTCGCCAACAAACCCAGAAAAAATTGACACAGATTTCATTTTCCTGCTTTTTCTTGCCTTGCTCTTCTCAAATATTCTTAAAATGATGATAGACAAAAAGCTCTGATTTTCTTTAGAGCAAAAATATCCCTATATGACATAATTTTAATGCGGCAGAATCTAAAGCTTGTCTTATAAATATTTCAGATGACATGGAAAAGTGCCAACATATTCTTCCGGTTTAATAAAGCAATAGCGCGCTTCTATATATATCGGTCAAACACATTTGCATGAATATACCTACTTAGTTTGACTAAGTAATCAATCAATGTAATCAATGTGTAATGTAATCAATACTACTCAACGAACAAAAGCAACAATTAAGCACAACAACCAACACAATGTTATGTTGTACTCTAAGGTTCGACTGATGTGATAGCACTGCATCATAAAATGAGACTACCATCCTAATAAGATGAGAAGCGTCAGAGAGCCCACAGAGTAGGTACATTTATATTCGCGTATTAGCATCAAATCCTGGGTCGATATAGACTTGTTCGTTTATGTAACCGTTGGTGCATCTGTTAAGAAAACGCTCACGGCCGCAAAATTCGCCATAACAGCCTCGAATTTTCACATATATTCCCGATTTAACTCGGGCAAAGAGAATAAAGCTACAAAGTTGAAATTTGATGTAATTTGTTATATATATATATATATGTAATTTGTAATATATATATATATATAAAAACTGACCCAACCTAGGTATGTAGATATTTAAGATTAATTAAGGCTTAAGCAAAATTTAGTTTTTTACTTGTTTTCAATTATTCTCTTCTTTAGAAATAGGGGTATTTTTCCCAACATTGATTTATTCTGTAACATTGAAATTTTTGTTAAACAATCTAAATGAAAAATCTGTCATACATGTTGCTTTCAACAGGCAAATACAAATATAAAATTTGGCTTAGGTCATATGCAAACAGTGAGAGTGACATATAACTGATTGCTCTCTGTAACAATGTAAGTAATATAGGGTGTCCGCCGAGAAGATATACTTTGTTTTGCCGCCATTTTGTTAAACATTAGCCTTGACAGTTCATATTTGGCAGTCGCGAAGTAGGCACGTGGCAAATTTATTATGAAAAAATATTCGATAAGCCAACATGTTTTAATTGTTAAAACATTTTATCAAAATCAATCATCGATTACTGTTACAATGAGAAAGTTACGTGAAATTTTTGGGAGAAACAACGTGCCAACAAAACGCACTATTTATCGTGTAGTGAATGATTTCGAAGAAAGAGGGTCTGTAGGTGATAGGCCCAAGCATGGACCACAACTTACTGCAAGATCGACGGAAAACATTACTGCTGCTCAAGAAAGTGTTCAAAACAATCCATCAACCTCAATCCGACGTCGTTCTCAGGAGCTTGGTCTTCAAAGAACAACTTTGACCACAATTTTGCACAAGGATTTGCATTTGTTTCCATATAAGGTTCAGTTGACACAAGAGCTTCTTCCACAAGACCATTTACGCCGCCGTACATATGCCAATAGAATGTTACAGCTCGCCGATGACAACTCCGATTTTCATGAAAAAATCATAATGAGTGACGAGGCACATTTTCATTTGAATAAAAACAGAATAGTCGGTTCTGGGGAATGGAAAACCCTCAAATTATTCATCAATCACCTTTGCATCCACTAAAAGTGACAGTCTGGTGTGCAATTTGGACAGGAGGAATCATTGGACCTTACGTCTTTGAAAATGAAAACGGCGTAACGGTAATTTTGAATGGGGAGCAATATCGTAATATGATTGAAAACTTTTTAATGCCACAACTGCATGCTTTGGGCTTGATCAACATAACGGTGCCACATCACATACAACGAGGATTACAATGGAATTAATTCGAGTAGTATACCTTCCCGGCGAACACCCTATATAATATTTCAGCTCCACAAATCAATTTTACAGCAGTTGCAAAAAATGACACATGGACACACGGACGGACATGTCTAATATGTAGGCGTAGCAAGTACCTTATAATGCGCGATTATGAACGATTTGGTAAGATTCTTATTGCTTGATTTCCTTTCATTCTAAAGTTATATTCTACGGAAATGTAAAATCAAGCCAACTTATTGATGCTCTTGTTTGCTAAAAAGTACTGAATAGTTGTTGGTATACAACATAAATGTTTGTGCAGTCCTACAGGAACAACTGTAAAATGTAAAAAGTTTATGCCAACACATACAATGTTTTTATTACATTCATATATTATTATTGTACGTGTGTGCAGATATGAATATATCATATAATCCAAAACTAATTGATGCCGAGGTCCACGCAATAAATCTATCTTGGCAACCAAACAATATATAAATAAAATACTTAGAAAGACCAATAAAATGAAATTTTTTCAATATTAAATATTGAAAATAAATTGACGAAATTCTTTAATACAAAGAAGTGAAAATGTTATTTTCGGTAATACCCTACACCACTTAGCTCCACAATAATAAAAATATTAAGTATTATGATTTTATATCACATAAAGACTTCCATTATAATAGGATCTTATATGGTCCGATTCGGTCCGTTTCCAATAGGGTTTTTCTTTGTATATGTCCTTGTGCAAATTTCATCAAAATATCTCAAAAAATGCGATCAGTAGATTGCGCACATATACATATACAGACAGGCGATGCAAATTTTGATTTTGGATCGATAAGTATAATTGAAGGTATGTGTGGCATTTGCTACTTAGGAGTTACAAACATCCGCAAAAGCTTAATATGCCTTTTGCTACAAGTGCGGCAGGAAGTTTTTTGTTCCACATTTACATAAATTAGTACAGAATTTCGTTATATTTGCTTGTTTAATTAAATAGTGCAACGACAACTATAATTTGAAAATTTGTAAAAGAAGCTGGAACAAAAAGTTAATTCGGCCTAAGCCAAATTTTAAATACCCTCCACATACAGCAAGACCCAATATTGCCCGTATTTTAGTGAACAAGATATATAAAAATCAGCGTACACACACACATACACACAATAACGGCAACATGCTGTATAAATAAACAACTAATCATTAGCATTATGGGAACAGCAATAGAAACGGCAACGGTAATAGTAGCAGCATTATCATTATTAAGTAGGAACATAAGAGTAACAATAGCAACTGAAAGCGAATATTGGAGATTATTATCTCATTACCTTATATTACATTGACCCCCTTCCCCTCCCTCTACAACTCACCTCAGTGATGAGGGTATACTAAGTTTGTTCTTCGGTTTGCAATATCCATAAGGAGGCGTCAGAGATCCTATAAAGTATATATATTCTTGATCAGCGTCAAAAACTGAGTCGATTTAGACATGTATGTCCGTGTGTCCGTGTGCCTGTCTGTTGTTGGCATTCTTACGGGCGTAAATTTTGAGATATTGATCTGAAATTTTGTACAGGCACTTTTAGTTTTTGCACGCAGATCGCTATTTAAAATGGGCAAAATAGGTTAAAAGCCACGTCCATAATCGATAAAAGTCTATTTATGTTTAATGTTTTTATACCCTCCATTAGTGAAAAGGATATATTCATTTTGATTATCCGAAGGAAGCCTCGGACACCTCACAAACCATGTGTATTCTTAATCAGCATGAAAAGAGAAATCGTTTGAGACATGTCCGTCCGTGTGTTCGTCTGTTGTTGGCACTCTCACGGTCGTAATTTTTAAGATATTAAATTTAAACTTTGCGTACGTATTCTTAGTTCAATTTTGCTATTCCTTATTAAAATTGGACAAAATCGGTTAAGAGACACGCGCACAATAAACAAAAATCTCAACATACCACGAAAAAATTGTATCTTTAAAAAATTATATATCGCACAATAGTAATCCTATCAAGTTGAAATTTGGTATATGTATAATTGGTACCGTTGCCTAACATTGTCCCAAAAATGGGCGTGATTGATTAAGGCAAACGCCTATAATTAAAAAAACACTATTTGTTGTTTAAAAATGATCTGAATAATAATATATACGCAACAATTTAATGCAATAGGAACTTATTTTTTAGAGGGTTATAAAAGGTGGAGGGTATTTAAGCTTCTGTCTTAACTGAACTTTTCTATCTTGTTTATTTTAGTTTACCTTCTTTTTAATTTTTTTGTCCAAAATATTTGTTAATTTAGCTCGAGGTATCTATACACATACCTACATATAACATGCCCACAATTTACAAAAACCATATTCAATGTAGACTTGCGTGCTGCGTGCTATTAGAGGGCGCAATATATATATATATTTGCCACGCCCTCCGTTGTGGAGGTGGAGGGTATGTAAGACTTGGCCTAAGCCAAATTTAGTTTTCTCATTTGTTTTCTTTTACTCCTTCAGTGTCAATTATTTAAGTTATTATAGTTAATATATGCGAGCTATCTGCACTGCGACCGTTGGGTCTATTGTGCAAGCCCGTGATCTCAGTCCAGGAGTCGTGAGCTTTTAAAGTACGTCAAGAGTTTCCTGGGCTCAGAGCTCGAGGTATCCATATATATACCTACATATAACATGCCCACGATTTACAAAAAACCATATTCAATGTAGACTTGCGTGCTGATACGCAATACGTACACTATTAGAGGGCGCAATATATATATATATATATATATTTGCCACGCCCTCCGCTGTGGAGGTGGAGGGTATGTAAGACTTGGCCTAAGCCAAATTTAGTTTTCTTATTTGTTTTCTTTTACTCCTTCAGTGTCAATTATTTAAGTTATTATAGTTAATATATGCGGGCTATCTGCACTACGGCCGTTGGGTCTATTGTGCAAGCCCGTGATCTCAGTCCAGGAGTCATGAGCTTTTAAAGTACGTCAAGAGTTTCCTGGGCTCAGAGCTCCAGATTTCCTCTGGTGTTAGCACATATTTTTCAAATGTGTGATGTCTGCTTTTAATGGAAGCGGGACAGTAGCAAAGTGTGTGTTCAGGCATCTCAGGAGCCGCGTCACATAATGTGCATATGGAGCTATCAGATACCCCTATTTTATGTAAGTGGTATCTGAAGGTACAGTGTCCCGTATAAAGGCCAGTCAGTATCCTGATCTTGAATCTTGGTAGTTCCAGAAGCTTTGCAGCATTTCTGGATGATTTAATGAATGTTTTGGCTTGCCTTTAGCCTTTGCAGGTACACCAATGGGAGGCAGCCTTTTCCATAGTTAATTGTCTCACCACTTCCATGATGTGGGTTTTAGCCACACCACAGAATGGTTCCAGACCAATCATTTGCCGACAGGCTCCCCTGTTAACCAAACAGTCAGCCCGTTCGTTGCCTGGGATCCCCACATGACCAGGCACCCACACAAGGAACACCTCATTATGTTTGCCTAGCTTCTCTACTGGGGATTTTAATGTGTTACTTTTATCTCTGCTGGGGAAAAGTCTTAAATTTTTTTCATTGGGTCATCTATGAAGTTTTGCAGTATCTTCATGTGGCCTTTGATGTTAGCCGGTTTTAGTTTGTTTATTCCAGGTAGTCGAAGTGCACTCTTTCGATTAGTATTGGGAGACCTCCAGTGCATCCGTGTTCATGGCCCCCGTGATGCTTACAGTTGCGAGCCGTTGAACTTTGCTCAACGCTTTTGCCGCAGTAGTTTGCCTAACCTTTGGCCACCATGCTAAAGCTGCCTAGGTTAGCATCGGGAGGATAATTGTGGTATAAGACCAGTAAATCATCTTAGGACTCATACCCCATGTTCTTGTCTAATGTTGTAGACATTTGTCTACAACATTAATTCAGTTTCACGAGACTTTTCCTAGCCTCAACAAAGTGTACTGAAGACAGAAGTAAAATATAATGAAATGATAATAAAAATTATCTAAATTATAATAAAAAGCCTTAGCCGTTAATAAGTATTGTACAAATTAAGATAATATCTTTATTTCAGGTAAAATATTGCATACGTCTAGTTGACCATTACATAAGACGTGTCATAGCATAACTGTACTATTGTGTTCTAACCTGTGAAGCTTTGGTCAATAGGTTAACACTACTATTACAATATTACGACCGCTCACAGAAAAGGAGTATTTTTTGTTAATTAGTTAATTTATTGGGTTGGCAAATAAGGGATTGCAGATTTTAAATAAAAATGAAAATTCAAAGTCTTTGCTTAAAAATAAAACTCTATTTAATTAGGTACTGCCCATTTTTATCGATTAATCTTTTCAAAAATTTATCAATATAATGTATACTAAGTTTATCATTCCGTTTGCAACACCCAGAAGGAAGCGTCAGAGACCCTACAAATTATATATATTCTTAATCAGCTTCAAAAACTGAGTCGATTTAGACATGTACATCCGTGTGTCCATCTTCTTCTCACGGGTGTTTTTAGTTTTTGCATGCAGATTTCCATTTAAAATAGGCCAAATTGGTTAAGAGCCACTCTCAAAATCAAAAAATCTGCCACAAAAATTTACCTATAAACTTGAAATTTAGTATGTATGTATAACTATAAATATTAGAGTCTTTCTCATACCTTCAAAGTGTTAACAAGTTTATTATTTTCCTAATATTTTTGTGATATTCTTGTGATCTTTGATTGATACTTTCACGCTACAACCACAAGGCTAAGTGTTTTTTTTCAACATTTAAGTACTAATTTTAAATTTACTTTTCGTAATCTGTGTGCGCTTTTTAATAAATTGTTTGAAAATTTTATATTTTTATAAATATTTACAACAATTACTATCTGTTTCATTTCTGTACATTCCCTTTTTTTTTTTGTGATACATTTATTCTTATATACATAACATACAGTTGCATACATAAATATATATTTTAATATATATCAAACGGTATTCTATTTTTAGCAACATAGTTAAATATATACTCTGTTAATAATTATTTACACTTTGTCGGGTTAATTAGCTACACATCATGGCTTGTGCTGCTAATAATTGTAAAACGATTGAAGATCATACTGCGCGTACTATTTTATGCTGGATTTGCAACGAAGCATTTCATGTTGGTTGTGTAGGGATTCCTGCACATGCTGCTGACTTTGTAAACGATATTCGGAACCTCCGATGGTGCTGTGATGGTTGTGTAGGATTTAACTTGGAATTTTACAAGACAGTCTCAGCATCAAGGAAAGAACTCAATTTAATAAAAGCTAATTGTAACAGTCTAGTCGAACGTCTTATACGTTTTGAGTCTGTACTGTTTTACAATAATCTACCTTTGTCTGATAAATCACCATCGCCCGTAAAGTTTGTATTTCCAAATAAGTCTCCGTCACCTAAGATATCACCGAGAGCGCTACGCAAGAGAAATCCGAAAGTGCAAATCTCCAAAAAGCATGTTTCCTCAAAGTCGACTACACCTAGTACTATTAATGATAACAATGTGCAAATTAATAATAATAAATCTAGTGACAATGTTATTGTTAATGTAACAAATGAATCTGCAGTTAATGTTGAAAAGGCTACTACATCGTCAAATAAAGTCGATAAATCTTCTACATCTCTAAGTACTCCTACTCCTTCCGCTACAAATAAACCGAAAGATCTAGTTATTGTACCTTTAAAAAAATCAATATTTGTCTCACGCTTTGCTTCAGACACAACGATCGATGATATAAACTATTATATTAAATCTAAATTAAACGTCGATATTGAAATTAACACATAAAAATTTAATTTTTCTTACAAACGTTCGAAAGCCTCATTTAAGATTGTTGTTCCTGAAGATCATTACGAAACAATTGTTAATAGTAACTTTTGGTCTGCCAAAACGTTCGTGAGACAATATATTTACAAAGAAAATAATAAATTGCCTAACACAGTACGTTTACCTACAGCTATTCAACAAAATAAAGTATCAAAAAACTAGATAGGGTATTGCTGTCTATTTTATACCAAAATGTTCGTGGATTAAATTCAAAGTTGTCAACATTGTTTATTAATAGCTTCTCATTTAATGAAGATGTCATAATATTTTCTGAGACATGGTTGTCCCCATCTATATTAAATTCGGAAATTCTCTGTACAAATTATAATATATATAGATGTGATCGGATGAATAGGCGCGGTGGTGGTATTTTAATTGCAGTGTCTTCATCACTTTGTTCCAGCCGACTTGACACTAACCTTTCTACCGATATTGAGTTTATATGTATTGCTGTTAAACTTCCTAATACAACTTTATTTGTTTCTTGTTCTTATATCCCACCTAACGTATCTGTGCCTTATTACTCAAAACATATTAATGCTATAAAAAGTGTTGCCTCTTTATTGAAACCGGATGATGTTGTTCTCGTCTTTGGTGACTTCAATTTACCTTCTATATCATGGATTAGAGCTGATGATGACCTGTATATGCTTCCTATTACCAACATTACTTGGACAAATGAACTATTAAATGAGCTATTTGAATCAAACTTGTTTCAAATAAACAGTGTTAAAAACTTCTTAAATAGAACACTTGATTTAGTTTTCTCAAACGTCACTGCAAATTATTCTATTAAACAGTGCTCACCAATGGTTTTTCCAGAAGATAAATATCACCCAACTATATCATTGTCTATAGATCTACAAGACAAAGTCAGCAATAAAAATAAAAATAAAAACAAATACAAAAATTCAGTTGATTGTTACCGTTACAATTTTAAATTCACAAACTATACCGAATTAAATAACTTACTTTCTGTTGTAAATTGGTCGTTTATCCCTGATGATAAATTAGTGGTTTCGTGCGCTCATTTGGATTCAGTGCTTGGAATGTTTTATGATAAAATGTATGAACTTTTTTCTCATGTTGTACCTAAATCGGTTGTCTCAAATAATAGTGGACCGCCGTGGTCGAACAAAAGGCTTAAACATTTAAAAAATAAGAAAAACCGGCACAAAACAATCCGATAAGAAGATTATGCAAAACTTACAATGAAAATTATCACTTGGTTGACTTTGGTGAAGGTGCCAACGAAATTAAAAATAAGATCATTAAATTCTTGAACTCTCTCTGACTGTTGCCTTTATATCAGCTGTTACCTTGATGTGTAGCTGATTATCATATCGGTTTACGGTATCGGTATCGCGGTCTGCACTCTATCGCAGATTTATTCCAACGCCTTTTAGGTTTTGGATCGTCGCCCGTTCGTTCGGAATAGCGATGATGATACTGTTACAAGTATTATGCTATACTGAAAATTTTTAAACCGATCTGAACCATTCCCTACATCGATATTTCAATAATGGACGTAGTGAGATATAAGTTACGCACACAATGAACAAAGATCTATATATTTGCCATAAAAATTTACACATACACATGAATTATATATATAATTTATATATATTAATTATATATATAATTAAAACTTAACTTGTAGGAGGCGCTATACTACAACTCCCACTACAAATTGGAAATCTCCATCCTTTTGATGTTAATTCATATCTACATATATATAATATACACCTTAATTCATATTTATATACATTACATATACATATTAAAAATTGACATATTATTTATATATTTTTCATAAACAGAGTTACTATTAATTTTATTCTTTGTAATTAATACGTTCTAGATTTCGTAAAATCCGTTTTTTATTAGATTTAGGTACAACATCCCCCTGCTCCTTATTTTTAGTTGGTGTTTGAATGGTACTTAAATTTCGATTTTCCGACTCATCAGCAGTAACTGACAAATTTTCTTCAACTGGAGCTTCTTCCGTTGCACGAGAAGAAGAAATTCCTCGAATCATTTGATTCGTATGCCTTTAATTATTTTATTCTTATGAGTTATTACACAACGATATGATTGTTGACCAATACGTTTTTTAACAATGGCTTCTTGCCAGTTTTTTTATTAGGATCAGAATAATAACGAATAAAAACGTTGTCTCCTTCTTTAAATTCAATTTTTCTAGAACCTCTATAATTTTTAATATTTGAAAGGTGACTCTTTTCTATTTGTTCTGCTACTAATGGACATAACACTAAAACGAGTTTTAAGTTCTTTACCCAAAAATAATTTTTCGGGACACTCATTTGTTGAACAATGTTTACTACACCTATAATTAAATAAAAATCTATTTATTATGGCATCGAAATTTTTCTCTTCACCATCTTTTAAAGAAACATAAATTGATTTTTTAAAAGTTTTAACAAAATTTTCGGTTTGTCCATTGGTCGCTGGATGACAAGGTGATGTTAAAACATGCTTAATATTGTTTTGTTTTAAAAACCTTTGAAATTCTTCCGCCGTAAATTGACGTCCGTTGTCAACTAAACCGTGTTAAAGTTGTTTATTTATACACATTCGCTGATACACTTGTTGTTCGATAATATTGTATTTTAAACATAGGAAGCTTGTTCTGATTTGTTAACAAAATAAAATTTTAGATTATTCATTCTAAATTCTTCTATCAAGAAAAACGCTTGTCTTTCATTTTTTGCTCTGTTAATAAACCGTATCTAAAAAACGTTTCACGTAATTTCGAAATTGTAAAATTACCCGTAATATCTTTAGTTTTAAACATCTCAATCCATTTGGAATGTGAATCAATTATAAGAAAGAAAGAAAAATTCTTAATTGGACCTAGAAAATCTACATGGATCCTTGACCAAGGTTTACCCGTAGGTGTCCATGGAATTAAATAACATTTTTCTGGACTAGTTTGGTTTGTTTTGCATGACCAACAATTATTTATCCTATTTTCAACATCTTTATCTATATTAGGCCACCATACATATGATCGAGCCAAACCTTTTGTTTTAACAATTCCTAAAAGAGATTTGTGCAATTCATGCAATGCTGCTTTACGTAAATTACTAGGTATTATTACTCTATATTCCCATAAAATACAACCATATTCTAAAGATAATTCAGTTTTCTTACTAAGAAATGCTGAAAATTCTTTTTTATCTAAAGTATCTATACTACACGTTTGGATAGCATCCAATACTTTAGCTAAACTAGGATCGCGAGCAGTTTCCTTAGTTATCGTCTGAAAGTTTATTTGCTGAAATTGCTGGTAGAATGTACTCGTATATTGTTGATCACCGTCAAAAACTAAGTCGATTTACGCATGTATGTCCGTGTGTCCGTGTGTCCGTGTGTCCGTCTGTTGTTGGCACTCTCACGGATGTAAATTTTGAGATATTGAGCTGAAATTTTGTACAGGCACTTTTAGTCTTTGCACGCAGATCGCTATTTAAAATGGGATAAATCGGTCAAGAGCCACGTCCACAATCGACAAAAATCTATTTATCTACCACAAAATATGAACTACAAACTTCAAATTTGGTATGTACATCTTTGAATATTAGCTTCATAGATATGCCAAAAATGGGCGTATTCGGATTACAGACACGCCCACAATTAATAAAAATCTTTATATCTGCCACAAAAGTTGGCTTAGGAACTTTAAATTTGGTACGCGTATACATAGTTATCCCATTGACTGATGTACCAAAAATGGGCGCGATCGCATAACAGACACACCCACAATTTTTAAAAAACTTAATTTAACGTAAAAGTAGACTTACATGCTAAGACATACACTATTAGGGGGCGCAATATATATATATATATTTGACACGTCCTTTCTTGTAGAGGTGGAGGGTATTTAAGATTTGGTCTAAGCCAGATTTAGTTTTCTTACTTGTTTTATTATGTGTTGAGGCATTCTTGGAAGACAATCTGCCGAATTTTCTTTACCCTTAATATAACGTATTTCATAATTAAAACCTGATAAAATAAAAGCCCATCTTTTCATGCGTGCTGCTGCTAAAGCAGACAGTTCTTTATTTTCTCCTAATATTGCCAATAAGAGTTTATGGTCCGTTTCCAATACAAGTTTATTTCCTAATAAATAATGCCTAAGTTTAATCCTACCGGATATCTTGCTTCGTACCGGGCCAAACAGTTTCAAAGATTTGGGTTTTATTTTGTCGATCAAGGGGGAAAATAATATAAAATGTTAAAGGACACCACTCGGTGACTCATCTGGTCAGTTTATTCTTAATTTGACTAGATTTACCACGTTCCACGGTTTAGCGTTTTGGTATGGTTGTATTTTTTTCCTTTTTTTTTTATAATTTATGTCGATTTGCAAATTAAGGGCACCGGATTTCTTTTCTTGATTTATATTTTATATTTATTCATACAAAACTTCAATAAATCACTACGACTCCAAATATTTCATAATATAAAGCAATGATTTCAGTTTTTTTATTCTACTCATGTTAATTTACACATTCACGAGAAATTTAATACAGTTAGTTTTAAGTAGTTCAATCTCTGGATCGACGATTGTCACCAGTTCAATGTCCCGAACAAGAAATTATTCATTTTTCCCTTTTTCTATCATCGAATCACTTTACTCTCTTGTCAGAGAGGAGAGAAAAAGAAACACAACGGCAAAGAACATAATGTAGATCACAGTGGAGGGCGAAAGTGTGCACACAGTTTCGTCCTCACACCGTATAAGGAGCAATAGGATGTGACCCTTGCATTGTTATATGACATTAAAATTTTATCAAGTTTAGCATTAATTTTAATTTAATTTTTGATCACAATAATATTTCTTTAAATTATTTTTTATAGTTTGAACAGCTCTCTCCGCTAAACCGTTACTTTGAGCGTGATAATATGGAGACTTCTTGAGAATTATACCGTTTTGATGTGCATGTTCTTTAAATTGTTTAGAATCGAATGGAGGTCCATTATCGGAAACGATTTATTTTAGTAACCCGAAGGTTTTAAAGAAATGTGTTAATGCATTACATTAATGATTTGTATCTGTTTTATTATATAATTGAA
This sequence comes from Ornithomya chloropus, assembly GCA_963971445.1. NCBI lineage: Eukaryota > Metazoa > Arthropoda > Insecta > Diptera > Hippoboscidae > Ornithomya > Ornithomya chloropus. Next base: position 56,352,383 of record OZ020530.1, read on the forward strand.
CATCAATACAATTGGAATATGCATCCACTAAAACAAGAAAAACTTTACTATCAAAATGAAAAAAATCTATATGTATTCGTTCGAATGGATAACTAGCTGAAGGCCAATTTGTATTTACGACTTCTTTTGATATTCTATTTGTGAATTGACAACTCGGACATTTACGGACATAATCTTCTATTGACTTATCAAAGTTTGGCCACCACACGAAACTTCTGACTACCATCTTCATTCGAACAACACCTTTATGATTTGAATGAAGCGTTTCCAGTACAACATCCTGTAAATTATTCGGAATAACTAACCGTTCTCTATAATACAAACACCCGTTTTCAGTTGATAAGGAATTCCTTACTCTGAAGTAGGTCTTTAAATTGTCATTTAATTTTGAGGGCCAAAAATTTTATTCAAAAATTTTATAACAGACATTAAGTTATTATCCTTGACAATCGCTAATTGCACGTGTTCAATACTAATATGTCCACTATCACTACACGACAACAAGTTAATAGTCTCTACACCTGTACTATCAGGAAGAGGTAAATGTGACATAGCATCAGCTGGATAATAAATAAATTTTTTATACCATTAACTACGTGAGAAAGGACTGCTCCAAGACACTATTTTCAGATATTAGTTTTTTTGATTTTTCAAAACAATATTGCGTTTCAGCATTCCATTCAAAGGTAACGTTTTTTTTTTTGTAGTAATTTATAAAGTTCTTTTAATTTTGTTGACATGTTTGGTATGAACTTCCCGTAATAATTTAGAAGTCCTAAGTAAGATTATAATTCAGTAGTATTTTTTGGTGCTGGGGCTTCATTTATTGCACGAAGCTTAATTGGATTTGGACATATACCAAACTTGGAAATAATGTGACCTAAATAGTTAATGGAAGTTTCAAAAAATTTACATTTGTCAAAATTGAGTTTTATATTATACAAATTCCATCTTTTTAAAACTTCAAGCAACGTATTTTTACAATTCATATAATTTGATCCACCAATCACTATGTCATCCAAATAACAAGAAACATTTTCCACTCCTAACAGAACCTAATCCATAACGGATTGAAAAATTGATGGTGCACTTGACACTCCAAAAGGCAGACGTGTGTAATGGTATAACCCCTTATGTGTATTTATAGTTACATATTCACGAGATTTTTCTAAAAATTTTAGTTGTTGATATGCACCAGACAAATCAATTATACAAAAATATTCAAGTTACTTAATTTAGCAAAAATATCGTCCGTTCTCGGAAGCGGATAATGTTCGGTTTCTATAAACCTGTTGATTGTAGCTTTACAATTAATATAAATACGTATATCTTTGTTTGGTTTAGATACTATAACGATAGGTGATGCGTATCGACTGTACTTGACTGGTACTATTTATTATACCATCCGTACATAAACGTTTTTTTTCTATCTTATCGCGTAATTTATAAGGGACAGAATACGCTTTGTGAAAAATAGGACTACTATCGGGTTTAAGAATAATTTCGGCAGTAAAATGCTCAATGTAACTGTTCGGCGAAGGTATAACTTTTGGAAATTTCTCTTTAACACTAGAAAGACGGAAGCTTTGTATATACCTATATAGACTGAAAGCAGTCAAAATGACTGCTTTGTATAAGAATAACTAATATGCAAAGAAATTTTTTTTAAATTAATTTTTAATATTTTTTATATTATTTACAGGTTTATAACAAACTATTTTACTTGGAAAAAATAATTTAAGCATTTTTATTTGAACATTTTATGCAAATGAAAGTGGAAATCTTTTTATATGTACATTTTCCGCAAACAAACTTCTGACATTTCCATATTTCCGAAACCAAAGCAAATTTATTTGTTTGTAGCCGTCTACTTCTTTCGGTTTTTTTGTCAAAGCGAATAATTCGAAGGATTTTTTTGAACTTATCTCTGGCCATAGTTTTTCTAAAAAAATCGGGACCATACTTGACTGACCATAAATAGCTCAGTTTTAAATTTTTTGCCTCATAGGCTCCACGAGCATATAAAATCCCAATAAATGCAAGTATTTCCGGTACTGTTGTTGTCCAATCGTTCTTCAAAATTCGGCGGCCTTCTTCTTCTGTGCACTTTTTTATATGTTTGATAATATAGTTATCTATTATCATAGTGAATACACTGATAGGATTATCTGCCATAATGTTCCTTTTTGCGTAGCCTATTGGCCCTTCCACACCCTTGGAAATACAAGTAAATTGTAACCTTCCAGGAATACTACCTTCGTTCAATTTTGACCACACAGTACCATCGGCAGCTGTTTCCGTCTCCTGAAAGGTGTTTTCAGTTCCTTCATCAGATTCAGAACTACTTAGCACCTTACACCTTTTCCTGGGATTATTGATTTCATCATTGGTGACCGGCTCTTCATCGCTACCTTCAGTGTCAGATGTTTCACTATAATCCACTTCATCTTCAGATGATAGATCAGAGTTTGTTGCATCTGATTCCACATCGGAGCACTCTTCACTTATATTTGTAAGCTTTTTCAATAAATCACTTATTTTCGACATTTTTTTCATGAATTTTGCGCGCAAAAGAAATAAAATAATCAATTTGTTCTAACTGGACTGCATAAAGATTTGAATAGCAAGTACTACTTTAGCCAGTACTTATATGTTATCAGGTAGCGGTAATTGAAAAAAGGGTACTTTATTTTGTATTTATATGTTATTACCTAAAGCTAATCGAAAAAAAATGAACGAAAATCGAAAAAAATGAAAGCAGTCAAAATGACTGCTTTCAGTCTATATAGGTATACCACATATATATATACCGAAAATGAAGGAGGGGCAGGTAACTACTATTATAAATAAACGTATTTATATGTTGTAGAAAAAGTCACAAAGTTGTAAGAAATTCTGACATTATATACATAATCATTTTTCTAATTGAAATTAAAAAGCAGTCAAAATGACTTGCTCAGGCAATCTAGTGTTAATAAATTCTATATCAACATCTTTAAATTTACACAACTTATTATTATTTTCACTTACTTTTTTTAAATGAAAAAACTTACGCCACTCAGGAAAAAACACATTCAACCATGTTCTACCGAACAAAAGTTTACAATTTTTTTGACTTCGAATAACAATTAACTCCAATTTATAAATATTATCTTTAAAAGGCATTTTAACACCAACCATGATTTTTCCAACACAATCTATTTGTTTTCCTGACACTGACATAAATGTTTGACAATTTTTAATTAAAGGTATATTATATAATTTATGTTTGTACTCATCTTCAGATATAACTGAACAACACGCACCAGAATCTATCTCCATCTCCATCGGAATACCTTCAATCCAAACTTCAATAGTAGTTGGATTACTTACGTATTTTATATCCATTTGTTGTATAGTATTAATGTTATCTGCTTCATTTGAAAGTATCTGATGTTTGTAATACATTGACCCCTTTTATGACAATTAAAACATTCCCAAAAACGTGCTGGACATGTTTATGGATTATGATTTCTACTACAACGATAGCAAGATTTATTTTGATGACTTGTAGAACAACTTGTAGAACGCTTTGTACCAGTATGTTGATGACTTGTTTTATTTTTAATAAAATTTCCACAACGTACTTGATTTTGGCCTTTACCATTTATTGGTGTTGCAAAGGCATTTATTAAATCGAACTTAGGCTCAATTAAACGGTTTTGACTCTCCGCCATTTTCCAATTTATGGCCATTTCACACGCACTTTTAAATGTTAATTGACATTCTTTTAATAATTTTGCGCGTAATTGGTTGTCTCTAATCCCGCACACAAATTTATCTCTTAAAGCTCTGTCTTGAAAATTTCAAAATTATATTTTTGAGATAGCTCTTCAATTTTATAATATATGTGGCAACCTCAACAATAATTTATCGATATGTTACAATCAATAATTAAAAGTTCTTTCTAGAATGTTAAAAAACTCTCTTGCTTAAAGAAGCGCGCAAAACATGTTGTTAATATTAGTTTAAGTTCTTTAATTAAATCTTAAATTAAATTAAATAAAATCTTATTGGCTCAATGAAAACTTCGCCAAATATATTATGCTATATTCATATCTTTCAGACCTTTGTTTTTAGCTTTCTGCTATTTCACAAATAGGTGGCTCGAAATAATTTCTTAGCAAACTAACCAATTCATTATACGATTTAGTACATGGATCAATCGGTGTACATAATTTCCGTAACACCGAATACCCGTCAGCTCCAAAATGTGTAATAAGGAGTGGCACTTTTTTGTCGTTTGAAATGTCATTCAAAACAACAAATTATGCTAACCGCATTTCGTACTCCGTAAACTCGTTTCCTATAATATAGGAATCCATGTGCCCAATGGTCGTGGCCATTTTATATATTTTTTTTACAATACTTTTGTTAGACTTTTTACATATATTTTATTTATTTAATTTTATGTATGACTTTATGTATATATAACTTATTTATGACAAAAATGTGGGTACGACCGCCTCGTCGCCACTTTTATATTTTTACAATTTATACCAAGAAAATAATTTATTTTTATTAAGTTAACATGTGACTTATTATGTGATGACCTCTTTATTTTTCGTTGCTTGTTACTACTTTTCACATATGATTACAAAATGTATTATAACATACCATATGATTTTAATAGTACATATCAATTGTGTACCAAATTTCATCGAAATATCTCAAAAAATAATAGGACCTCATATGGGGAGGGGTTCTAAAATTGGTCTATTTTCAATAGAATTCCCCTTGGGTTAATACATGTCCTCGTACCAAACTTCATTGAAATGTCTCAAAAAATGTGACCTGTAGCTTGCGCATAAATTTACATATACATATAGGCGGACAGACGGACATGGTTAAACCGATTCAGATTTTGATTCTGAATCTATCGGTATAAATGAAGGTGGATGTAGCACTTGCCGTTTAGGAGTTACAAACATCCGCACAAACTTAATATAAGCTTTGCCACAAGTGGTGTAGGGTATAAAAAGGGGTAAAAAAGGACAAATTTGAAATACCTTAGGCCACCTTTTATAAAAAACTACAGGAAGGGGTGTTTTTTTTACGAGGGATGAGACATCTTCATAGATACTGACTTGTCCCAATGTCAGCATGCACGATTTAGTACGCACAAGGATGCCCTGCACCGGATCCCGACTATGTGACAAGTGCACCTGTGAGCACTACCTACGTACTCACCCCTCCGCTTCCAACCCCTCCTGCAAAACTGTCGTAGGATATTACTTCGCAGGAGGCGATTCGCAATTACGTGCTTTTCAATTGGAAGTGTTCTTTTCTTTGAGGAACGACTGCAATGATAGAATACATGCTCCACTATCTCTTCGACTTCGCAAGGATGGACAAAGAGGGGACGTAAATCTTCCGACCTTATGAAGATAGTTCCTATATACTCCATGATCGGTGAGAAACTGGGTTGTATAAAAATTTATTTGAGAGGAGTTGGCCTTCCTAATAAAAGTACGCCTCATTTCGTCTGCTAGAATGTCCCGTAGTATAGATCCAGCTATGATGTTTGCTGCGTCTTCAGAAATTGTTCGGAAGTCGCAAATTGTTCTTAGAGAGCTGATTCTTTGTACGGAGCATACTTTTTGCTTCAGTTGCTTGATTATTAAGCACTGAGCCCATACAGAGCTTGCGTAGAGAAGCCTTGAGGTAACGAAGTTTGCCCTCTTTGCAGGCTTGGGTCCGTCTACATTGAGTAGCATCTTAGACAAAGTTGATTGTAGCTTTATGGCTTTATCACATGAAGAGAATATGTGTTTCTTAAAATTCAGTCTGCATCACGCCTAAGTATTTGATAGAATGTTTGGAGGTTATGGTAACGTTTCACACCTATACGTGTAATGTCTCCATAACTTTCCCACTCGAAATTAAAACCACCTCGGTTTTATGCTCTGCCAATTTAAGGTCCACGGATCTAAGCCAATTTTGTATGATCTGCATAGCTCCATTTGTAGCCGATTCGATTCCACCTATATGTTTATTCACTGTGGTGAGTGCGATATCATCCGCAAATCCTATAATTTTTACTTCTCGAGTTACGGGCAGATTTAGTACATCGTTGTACATTAAGTTCCACATGAGTGGCCCGAGAATCGATCCTTGTGATACTTCTGCCGATACGTTGTATGATTTGTTTCCCTGGTCAGTGTTATATAGCAATATTCTATCCTCGAAATAGCTACTAATTAATTTGAATAAGTACTTAGGGGCGTTTATTCTTCTAACCGCGTTCAAGTTAACGGGCCAATTTTCTGTGTTGAAAGCGTTTTTGATGTCGAGGGTTACCATGGAGCAATACTCTTTGGCGCCTCCCTTCCATCGTTTTCCTTCGATAGCTTTCTTCGCTATGTTAATAAGTAATTCCCCTACATCGATTGTAGACCTGCCTTTCCTAAAGCCAAACTACTGGTCAGACAAGGCTCCCGATTCCTCCACGATCGTCCCGATTCCTCCACTAAATGTAGTTACATATGATCTTCCCTAAAATGTCCAGCAAGCATATAGGGCAATTCCGGGTTCCGGTTTACCTTTCAGTATTAACACTAGGGGAAGGTACCTTTCTCCAGGCACTTCTGGTACGTTTCGACAAATAAGTCGGGTCTATTCTCAATCATAGCCTTCAAGGCATTATTTGGAATATCATCGGGCCCTGGTGCTTTAGAATCGGCAATAAAGTCACAGGGTCCGTTGGCTGGGAGCTACCTTTGGTGAGTTTTTTTGGTAACTACTCTGTAAGCTGTTCCCCAGCGGTTCACGTTGGCATCAGAGCCTCTTTCTGAAGCAAGCCTTTTTACTGGCTTTTATTGTCGATTGCGAAACTTTTTTCAGCTCTCTAAATTGGTTTAGGTGATCTGTAAACAATGGTCTATTTCTTGACCTCTGCATTTTCTTTATAGGCTTCAGGCCTTGTGCTCTTAAAGACTTGATTTCGTCGTTCCACCAGTAGCATGGGCAATTGCGTGTGTCGGCCTGTTGCTGGCACTCTCATGGGCGTAAATTTTGGGATATTGAGCTGAAATTTTGTACAGGAACTTTTAGTTTTTGCACGCAGATCGCTGTTAAAAATGGGAAGAATCGGTTAAGAGCCACGCCCACAATCGATAAAAATCTCTTTATCTGCCACATAAATTGAGCAATATAAATTTAAAATGTTGTATGTACGTCTACAAAAATTAGCTTCATCGATGTGCAAAAAATAGGCGCATTCGGATTACAGACACGCCCACAATTAATAAAAATCTTTATATCTGCCACAAAAGTTGACCTAGGAACTTGAAATTTGATACACATATACATAGTTATCCCATCTACAGATGTGCCAAAAATGGGCATGGTCAGACACGCCCATAAATCTATATATCTGCCACAAAAATTTAGCTATAAACTTGAAATTTAGTATGTACATCTATAAATATTAGCTTCATCGATGTGCCAAAAATGGGCATATTCGGATTACAGACGCGCTTACAATTAATAAAAATCTTTGTATCTGCCACAAAAGTTGACCTAGGATCTTGAAATTTAACATGCGTATACATAGTTATTCTATTGACTGCCAAAAATGAGCGTGGTCAGATAATATACACGCCCACTATTTACAAAAAACCATATTCACTATAAAAATAGACTCCCTAGTTGACACGTGTGATATACACTATTAGAGGGTGCAATATATATATATATTTGCCACGCCCACCGTTGTGGAGGTGGAGGGTATTTACGATTTGGCCTAAACCAAACTTAGTTTTCTTATTTGTTTTCTACTTGTTTTTGTTTGGGTGATTAAACACTATCCTGTTTTTTTTTTTTTGTTTTGTTAGGGTTCAGCAACAGTCTTTTCGGTCCTGCTTCTTTTTTCTCCTCTGGATTTTTGATTAATCAAGTGTGAGGTTTGCGTAGTGGTATCAATCCTAATACTTCTTGTCTTATGTTGCTTGGACGCCTTGTCGTGTTACGAGACTAAAGAGTCCACTAAGTTCCACATGGGTTAGAGGATGGATCGTCTGCCTCCACCCATCATTTCCACGAGCTCCTTAATTTTTTAACCCAAAAGCACAAAGGGGCCTCTGCTGGTAGTATCGCTAGTATGTAGTATCCCTTTTTTTGAAAGGCTCTTTATCCATAGGTTTAACCGTTCCCGCCGATGAATTCAGCGAGTCAGACGCTTTTTTATCCCCAGCTTCATGGGGTGGTGTCGGCCCTATACCCATCCTATACAGACTACTAAACTATACAGTTTAACAATAATATAATTATATAACGATATAATAATATAATAGTATAATAATACAACAATATAATAATATAGCAATATAGTAATATAATAATATTAGAAGATAATAATTTAATAATATGATATACTAAAATAACGATATAATAATATAATACAGTTAGCTAAAAATAATCTTATACTCCGTTATTTACTACGAACAAAATATTTGTGCGCCATCATCTTTTCTGAAAATAGAATTTTGTTCATTCTAAGCATCCGCGACACGTCTGCACTGCTTGACAGCTAAACGTTAAATTTTGTTAAAGAAATGTTTCTTGGAAAATTGTTATTTTTGTTTTTAGGTTCAATTTAAACCCTCCACCTTATTAGGCAAACTAACTAAGGTTAGAAACTAAAAAAAACGCTTCATGGGTCCTGCAATAAATAATAAATCGATTTAACGAGGTCCGTATGTCTCTTTTTGAAACTTTCGAGGTTAAATTGAGGTGTTTGAGCTAGAATTTGCAACAAAAACATTCCCAGTTTATAAAAAGTTTATACAACGTGGCCAGCCACATCCACAGATAATTGTCACGTTTGTATGTGGAGGATAGTGAACAGTTGGTCTCAGCCAGAGCTAATGTTCGCTTTTTTATATCCTCTACCTCAGTCATGAGGGTATACTTTGTAAGGAAGAAAAATACACCATGCATTTTTCTCCCTACAGCTGTAGCGTTTTCACCACCAATATCGTAACAACTTAGCCGACTCAGGGCCGCCAACGAATGTAAATAAGTGGTGAAAACGAGTGACCGAGCCAAACAGCCAACATGTAAGGAGATTGAGTCGAGTACTGGAGTTATTCATTCTAAGTCGTGGATTGAAAGAGTAGTTATTGGCGAGTCAAAGGTCTGAGTGTGCTGTTGGAAAAATTTCTAGATTCAATTTTAAAATATTTGTTATTTTGTATATTTTCAAAGGAATATATTGTTTCGGTGTTTAACATACGTAGACATACCTAAATTCACTTTGGAGAATTTTATACAAAGCTTAAGCTGATTAAGAATACACATGGTTTGTGGGGTCTCCGAGGCTTCCTTCGATTTGTTGTAAACGGATAATCAAAATGAATATACCCTCTTCCCTAAGGTGGAGGGTATAATATATTTACTGAAGTGAGAAATAAATCAACTGAAGTGGAAAATTGTACATGAGTTCGAGTGAACCTTGGTACCGAGGGCTTTCCCTAGGCCGTAGACAAAAATTATCCCCTTTTCAACTTCCGTTTGCAACACCCCGTGTGTCCGTCTGTTGTTGGCACTCTCACGAGCGTAAATTTTGAGATATTGAGCTGAAATTTTGTAGAAGCACTTTTAGTTTTTGCACGCAGATCGCTATCTAAAATTGGCAAAATAGGATAAGAGCCACGCCCACTATCGACAAAAATCTATTTATCTGCCACAAAAGTTTACCTAGGAACTTAAATTTAGTGCACTTACTAAAGTTTAGCCCATCCATCGATGTACCAAAAATGGGCATGGTCGGATAACAGACACACACACAATTTACAAAAAACTATATTCAACGTAAAAATAGACTTATATGCTGATACGTAATACGTACACTATTAAGGGCGCAATATATATATATATATTTGCCACGCCCACCGTTGTGGAGGTGGAGAGTGTTTAACATTTGGCCTAAGCCAAATTTAGTTTTCTTACTTGTTAAATATTGTAATATTTTTTAGCTGCATACTATATATTATAGAGCCGATTTTGTTAGAAGATTACTTTTGCATCTGCTCCGTCTACTAAATAACTAACTATATAAATATATTTTCAGCTTATGTATATTTTTATACGCACATTTTTAAAAATTCCGTCTTTGCATTTTAAAAGAATGATAAAAGCCTATTCTACCACGAATACTTAGATATATATTATACATAAAAGTGGGTCAAGTGTGGTAGCAAGTAAATGTGAAAGTGCATATATGAGCATGACTTGTCCTTTACGAGTCAAAAGGTAATGAAAGCTGGAATATGACTACTCCTTATCATCTGTATGGGACTCACTTTACGTTCTTTTATTACAACTTTTTGTGTGTTTTCTTATGCTATATATACAGTAGACTTTATTAGAAACTGGTTTAGCCTTCTTTGGTATTAAATTTTTATTCGCTCTTTTGATTTAAGAAAATTTATATGCTTGCTTATATATATTACTTGACTGGGGTGTGTGACAACTTGAATGCATTTGATTCAGATTTGTTTATTAATATTCCTGAGATTAACCCGCGATGTCAATACGCCTTACAATTAAGAAAATTACAAGGAAGGTCCGCAATAGATGGATGCTGTACTACATTATTCAATTTACAACTTCCAAATGGAGGCTTCAGACACCCTACTCACACACACACAATCGACATAAACCTGTACATTTTTGAAAAAAGTTATGTACTTGAAATTCGGTAAAAAACGTTTTGTTTGTGTATAAAATATATGGGGAGGGGTTCTAAAAATGGTCCAATCCGGTCTATTTTCAACAGAGTTCCCCTTTGGGCCAATGCATGTTCGTGTACCAAATTTCATCGAAACATCTCAAAAAAGCGAGTACATATATTCTTAATCAGAATCCAAAACTGAGTCGATCTAAACGTATATGTCCGTGTGTCTGTACGTCTTTGGCCTGTTGCAAAAGGGAACGTCACGCGCTTGGGTCTTGGGCGCGCCTTATCCTGTTTTGTACACCAATACTTTGCAGGACATCAAACACTCTCCCCCACCGAAGTTTTGGTCTGCCTTTTGCTCAAGTTCCTTCGGGACAATTTTTCTCTTGAACACACCCAAAATAGCCTTATCATTTTGGTTAGCGTCCATACTTCAGCGCCATAAAGAAACATGGAGGTGATGAGGATCTTATAGAGTGTAAGTTTTGTTGAAATTTGGTACTCACAAACAATACGTATTTACAATGAGCCCAATCATCGGTGCGTCAAAAAAGGGTGTGATCGGATAACACAACCCCGACTTGCAAGCTGATACGCAATACATACACTATTAGAGGGCATAATCATTTACTTGCCACGCCCACTGTTTGTATGTAAATGTGGAGGGTATTTAAGATTTGGCCTAATCCAAATTAAGTTTATTTCTGAAGTGACTTTTTTCTTTCGGCTTGACCGATATTAACATTTTATCTTGTTATTAAAAAATTGTGACATATGAGCCGAAGTGAATGAAAGTGGTTCAAGTCTACGTGGCCATTGAAATGGTTAAATTGATATGTTCCAAGAATGGGTTTGCATTACTTTTAATCATAACGGCTCGTATAATGGATCAATTCGCTAAGAGGCGTTATATATAAAGCGGTTCTAAAAATGAACAGATCAAATTCAAATTGAAGTACATCCAATTATTGAACTATTCTTCCCCAAAAATAAGAAATCCGAATTTTAATAGAATGGTGCCTAATAAAAAGTGTCTCTCTTTAAGCGTTTAGGAGTTCCAAACATCTGCGCAAACTCAATATATTCTTTACCACAAGTGATGTAGGGTACAATTACCATAAAATCGTAAATGTTGTGCAAGACTCGTTCTCACCTATTAATAAATTACTTCTTAAAATTGTTGTTATAAAAAGAAAGGGAGAACGCAAGAGAACACGTATTTTCTCTATGTATATAAAAGTTGTAAACTCTTTAAACTCTTTGAAGGAAAACAAAGTAATAAAATATATTAATACAAAAAGTAAAATATATGAACACAAAACAACTGCAATAGCAACAGCAACAGCAGCAGCAGCAACAATAAGAAACATTTTATAATGTGAGCTTGGAGTTTATATTACCGCTACTACTAATAATATATACTCTCATGTACACTTGCATCTACAATATTATATAATAACCTTCCTTAAGCATGCTCAAGCAATGTGGCAGCGTCTTCCAAAGTAGGATGCGCAAGTGTAAAACACAAACATAGGTACAGTAACCCAACAAACGCTATTTCACTGTTTCTCCGTCACCCGCTCCATCTTATGGACCATCTCCATACCATAATTTAGAAGACAATTTCTGCCACTCAACTTTCTTACATACATGTACATAAGTATATACATGTGCACATAACACACTATCACTTGACCCCTTCTCATGTTCCCAATGGGTTATTCCACACTTGCCCCGTTAAGACTTAATGTTAAAACTTGAATTGTATTTGAAATCTACGTGTACGTGAACGTGTGTAACATACACATACTAAATGTTTACATAATTTACATCTAATTGTGGTATAGCGTGTGTTTATTCTACATACACACATGGATAAAAAAATACGATATAAAAGGCAGTGTGCCTCATATTGGCCAAGGCACTTAAATCCCAACACTTTCACAATGGCTAAATAAATAAAGTTATAAGAAAATAACTTTTGCCTTTAATTAATGTTGCTTTGTAACTTTGCTGTAAAGTCCACTCGTTTCCTCCATGGTAGTGTGTTATTTCCTTTATCTTGACACATTACCTTCTACTTACATCTAGAATATAATTGAACTTCGTCTCGCTAGGAAGTTATTTTCAGACAATTCAAAAACAACATAACAACAACATAAATTTTTCATTCTATGTAAACATCAACGCCAAAGCCCACGCATACAGTTGTTTGGGTAAATAAAATAGAGAACAAGACGAAGACGAAGAATGTGGAAATTTACCAGCAGATAATAAGAAATTTATAAAGACCACCAATAACCAACATTTTGAAATGATTTATGATTTTCTTTTACATTTTATTTGCGCGAAAATTGTATGCCACTATATACCCGTATGCTGCTTATTGTTCAGTTTTTCGTTGAAAAGTTACAACAAGTGATTGTTGTAAATATACATATGTATATCTGTATATTAACGCAATAAGGAAAATATTTGGAAGAAGAATTTTTATGGAATTTCTTTTATTATTTTTTATAATCTTTTATATAAGACAAGTAAGAAAACTAAATTTGACTTAGGCCAAATCTGAAATATCCTCCACCTCCACAACTGGGACAGTGTTGTTATAATTCTTATATGTCAAAAGCTGCTTCTTCATATATTTCCTGTTCTCTTGGTTTTTCTGACTCGTAAAGTAAAGACACTTCTTGCATCAAATTTTTCTTATATATATAAAATCTTTTTCATCAATAAATGAGTGCCTTGAATAATAAATGGAATTAAATTACAAATATATTTTGGCTGCGTCTTATATGTTATTATAGAAAAATCTTCGACTTATAACAGGTTATGGGCCCAGCGCCTAAAGATACGCCAAAAGAAGAACAATCTGCACCAAGGGATATTGAGTATTTTCCCAGCGCCTCAATTATGCAAATTTTTACTAGTGGAAGAGGGGGCAGTTTAAATACAAGTTTTCTCTATCACTGAGGTCAATACAAACTAAGCCATGGATTCAAAAGTTTACCACATACATCGTTTCAATGGTGAAAACTTTTAGTTGTGGAAGCGGCAGATAGAAATTATTATGAATGAAAATAAACTTAAAGAATATATTTTGAGAACGTTGCCAACGTTTATAAACTGTAAAATGGAACAAGAAGAAACAATGGCAAATTTTATAGCAAAAATGACATCTCTTGCAGCAAGACTTAAAGACCTTGGTTTAGAACAAAAAGAACCAATGATCATTGCTAAAATTTTGAGTAGTCTACCTGACAAATATATACATGTTAGAACAGCTTGGTATGTAGTACCAAAAGATGATCAAAATATTGAAAAGTTTACCGATCACTTGATCAATGAGGAATGTATATTAAATTTTCGTACATGCTCATCATCAGATAAAAACTGCATATAATGTTAATAGTGATAAATACAAGAAATGTAACTTGAACACAAATAAAAAACGAAATGGGAAATGTAATTATTGTAACAAGCCTGGTCATTGGGCGAGAGAATGTTATAAGAAACAAAGAGAACAAAATAACAAAAAAGAAAAACACTCACTTACGTTGCAAACCTCAAATATAAATAATAATCAAACAAATGAAAATGCGTATTTATTTATGACACAAATAAGCATTAAAAGAAAGAAAATTAAAAATTTATGGTACGCTGATTCTGGTGCAACAGATCATATGTCACTTCAAGAAGAGTTATTTGTAAGCCTTAAGAAATTTTTACAAGGCGACTGTGAAGTGAAAGTTGGCGATGGCAGGAAATTGTACGTGCATGGAATAGGTGACATAAAATGTTCTTTTCGTTCCGGACCTAGATAGAAACTTTTTATCTATGTCACGTGCAACTGAAAAAGGCATGCGAGTAGTTTATGAAGAAGTAGCCAACCGTGTAAATTTTATAAAAGATACTTGTATCATTGTTGATGGTGAACGTGAAAACAAACTTTATAGAATGAATTTAGAGCCTGCGATCGAACATTTAGTGAATATGGTGTCAGCAGAACCTGCTCAACTTTGGCATGAACGGTCATGTAAATTACTCAACGCTTAAAAATATGTATGTTCAAGGTGCAGTACAAGGTCTAAACCTTAATTACATTGACAAAGAACAACCGTTTTGCGAAGGTTGTGTGTTTAGCAAACAGCATAGGCAAAGTTTTCCTAAAAGTGGTTCAAAAAAAGCGACCAAACCTGTAGAAACTTTTCATGTTGATTTGTGTGGAAAAATGAGTGTCAGTTCTAGTGTTTGGCCGCGACGCTTATGTTCATGTAGCAAAAGAGCAACGCACGAAATGGGAACATAATTCAGTTAAGTACATTTTAATTGTTTATAACTCAGAAAGTAAAGCTTATAGAGTGTTTGATCCAAGAAGTCGACAAATTTTTATACGAAGAGATGTGATATTTAATGAAAAGCCTGCATCTACAATTAATGAAGTTTTTGAAATGACTCGAAAGCTTGAAAATAGATCAACGATTGAGGTAACCCACGGAGAAGTAAGCGACATAAATATGAGTAAAATTAATGATATAAAAGATAATTTAGATATTGACAAGGAGGATGTCAATACCGGTACACCGCATCGAAATCCAAAGCAACCAATTTTACGTAGCCCATATAACCCAGGCAGAGAGATATGTAGAGAAAAAAATTAACATCAATACAATTCGTCGACAGTATTCAAACATAAGCTAGGGTTACTATGTAACAAACTAACCAAAGTTTGTCAGGTAGTTGAATTTGATACTGTCATCCATCCTTTCACTATATAGCACAAAATGTAGCTTAATCTACCCTTAGATAAAGTGTAAAACGATCCAGGTTCAATCCTTCCAGTCGCCGAATGTTAATTTTTCACAATCTAATACATTACAACCTCAATATATATCATCAAAGCTGAAATATTTCAGCACACATAGACTCACAAAAATATATTTATCTGCCACAAAAAAATTACCTATGAATTTTTAATTTGGTGCACATGTTTAGTTATCCCATTAATCGATGTGCAAAAAATGGGCATGATCATATAGCAGACGCAATTTACAAAAAAACATTTCAATAGGATTTCCCTTTGAGCCAATACATGTCCTTGTACCAAATTTCATCGAAATATCTCAAAAAAATGCTACCTGTAGCTTGCGCACAAATTTAGATGGACAGATACGAGGACAGACGGACGTGGTTAAATTGATTCAGATTTTGATTCTGAATCGATCGGTATAACTGACTGTGGGTGTGGCATTTGCCGTTTAGGAATTACAATCATCCGCACAAATTTAATGTACCCTTTTCCACAGGGTGGTGCAGGGTATAAAAATAAAAATTTTCATTTTTCAAAGAAAAAAATTAAATTGAATAATATAATATATCAAGTGGTGTAGGGTTTTTGATGGTCGGGCTTGACCGACTATAATATTTTCACTTGTTGTAAAAAGAAAAATGTGTGTTTACGAAAAAGTTTACTCGTAATTTCTAAACGCCTCACAAATGAATGTTTCTTTCATTTCTTTGCTGCTGTAATTTTATTCCAATCTAATTAAATAATTTTATCCCTTCTAAAGCACTTAAGGCAGCCATATAAAGCTAACAACCGTTTGTTGTTGGTTAACAAAATTATTGTCTTGCTACTCTCAAACCTCTACACACGTATTCATTTACTCAAGTTACCCTGAATTTCACTTAAGTTTAATTATGTACTTTCGCTGGTACTAATCTTTACCTGGATTGGCACAAATCAATAACTATTATTCAAATTAAAGTGTTTAACTTTCCGTAATAGTACAATACATATATGTGACTCTATCGACGTATACATACGTTGCATCCGTAGAGGTGGTAAGAAGTAAATAAAACATTTATATGAATTTTACCCTCTCTACCTCTTTTAATATATCTTGTGTGGGGTTAGTGGGGTTAGATAAGTAGGTCTGTGTGTCTATTGCTTTATGGTTTATACTATGTCAAATGTGGTTTAATAGACTTTGCTAAATTCTTCATCATTATCATTCCCGCCACCACAATTTTAAGAGTATACTAAGTTTATTGCATCTTTTGCAGGTACATATGTGTTTCATCAGCATCAAAATTTGAGCCGATCTATAAAAGACCATCCATGTGACCGTATGCCTTTGTGTCTAAGTATATGTCTGTCTGCCTGTTTTTGGCACTCTTACGGTCGTAAATTTTAGACACTAAGATGAAATTTTGTACAGATATTTCTAGTTTCTGCACGCCGATCTCTAATTAAATTGGACAAATCGGTTTAGAGCTACGCCCACAATCGACAAAATTATACATATTAGCCACTACGCACTAAAATTTTGCATACATATTACTATTTAGCCTTTCTATCGATGTTCCAAAAATAGGCGCAATCAGACCCGCACTTAAACGCTTAATATTGTTTATAGTAATATATATAGTTTACTTGTTTAGGAATAATTTACGCGTAAATTATTTTGTATTATATTCCTCTTCGAACCATGTGTCTATGTTATTTATCTAATCTAATACCTTGCTGGTATTTATAATATATACTTTCATACCCATTATCATAATGATATGAGGTTATATTGGTTTTTTTCAAAGTTTGTGTAAGTATATATTCTCGCTCAGCATCCTTTTCCGAGTCTTCGGTTTCCTTTTGCAAGGTCACGTCCGCAATGACGTTCAATACTCTCACAGTTGTAAATATTGAAATAAAGATTTAAAATTGGATACATATATGTATTATCAGTTTCAAATGTGTGGTATTGAAAGTGGACAAAATGGGACAATTTTACAAAGCTCAACATATTGAACTAGGCTATATATTTCAATTCCAATACAGTAAATTCCGATATCAAAGAAAGCGAAATTAGTTATTTATTTGTTCATTATGTAACGGCATTTGAACGAAATAAATAGGCCCAACCATTCGGCATATATATTATAAATAATTTCACAATGTGTAATTAATATGAGCAATGCAAAGCAATGGTTGCTTTTATACAAATATGTATACTTGTAGAAAAAGTTGTATTAATCCTGAACTATCGATACGAGTGTTCTAAAATTTGGTAGACTGACCACAACCTGATGTAATTGAGCAGAATTTCATTATACCACTTTTTACAATTATGGACGAGATTTGACTATGCGAGACAAATGAAATAACATATGACATATGCTTTATACCATAAAACAACAACCAACACACGTGTAAGATGGTCTCTTAGATTTGACCTACGCTTAATATAGTCCTTTTTTACTTGTTTGGTGTTGTTAATGTAGTATCATTCCATATAAAATAACATTTTTATAATTCTATGACATTTTGTCAGGGATAGTGCTAATAGTTGTTGTTATACCCTCCACCTCAATGATGAGGGTATACTAAGTTTGTTCTTCCGTTTGCAACACCAAGAATGAGGCGTCAGAGACCCTATAAAGTATATATATATTCTTGATCAGCGTCAAAAACAGAGTCGATTTAGACATGTATGTCCGTGTGTCCGTGTGTCCGTCTATTGTTGGCACTCTCACGGGCGTAAATTTTAAGATATTGAGCTGAAATTTTGTACAGGCACTTTTTGTTTTTGCACGCATATCTCTCTTTAAAATGGGTAAAATCGGACCAGAGCCACGCCCACAAACCAAAAATTTATTTATCTGCCACAAAAATTAAGCTATAAACTTGAAATTTGGTATGTACGTCTATAAAAATTAGCTTAAACGATGTGCCGATGTGCCGATGGGCGTATTCGGATTACAGACACGTTCACAATTAATAAAAATCTTTATATCTGCCACAAAAGTTGACCTAGAAACTTGAAATTTGGTATGCGTATACGTAGTTATCCCATCTTCTTAGGTGTCAAAAATGGACATTAGACCACGTCCATACACGCCCACAATCGATATAAATTTATATATCTGCCACAATCGATATAAATTTATATATCTGACCTAGGAACTTGAAATTTAATACGCGTATACATAGTTATCCCATATGCCAAAAATGGGCGTGGTCCGATAATAGACACGCCCACAATTTACAAAAAATCATATCCAAGGTAAAAGTAGACTTACATGTTGATACGTAAGACATACACTATTGGAGGGCGCAATATATATATATATATATATATTTGCCAAGCCCACCGCTGTGAAGGTGGAGGATATTTAAGATTTGGCCTAAGCCAAATTCAGTTTTCTTACTTGTTGGTATTTTATATTTGTAACACAAAAAACAGGTGTATAATAACGATACAAATAATATTTATCAAACTGAGAAGTGACAATAGTGATGATATGTGAACATTTTTTCCATTTTACACTTTACACAAAACTCACACACTCACATACACGGCATATGATACATTTTAAAGTTTTCAGAAGTTTTAAAGCACCTCTTTACCAATATCTGTTTATTTTTAAATTTTGTCAACTTTCTATAGGGTATTTGAGGATACTCATATATGTGAATATAATTTTTGTTTTTTTCTTGTCCTATCATCCATGGAGGACTATAAAAAAATGCGAGAAGTAAGAGACATGCAGTTATCGTCGCTATATACGCACACCGATTTAGACATCACCAATTTTCCCAATTGTACCCAGGAGCCAGTAAATACATTAAAGAAAAAAAGAATTTTTTGATTATTTAAAAAAGTTTATTTAGATTATTTTGTGATGATTTTGTAGTGCATGTTACAAATGCAACCTTTCTTTTAGTGCTTTTCAAAAAAGTGGCATCACCGTTTTTAAAATAGCAGAAGGAACTCGTATACATAAAAAAATAAAAATTTCTGCTACATTTTCCTATATATATATTTAAATTAAAATTTGTAATGTTTAAATGTTAAAAGTAAAATAATAAAAGTACATAACTACTAAAATTGGTGATCGCCGACTTAAAATATTCACCGCTGCAACAAAATTGTATCAAACTTGCACCATCATTGAGTATATAAAATGGCGACAAGCGAACCCAATGATTCAGCCTACGCTTCTAATAAGACGCACGAGCATGTAAACAGAGTAACAGTAAAACAGTAAAATACCACCGTTCTTTTCTTATCCTTTATTATTTATTTTCAAAATTACTTATAAATATATAATTAACATGGTTGCTCCCACCTCTCCAGCTCGGAGCTTATATGAGGTAGGATTGTGCACCAAATTACCATTTTATACTTATCAACTACTTATCAACTCGTTGCAACTAAATGTCGTTCGCATAGCCTTGCGCGAAGTGCAACATAGAGTAGAATTCCGTGTAGTCTGTAGACGGACGGAGATGGCATTCCACCATCGGATTGCGAAAACAAAGAAATGACGTTCAGACATTAGAGATATGTGTCGGATAGGTCTGATATTCTGGATGCGGCTTGATATTGAAAATTCGAGTCTGTTAAACAGGTAGCTTGGATCCTGCTTTGTGACAATTTTTTGAACGAGTTTTGGATACAAGTAAGCTTTGGCCAAAAATTTTCTAATGTTTAAGGGTGTGAACCACTATAAATGCCATAGTGATCTTAGCATTCTGTATACTTGTCCGACATTGTTATTAATGAGATTCTCCTAAGTAAGTGTTCTATTAAATGTCACTCCAAGGTTTTTTTACAGGATCGACTATCTCTACGTCCGTCCCTAGTAAACGAATTCTAATGTTCCCAAGGTCCGCCCTCTTGGAAAAGCTATACACTTATCCTGGGGTCCACTAGTCCAGATCTGAACATCATTCGTGTACATATGTGCTTAGCACCACCTGAGGCAGCTGGGAAGGTCTTTAACATATAATGAAAAAAGCATTGGACCCAGAACGGACCCTTACGAAACCTCCCGCTTAATCGGAAGTATATCAGAAAAGATATTATTGACAACCACTCGTTGATACTTATTAGTGTTTCAATAAGCTGAGAGGATGTGGAATCAAAGTTAAACAATTTCTTTAGTTTGACTCTTAGAAGCACGTAATCAACGGAATCTAAAGCTTTAGTGTGGTATAGTAACACGAGGAATGACATATTGTTATTGTCCAGTTTGCCCCTTATGTTTTCTGCCACATCAATTAGGGTGGTAGTGCATTTTTCCGAAAACCAGACTGAGAGTCAACCATTAAAGCGTTGATACGGACATAATTGCATATTTGTTTTTTGATGATTTTTTCAAATATTTTAGAAAGAAACTGAAGGATCGCAATTGGCCTGTAATCACCATTGCTTTTCGGAATGGGTAAGACTTTTGTTAATTTCCAACAGTTCAGAAAGGTCGAACGCATAATTACATCGTTAAAGATAAATGTAATGCATTGTAACAGAATTGGGAGTATTAATTTAATAAATCGAAGATCAATATCGTCCAGTCCGATTGCATTAGACTTAGTGTCCAGTGTGCACTCTAGCACTTCAGCTTCACACACACCATTAAATTTTAGTGGACTAAAACCGAAATCCGTTTCCATTTCTAAATAATGAGAGAAATTAGGGCTGCTCATTGATATGTTGACGAATTTTTTATTAATTTCGTTAAGGTCAACTGTAGTTGACAGAGTGCAAACCTAGATCCATAAAAAGCGATTTTCGCATGCCTTATAACGTAGGATACCTTTCTGCGTAGGTGCTTGAAATGTACATTGTGCACAGGTGAACTCGTACGCTTCCATTCGCTATAGGCCTCGCCCCTAGCTTGCATCAATCGTTGGATATATTGGTTAAACTAGGGACGTTTGTGCGAATCCGCGCTGGCAGTTTTTAGTGAGACATAAGCATGAGACAGTGACTGGACATTATTGTTGAACCAGTGAATTTTGGATTCACTATCCGTAATAAACTTGACTTCACTCCAATTTACTTGGTTCGCTGCATATTCAAGTTCGTTGATGTCAATACTTTTAAAATCCCTAAACATATGGTTTATGTGCGCGTTTTGGAGTTGAAAATTATACGTCATGAAAATTAGATCATGATTGGAGAAATTTGGAGCGTTTAGCTGATCATAAAAAAGGACCTTGTTTAAGTTGGTGACTAGAAACAAATCTAAGAGGGTAGCTGAGTGGGCGGTGTAACGTGTCGGGTTTGATGTGTTAATGGAGAGGAGACCAATGGTATGCATCTCATCCATAAATCTGTTTTCTAAGAGGAGATTACTATTGAAATCTCCGCCTAACATCGGGATAGCCGATAGTAACCTCACCAATTGTCGTTATTAGTTCCGTAAAGTCTGTATTTCGGTGATGTCGGTATACGCAACCCACCAATAGTTTGTTACGTCCACTACTTATACTAGGTACTCGATAGGACTCTCCGGGGTAGACTTGCATACCAATGAGCAGTGTATGTGGCTTTTTATGTATACAGCAACGCCGCCTGCATGTTGTGCCAGTCAGCTCGAAAAAGGCCATATCCATTGAAGTTAAAAAGAGAGTTGAGTTCAGCGGGCATAAACCACATCTCAGTCACGCATATTACCTGTATAGCAGAATTCTCAAAGATGTGTCGAAGTTCGTCAGTCTTTTTGCGTAAACTTTGGGCATTTAAATGACAGACATAGATTCCCACATGTTGTTTTGCGAGGACTCTTATCATGATGTGAGTAGCGTCTGTAGTTGTCATACCCATAATAGAACAAACTTAGCAAAGAGCAAAGTGGCAGTTGAAAATAAGAGAGATATTATGATTAGTGGGAATGTATACTTGTAACTAAATATAAAAGGAACTTTACAAAACAAAAAGAATTCACCAAAAAAAGTGCCGCTAAGATGGTACCATATGAAATTACTGTTCATGGCTTGTTCATCATCTCCTGTAGCAATGTGGACTGGTTTCTGAGCATCTCCTGCATCATCGACTGCATTGTAGTCATAAAAGTCTGCATGTTCTGAACCAACGCTGCAATTGTATTCTCCAAGTTAGAGGCGGCATGTTGATATGGCGTGGTTGGCTGAAGATCTGTTCGATTATTGTGTTTGACTTAACATTAGAGTTGACAGAAATTATATTTTTCGGCACCAGGTTTTGCGTGGCAGGAGCAGCTGCCTGGTCACGTTGTCTAGGAGTTGGTGCCGAGGAGTTAAATGACTTTTACTTCAGTTTTTGAAAGATGGGGCATCCGTGATAGTTGGCCGAATGATTACCTCCACAGTTTCCACATTTTTTTGAGTTGGCAGCGTTGCATTCTGGTGATTTATGTAGTCCACCACATATAACACATACTGATGGTAGTCGACAGTAGGACCTCGTATGACTATATGCCTGACAGTTCTAACATTGTGGCGGATTTGTCCGTTTATGCAGAGTTTCCACAGTGATCTTACGGTGAAGTATGTATCTTAGGTTGTAGATCGGGTTTTGTGAGCTTTTTTTATTGTCATACTCAAGCTCAACTCTAAACAGTGGTTGTGGGATGTTCTCGCGATTGTGAATGTTGAAGACTGACTTAACCCCATATCCTTCAGTTTCCAAGGCTTCCTTGATGTCATAAGGTGGCACCGAGCTTTCAATTCTTATGATGATTATGATGATTACAACGAGACCTTTTTCGCTCTTAAGTTGGTGAGTGTAATAGCTCTTTTTGGAATTTTCAAGGTATTGAATGCCGACTTTGTAGTTTTTCTCGGTAAAGAATTGGATTTTCACTTCATCTATCGCACCTCTCCGAATGCGGACTACATGGAATTGATTGTTTCCAACTAACTGGGCGAGCGCGTTAATGAGATTGTTCGTTAAAGCTTCCCGAAAATATATAGGTGGAGGCTGATGTTGTATTTCTGGCACTACAACTTTGTCATCATTGTTTTTATCAGCAAGTGGTCGATTGGTCGTTACCAATTCCCATGTAAGGTGATTTTCATCCGGTTTGGAGATTTTTGAAGCGTTTTCTCTCGGTGAAGAAATTTTCTTTTTGATGTTGATGTATCTATCAATCTGTTGAATGGGGGCTTTTTTTGTTATTGTCTGCTTTTATGATGGTACTGCTAGTGATTTTTATGGTATTTCCTTTTGCCATAGTTCTAGCACTCATTGCCTTATTCGTTACTGTTACATCATTTAGTTTATTGGACGAGGAGGCACTCAGTTCGGGATTGCTGGCCGCTTTTTCCATATTGCTGCTCACATTGGTGACTTTGGCCACAAGTGTGGTTTTCTTCTCAGTTTGCTTAGAGAGAGATTTGAGAACCTTAGCTGACTTTATAAAGGGGTCCGCATCGCTCTCCATGGCTATTTTAGTAAGAGAAAAATTTTTTCACACACCGGGATTTGAACCTGCCACAGCAAAGTTTGTAGTCTAATGCACCACACCCTGCGCCACCGAAGTGGCAAAACTTGCCGAGAAAAAAAAACTTTTCACGACACCGGGATTCGAACCTGCGACATCTAAGTTTGTAGACTAGTACACCACACAGAGTGCGGCACCGAGGTGCCAAAGTTAGTCAAGTATTATAAGTATTATATATAGTATTATTTTTGGGGTTAAATTATTGAAAGCACGAAATTATGTGCACGTACACAATATATACAATTAACAGAGAAGTGCAATGCGCTCTCTAAATATATAACAAAGATAACTGTAAGTCACCAGTTATGTAAAATTGTAAAATTTTGTTGAATTCTACACTTTTCATGTGATTATTTTGCACTTTAGACGAAATATTGTGTGTTTGAGTGTTTATTTAATGGATGATTATGTTTTATGACTATTGGAATATTAAGTAAAACACAATTTCAATTACAATAAATATCAAGTTAACCGTGCGCACAAGGATGTTTACCGATCAACGATCAACACACGTTTTGGTCGGAACATCCTGAAATTTGGTTTGCTCAAATAGAAGCACAATTCGCTATATCAGGTATTACGGTTGATGATATTAAATATAACACGGTATTGGCGGCAATCAAATCGAACGTGTTAGCACAAATCACAGACGCTGTTTTGCAACCACCACCTACAGAGAAGTACACTAATTTAAAAAAGTGTATAGTAGATCGTTTTTGTGAAAGTGAACAAAAAATGATTCAAAGATTATTATCTGATGTAGATCTCGGTGATAGCCGACCATCGCAATTGTTAAATGAATTAAGTGGATTGGCTAAAGATCGTGTAAGTGAGGATTTTTTTAAAATCTTTGTAGTTACAGCGTTTACCGCAACAAGTACACGCTATTTTACAAGCCTCAAATTTTGATTTGATTGAGCTGGCAAAGTTGGCTGATCGTATCTTGGAAGTAAGTGATAATCGCAATGTGGCAGCTGTAACAGTTAAAACAGTTCCTGTAGAGGGTGATTTGATGAAGGTCGTTGCTCCTTTAGAATACCAGAACGCTGGTGGTATATGTTGGTATCATAAAACTTATGGTGAAAAAGCAAAATAGTTTCGGGTGTCTTGCCAACACGTATCGAACAAAAAAAACTAATTTCAGAGTCTGGTGATTCGTGCAGCTAACAAAACAAAAGTGAGTCAGAAAGCCATTGCCAGACTCGCACTGCTGGATGACAACAGTAAAAAAAATTTTGATAGATACGGGCGCAGATATTTCTGTTTTGCCTCCACGGCGTAACGATTTAAAAAACCAAAGCAGCAGTTCAATACTTTTTGCAGCCAACGGCACAAAAATTCGGATTGGTGAACGACGTTTAAAACTATCTTTTTCTTACGTAGAGTTTTCGAATGGACATTTGTAATAGCAGATGTTTCAACTCCCATAATCAGCTCAGATTTTTTGAAGCATTTCGATCTTTTGGTTGATATTAAACAAAAAGCTTTAATCGATAGAAAAACGCTGTTGCAAGCAAAATGTAAAGATTTGCATGCTCCAGTTTTCAGTATTTCCATATTTAAGACGAACGATAAGTTCTCTAAGATATTGGAGGAGTATAAAGATATCACGGTACTTAATTGTAATGTATCAGGAAAAATTTCTGCAATAACCCATCATATAGTAACGAATGGGCCGGCAGTATGGGCTCGACCTCGACGATTGTGTGGCGATAAATTGCTGGCTGTGAAGAAAGAATTTGAGTATATGGTGGAACGAGGCATCTGTAAACCATCAAACAGTAATTGGTCAAGTCTTTTGCACATGGTGAAGACCCCGAATGGTGAGTGGAGACCATGTGGAGATGATCGGGCGTTAAATACACAAACCTGATTGTACATATATTTTGTATGGTAAAACAATTTTTTCAGTTATTGATTTGCAAAGAGCTTATAATCAGATTCCGGTGAAGCTATCTGATGTCCCAAAAATGGCGATAACAACACCTTTTGGGTTATTCGAATTTCACTACATGCAGCGCAGACGTTTCAAAGGCACATCAATGGGAACGAATTTCGAATTCGCGTATATTGAAGATATATTAGTGGCATCCGTAAATGAAGAAAAACACCAGCGCCATTTCCAATCAACCCATAAATGTCAATTAGGAAAAAGTGAAGTAAATTTTCTGGGCCATAAAATTACTGCGAGTGGTTTGTGTCCCACTGATGAAAAAGTAGAGGCAATACGCAATTTCCCTCAACCCAAGGTTACAAGAGAGCTGAAAAGGTTCGAAGGTATGATAAATTTTTGTCGCTCTTTTATTAAAAATTCCGTTAATCAAGCTAAACTGCAAACACTTATAAAGGGTAGCACAAAAAACGACACAACACCAATACTTTGGCGCTGTGCTGCACTATATCGTTGATAACGGTATTCAACCTTTGGGATACTATTCGAAGAAATTAAACCCAGCCCAAACCAAATATTGTACATATAATAAGGAGTTACTTGCAGTGTATAAAGTGCATAAAGCACTTTCGTCATATGCTGCAAGGAAGGGACTTTACGATATTAACGGACCATAAGCCTCTCGTATATGCGTTCTCACAGAAAATGGAAAATGCCCCACCACGATTAGATAGATTTGAAACGTGTACGTGTACCTGGTTCAACTGAAATGGTAAATGTGATGTAAGGCGAAGTTATTAGACCATTTGAACCGAAAACTATACTTAGAGTTATCATCTCAAAATTGCACGATTTATCCCATCCGGGCGCAAAGGTACACAAAAGTTAGTAGCAAAGAGGTATATGTGGCCCGGATTATCAAAAGATGTAGCGGATTTTATACGCGCATGCCAGTAGACCGTCGCTTAGATCACATAAATGTCGATCTGATTGGTCCTTTGCCAGTGTCGAAAGGTAATCGCTATCGTTTAACATGAATCGATAGATTTTCTAGGTTTCCAGTAGCAATACCAATACCAGACATAAATACCGAAACAATCGCTCAAGCTTTGATTGAAGGATGAATCGCAATCTTTGGCGTACCATTGAGCATTTCAATAGATTTAGGTCGACAGTTTACATCCTTAATATTTAGCCAGTTAACAAGAATGTTGGGTGTTGAGCATTTCAAAACGACAGCATATCACCCTCAGGCAAACGGGACAGAGGATAGATTTTATAGGACGTTGAAAGCAGCCATTAAATGCCACGAGTGAGTGAGCCAACGTAGTACCATTAGTGTTGCTAGGTCTTAGAGTTACGGTGAAAGAAGACCTAGGTGCTAGTCCTGCTGAAATGTTATTTGCTTCACAGCTTAGAATACCTGGTGAATTTACTCAAAATAATGCAAGTAAAATTAACGAATCCGATTTTGTAAAGAATTTGAGGAAAAATATCAGAGCTTTGAAAAACAACGAAATGTCACGCCATGGTACACAAAAATGTTTTATCGAACCTAAGTTAAAAGAAGCAAATTACGTTTTCGTGCGAGTAGACAGAGTGCGTACACCTTTGGAAGCTCCTTATGAAGGACCATTTAAAATGATCCAACGAAACCCAAAATTTTTTAAGCTACAAATGGATCAACGTGCTGTAAATATTTCAATAGATAGGCTGAAGCCTGCTTATATAGAAAAGGATCAAGTGGAGAGTGAGGTAGTTAAGGTGTCGGAGGAAGTATTGGAAGAAACACCAATTGGTGATGTGGCAATAGCTGATAGGTGAGAAACAAGCAGAACGAAAGCTGGAAATTACTGGATTACGAAATTTAGGGGGAGACCTGTAGTGCATGTTACAAATGCAACCTTTCTTTTAGTGCTTTTCCAAAAAGTCGCATTACTGTTTTTAAAATAGCAGAAGCGTCTCGTATACATAAAAAAATTAAAAATTTCTGCTATATTTTCTTATATATATATATTTGAATTAAAATTTGTAATGTTTAAATGTTACAAGTAAAATAATAAAAGTACATAATAAAACCATTAAAATTGAAATCCTAATGAACAAATAAATATAGTAAATAATAAAAAAACACGGTTGAAGTAACCCTTACAATACTCCCCTCCTACTCCTTGAAAGGGGGTTTGGCATTTGCCGTTTAGGAGATACAAACATCCGCACAAACTTAATATACCCTTTTCCACAGGCTGGTGCAGGGTATAACAAGATAGAAAAGTTCGGTTAAGACCGAAGCTCAAATACTCTCCACCTTTTATAACCCTCTAGAAAATAAATTCCTATTGCATTCGATTGTTCTATATATATTATTGTTCAGGTCATTTTTAAACAATAAATAGTATTTTTTTAATTATAGACGTTTGCGTTATTCAATCACGCCCATTTTTTGTACAGTGTTGGACAACGGTACCACTTAAGTATATACCCAATTTCAACTTGATAGGCATAGGTATGTTGAGATTTTTGTTTATTGTGGGCGTGTCTCTTAACCGATTTTGCTCCCTATATAATTTTTTTTTTTTTTGATATAAACAAACAAAAAATAAAAAAATTTCTGACTTATGTATCATTTTGAAATTTTTGAAAATACAAGTAGGTATAGAAAAATAAAATTTTTCATTTTTCAAAGAAAAAAAGAAAAAAATTAATAGCAGTACAAAAAAGAAAAACTTTTCATTTATCAAAGGAAAAAATTAAATTGAATAATATAATATATCAAGTGGTGTAGGGTATTTGATGGTCGGGCTTGACTGATTGTAATATTTTCACTTGTTTCTTCTTGAAAACATATATAAGTCCGTGGTAATATTTAATGAAGAAACTAGGTATACTTCATTATTTATTGTTTTATTTTGTAAATTTGAGGCAATAATTAATAATTTTATCAGTTTTTAATATTTTTAATATTTTCAAAAAATTTTGATTTTTATAAATTCATAAATTTTTTATTTACATTTAATGTTAATAAACTATGCTTTTGTTCGCACTCCTGGCAGGAACGCCAGTATAGGATTTTATGTTGATGCTTCAAATTGGAATTTCTAAATACAATTACAAATTAAAAGAACATTTTCACACCTATATACAAAAATTTAGAACATAAAAATCTTTGCTAACATAATTTATGAACAAATATATATAGTAAATAATAATATAACACGAGGGAAGTAACCCCTTCATGTCCTATCATTCGTACATAAATTCGTTGAGAAACTGAAACATCAGCTTGCGATGTAGAAACTTCGACCAAGACAAAAATCAATCGGAGAAGTGACTGGTGGTTATGCTCACACTCACAATCAATCAATTAACGTTGTGTAAAAATTTCATGGATTTATAATAAATTTTGCAAAAAATTTTAACAAATTAGTTTTAATATCAATTTGTCCTCACTACCTTACGCGCGCTATATATCTGACATAACATTGCTAGAGGGTATATTATTATACCCACCACAACTGGCACCATGGGTGCTAGAGGGTATGTTAAGGTCCTACGGATGTTTTGTATTTCCTAAAGGCCGAGAGGGAGACCCACCGATCGAATCGTATTCTGAATTGATATTAGTATGTCTGTCTGTTCAAAGTGTGCTCTGACACTGGCTTTCATACCCTCCACATAAGATGGGGTGTGTCATTCCGATTGCAACTACCAATAAAAATGTTTGTGATTTCATGTGTCTGCGGACATACGGACACCCGCCAAACATTCACATACATTTCAAGTTTTCATCTTTTATACGTTCTAAACTGATTGTAAAGTTTTTCTCAAACACATAAAACGGGATATAAGAATGAATCTGAATGAATGACACCTTAACTCTGACTCCACATATATAAGTGCCTGTGAATGTTTGTGATTGGCAAAGAGTGTGAAATAGAATCATCTTCCATCGTATCAATCTACAAATCTCTCTTAATAAAGATCAAACACAACATAGCAGGACCTAGTTCAAGCAGTAACACCTTCAAAACGATATCAATTATTGTATCAAAATAAAATATATTATATAATGTTGTACTTACTTTTTGTGGGACGTTGAAACGTTGTATTATGAGAAATATTTACTTAACCGGGGAAAAAACGTACTCTCGTATATAATGATGACTAAGTAACAAACCATAGCTACGACATATCCGTACGTTGCACAAACTTTAGTTAATAATAGTAGCAAACCTTAACGGTCGTCCAGTGTTTTAACTGCTCAAAGAGGTTTTTGGCTACTTTTTCTTTGTTTTCTATATGACTGCTAGACGTTAATATAAAGAAGCCGCGTCGCTACGATTAAGGAATTAGCACCAAGAACCCTTAGTACGACGTTGTACTCATACTTATATTATGATTATAACCAACAATTCACTTTGATTTTTTTACTTATAATTTTTTGAGATAAACTTTTCTTTTTTTAAATTCTCACTATTTAGTTTACAATTAAGAAAGATTTTAGGCTTAATTTCCTTAGAACGGCTGGAGGAATAGTAGCTGTGGCCGCAGCAACAGTAGCCATCGTAGCTTTTAACCATCTTCTGTTCCCTGCAGTTATAAACTATACTGCAGGTAGCAGATGAGCGGTTGTATATAAACATGTTGCAATTAAAATAATGAGAAAGCACGCAGTTACTTATTCATATACACATATGTATACACTTATACTTGGCATGTGCAAAGTTGTGCAGCTTCATATATATATATATATATTATAATTACAGGATGTTTTATATTTCTCCCGTTGACTTTTCCATCGTAATAGACCTAATGAGGCGTTTAATAATTCGTTGCATCTGTTATAAAAGTCGACAGAAAACAAACGAGTTCCATTTTACACCTACACATAGGCCTTTATATACTTTAATGTAAGAGCATTGTGTTTACACAAATACTTTACAGGTGTATATTATTTTATTAAAGCTATATTAGCTTGAGAGTAATATAAACTAATGAACTAGCATTTTTGTTTAGTACTCGTCAAAAATGTGCATATGAACTCTACATCACGCCAAAGTTAAGAAAGGGTATATTTCACCCAGAAGAAGGCTTTGGAAAATCTTTTCTTATTCTGAGTCAGTATTTCATACCGAATCGTTTCTTTGTCCTTGGCGCAAAATTGATACTTTTGTCAACTTTCCAAAAACTATGGTGTATTATTACAGACATGTTGATGTTAGAAATGAGTAAAAGACACACGCCTTCACCTTAAGTAAAACCAAAAAAGAGCAAATTTGTGAAGAAATTTTTCCCCATTATTCGTAAAGTAAAACAAGTGATTTTGCGGCCATTTATTGACGGCCATTTAATACCCTACCACTTAGCTCCCTAAATAGTGCCACAATTAGTTTAGTTGGATCAGTAAACGCGAGTTATTGCTATAAAAGTCACTTCGTGAAATACCGTGTTTTAATAGCGATTCAGAATCAAAATATGAATCGATTTAACCATGTCCGTCTGTCCGTCTATCCTCGTGTCTGTCCATTCAAATTTTTGCGCAAGCTACAGCTACTATTTTAATTGCAACAAAGGGGAACCCTATTGAAAATGGACCGGAGTGGACTATTTTTATAACCCCTCCCCATATGAGGTCCTATTATTTTTTGAGATATTTCATTGAAATTTGGTACAAGGATATGTATTGGCGCATTGTATTTTTGATATAAACAAACAAAGAATAAAAAAAAAATTCCGACTTATGTATCATTTTGAAATTTTTGAAAATACAAGTAGGTATAGAAAAATAAAATTTTTCATTTTTCAAAGAAAAAAAGAAAAAAATTAAATGCAGTACAAAAAAAAAATAAAACTTTTCATT
Source organism: Ornithomya chloropus (assembly GCA_963971445.1). NCBI lineage: Eukaryota > Metazoa > Arthropoda > Insecta > Diptera > Hippoboscidae > Ornithomya > Ornithomya chloropus. The sequence continues at coordinate 56,384,123 of OZ020530.1, forward strand.
TATCAAAGGAAAAAATTAAATTGAATAATATAATATATCAAGTGGTGTAGGGTATTTGATAATCGGGCTTGACCGACTATAATATTTTCACTTGTTAATAGTGAGACTTGCCCGAAAAGACGTGTCTGCATCAAATTTCATCAATAAATATTAACATAAAAATATGTTGATTGCAAGAAGTTATATGGGGGGTCTAGCATTGATCGTTTAAGAGTTACAAATATTCTCATAAATCCAATATACTCTTTTGCAACTTTGTGCCATTGAGTATAAAAACAGAAAGGTGAAAATTGAAGGGGATCGAATCGCTCTTTATAATAAAGAGTTTTGTCGTGGTCACATTCTAGACGAGACATATACACTTAAGATACCTCTAAGAATTCTTCATTTTCTACAAAATAGTGTATGTCTCACGTATCAGCATGCAAGTCTACTTTTACGTTAAATATAGTTTTTAAATTGTGGGCGTGTCTTTAATCCGATTATGCCCATTTTTGGCACGTCAGTCAATGGGATATTTATGTATAGGCGTACCACATTTCAAGTTCCTAGGTCAACTTTTGTGGCAGATATAAAGGTTTTTATTAATTGTGGGCGTGTATGTAATCTGAATGCGCCCATTTTTGGCACATCAATAAAGATTTTATTTATAAAAGTACATACCAAATTTCAAGTTTATAGCTCAATTTTTGTAGCAGATAAATAGATTTTTGTTGATTGTGAGCGTGGCTCTTAACTGATTTTGCCCATTTTAAATAGCGATTTGCGTGCAAATACTAAAAGTGCTTGTACAAAATTTCAGCTCAATATCTCAAAATGGACGCCCGTGAGAATGCCAACAACAGACATACGGACATATATGTCTACATCGACTCAGTTTTTGACGCTGATTAAGGATATATATACTTTGTAGGGTCTCTGACGCCTCCTTCTGGGTGTTGCAAATGGAAGAACAAACTTATTATACCCCCATCAGTGAGGTGGAGGGTATAATAATGGTAATGTTTAACAATTATTTAGTCACATACTGATAACAAACCTTACTAGAACTTAGAGTATTATTAGTAATACATAGTTTAAATTCGACAACTAGATCAGAGATTAACCTCTAGTAATCGAACAGTCGTTGATGACTAGTTTAGTATGACAACATGGACCATATACAAACTCTATAATTAAACAGCATTAACAATGCCCTAATAATGGAAACATCTATAAATATTATCTTCAACGATGTGTCAAAAATGTGCGTGATTGGATAACACATACGCCCACAATCAACAAAAACCTTTATACCTGACACAAAAATTGACGTATGGACTTGAAATCCCATCCACCGATATACCAAAGATGGGTGTGGTCGATTAACAGAGGCGCCCACAATTTACAAAAAACCATATTCAACGTAAAAATAGACTTGCAAGCTGCTACATAATACATACATTATTTGAAGGCGCAATATATTGTTATCTGCCACGCTCACCTCTACGGATGTGGACGTTATTTAAGATTTGGTCTAAGCCAAATTTAGCTTTTTTACTTATTCAAATTATGGGTTATCCGACCACATCGATAGTACAACTATAAACATGTGCACCAAATTTTTTGACGGAAAAATAGATATTTGCCGATTATAGGCGTGATTCTTAAGCGATTTTTTCTAATTTAAATAGCGATCTGCGTGCAGAAACTGGAAGTGTCTGAAAAAAATATCTAAAAATATTCGATCATGAGAGTATCAACAACAGACGGACATACATATTCAATCGATTAAGTTTTTAATGTTGATCAGAGATATATACAGGATATGTAACTACATTAGTTGAGGACACCCATATATGTAAGTATAATTTCTGAAGAACAATTTTTTTTCTTTTTCTTATCAGATCATCTATGAAGGACTATAAATAATGCAAGAAATGAAGAAACATTTAGTTGTCATCGCTATAAGCGCGAAACACATTGATTTAGAAATCTCCGATTTTTTAAATTGCGTCGAGTATTCGTCGTGAATTGGAAGCATCAACTGGCGATGAAGAAACTGTTTTAAAACGCAAAAAACATAAAGAACGTTCGGGCACCACTACAAATACACAATTTGTCCAACAAGTGATCGTTGACGAAAGCCCTTAAAAGTCCATGAGGGCCATTGCAAGGGGCTTAAATGTCTCTAAGAGCATAATCTGTCGATTTGTCTACAAAGACCTCCGCTTTACGTCCTACATTATACATAGGACAGTTTATGTAGGCACAAACTCGGGAATAGAGACTTTTCCGAGGAAACCGTCTTTGGAGCAAGTTTAAGCACCCTGAAGTCCCTAACATGTTGTGGTTTTTTCTGACAACCCGTAGTTTCTAGCAACTGTCATGATTTTAGGAGTTATGATCAACGGAGGACATGTTAAGTCACCCCACTCCTTTCGTCAGGGGCTTCGACTGAATGCTACAGCCTACATCAAGATTTAGAAACAGTTGTGAAATCCTGGATTGAAAGTGGAGACAGACCATACATATTCAAGCGAGACTGTGCTCCATCACACAAAGCCATGACAATTCAAGATTGAATGACAAACTTATGGCCACCTAGCTTCTCAGACCTTAAACCTTGGTTTCTCACGTATGAGACGTAGCTGAGACGTAGGGACACCAATGAACATCCTCATAATACTATTTCATCACTGAAGGATGCTATAACAACAACAATAACCAAAATGAACAAATAGCATTTGATTCGAGCATACAATCGTTTGCGACCCTAGATTGAGTCGCTACTGGGGATTTTGTTGAATAACTGTAAAGTTTAGGATCAATAAACGTTTAGTAAAAATTTCATGGAATTATAATAAATTTTACAAAAAATATGAACAAATAAGTTTCAATGTCAATTTGTCATCAACTACCGTACGCTCCCTATATACTTTGTAGCGTCTCTCATGCCACAAATGAGTGCTGCAAAATATATCCTCAACCATCTTATCTGCATATACGCGTAAGACTGCAATATAACTGCTAATACTAGAAATGTCTTGGTCATCGTCCCGGACATTAATGACTTCAGATCACGTTGAAACTTCCCAACGCAAACTCAAATGCAGACAAGGCACATTTTTTTCTTAAACGGGTCGATCGTATTATTCAAATCAAGTCGTGTAAAATTTTGTTAAATCACGTAAGAGCTGTAGTAGGTGTAGCAATTGTAGTATTTGTATTGTCTTGGTTGTTTTTTTTAATTTATTAGTAAATTATTAAATTAATTATACACAATCGAACAAACTTTATTATGTGTTGGTTTGTTTAAATTATAGTAAACTTCATGAAAGGAATTGACTAATTTTATTACACGACATTCCAATTCAATATTTTTTACTTTGTCTTCATTGCCTCTCGTTGTTTCAATGACACCAATGTGAATGATATATATAAATAAATAAATAAAATTGTACCTTGCTTGGTTGTGCTCAAGCAAATGTTATCAATGCCACAGACACGTCATAAAAGCACACATACACGTTGAAGTAGTCTGCACACCAGCTACCACGCAGGATTTGTGCACCACTGAATACTCGTAAGTGAAAATATTTTTATGAAATCTTTATGCACGCACACAATTGCCTTTTCACATATTGTACGTATGACCGTTTTAGAGTAATAGAGATGAAATAACAAAAAACAACAATTTACATTATTGGTATATTTGGGTACTTGGGAATTACTGAAAAGTAACACGACAGCAAAATGTATGGGCAGTAAACAATTTCAAGAATTAACCTCACTAGAAACTAAGAACCATTATCCAGACATTACATGTATTATATATTTACGTACACACTAAACAGAAGTGTTTTCCTTTCGTTTCGTTTTCATTTCATTAATTTTATTTTATTTCAAAGGTGTTTTTAAAAGTAGCAAAACTCTCTGTACTTTCTTTATAAAAAATAATTTTTTTTACGTTCATTACATTTAATATTATTTAATTTTAAGTCCATTTTTTATGGTGCTCTACTAAAATTGTGCATAAAACGTTTGTCAACTTTAACGATTTCGAACGCGTACGACAATGTACCAACAACGACTGGAACTCCATGACTGACTTGTTATTAAATAAAAATTTTCACTTTACCCACCACGTCGCTCGAGAACGCATGAAGTCAATGTGTGCGCTGGGAAATAATGAGCAAGGGAAAAATGAAAATAAAATATTAATAATTATAATAATAACAACAACAAAAACAACAACGATATCCTTATACCTTGTAGAGAGCTAGATTTTTCACATGTACAGGGAAAAAAATCGGTGACGTTTCATATTACAACAACAACGATGCAGTAGTATTTTCTCTGCAGAAGCAAAAAGCTCTTTGTCTCTCGTTCACTTTCATCACTCTATCCGAATCTTCATCAACGATTATTATCATTATTGCAGTCGAATAATTATCATTAATGAACGCACATTTCCAAAGTTCCATATTCCAGCAGGTGTTTGATAAAAATACAAAAGCCACCCATTTCCAGTAACAATTTGCACATACGCACTTCTACAATGTTGAAATATGTTGTATAGACATGTGTTTAAGTTATATGAGTGTTAATGTTTTATTTATAGCATAGTGCCCGAACAAGTATTTGTGTGATTTTGTTCTTTACCCTATACATTGCCTATTACTGGTGTTTTGGAATTCATTTGCACTTGTTTTTTTTATTTATTCTCCAAAAATGTGGGTGAAAGCTCATTAGCTGCGCACACCAATCCCTCTCCCTCTCTCTCTCTCTCTCTCGACCAGTAAGCTTTCAAAATATTTTTCGCTGTATCACAGAGTGAAGAGGCACACCATCTCTCTCGTTTTCTTATTCTCTTCTATAAATTCCTAAACACAGAATTCTTTGCATCTCTCGTGTCTTTAAGTATACGAATAGAACAACAATTGCGACGACAGATGAAAGGAAGAATCGCCTTTGACTAGCAATGCTGTTCAATATTATTATTGTTGTTGTATTTTTCATACAGCATTTAATTTATGACTCTGGATCTAAAAGTACACATCTTGTAATAGGAGGATTTCCTATGCTTCTGAACTTCTTCATTTTTCTCAACCATATCTTGCACGTCTACTCTTCTACTATCTTTGCTGTTTTTATGCCCTCCACATATATTGGGGAATTGGGTCATTACGTATGCAAGTACTAGAAGAAGCTTTCGGGGACCCCCCAGACTATATTTATATTCTTGTTTAGCATCAAACTCTAACTCCATTTAATCATATCCATATGTTTGCAATCCGAGACAAGGGGGACACAAATGATACTACGAAGTTGCAGTTTCGAACATATATTTATAATTAACCCATCTGACCAAAAATTGGCCAAATGGTAACAAGCACGTCAACACGTTCTTAATGTAAGTTGATATGAAGCACACGTATAATAATAAATGATTTATAAAATGAAGCTACACGAATAATAGAAGCCATTTTAAAGCAAAGAAAAACAAAAAAACGAAAGGATATATTAGGCGTTCGCCAAATCTAGGATAAGATTGCTACATAGAGACCACTACATTCTACTTCCCCATAAAATAAGGATAACAAGTAAAGAGTAAGAAAATAAATTTAGCTTAGGCCAAAAAAAAGTTGTGTCATATACATACATAATTATTTTTTAATGTGAGCGTGTCGATGTATGGGATAATTACACATATATGTATGTACCAAATTTCAATATACTAGCTCAATTTTTATCATAGATAAATAGTTTTTTGTCGACTGGGGGCGTGGTTCTAGAACGATTTTTTCTATTTTAAAAAGGGAGTGCCTGTACAAAATTTCAGTTCAATTTACGACCGTGAGAATGCCAAAAGCAGACAGACACACGCATATGTCTAAATCGACTCTGTTTTTAATGCTGATCAAGAATATATATACTTTGTAGGGGCTCTGACGCCCCCTTCTGGGTGTTGCAAACGGAATGACATACTTATGTAGAGATGTAAAAATACCTTATACATGCACATACAAACAAGAAGGCAGATGCATGATTACGGTCCCTAATAGTGTATGTGTTATGTATCAACTTTTTCATAAATTGTGGGCGTGTCTATGATCCGATGAGATAATTACATATGTGTATGTATACCATTTTGAACTTCATAGCTCAATTTTTGTGGTAGATAAGTAGATTTTTAACGACTGTGGGCGTGGTTCCTAACCAATTTTGCCCAATTTAAGTAGCGTTCCAGGTGTATAAACTCGAAATGGATGCATTATCAAGATTATTTTTTAGGGTCTCTGACGCCTTCTTCTGGTACAGCTCAGAGCTACACACCAGGTGAACTAGTATTGGTTAAAACTTGTACGTGTTTTTACTAATTTTAGTACTTTGTAGAGGGTCATATCATATATCTTATATTTTAATTGTGTACATTTCGTATTACAGTATAACTTCTTTGCAATTGTTTTTATACCCACCATCGTATGTATGGCAAATGGGTAAATGACTAAATGGTATATTGCAAGTCACTTTGTCACAATGTTTGCAACGCCCAAAAGGAAACTTCACGGACCCCACAAAGGATATATATTCTGAATCGGCATCGAATATTGAATCGACATAGGTTTATATGTATGAGTGTGTGCAGTGGTTATCAGTCCTTTCGTCGTATCAATTGAGATGTCGATTCCAAACATGGCGGAAGTGTTGGTAGACTTTATAAACAGGATGGTATTGAAAGTGCTCAAAATCAGTTAAACGACCCGCCCGCAATGAAAAAAACCAAAAAAAGGATAATTTTTAAAATTTTTATCGAATTACTCTTACAGTACAAAAGATATATTGACACCCAGTATTGATACTCAGTACGAGCATAAAATGAACATAAAATTTTGTTCTCGTATTTATTTTTATTCCATCCATCGATGTGCCAAAAATGGACATAGTTGGATAACAGACACGCCCACAATTTACATGAAAACATATTCACCATAAAACCAGACTTGCAAACTGAAACGTAATACATACACCATAAAAGGAAGCATATAGATGTGGAGGGTATTTAAGATTTGACCTAAACCAATTTTAGATTTCTTACTTATTATTGTTTTTTCAATTTCAATTTCAATTTTCAATTTTTTTTGGCTCCACATTCCCTCACTTTATTTGATACGAATTTAATTGTTGCAACAAAAGTCACTTGACTTACACAATTTAATGAATTTTCCCAAATTGAATTTCAATTGAAATTTTTTTATTCCCTTATTCCTTATCGTCAAAACGTAACCTAATTTAAATTTCTGTTCCATATGATTGGTGTAAATTTTAAAATTTTTAATGAAAAATTCATTTTTTAGAAAGAGGGAAATGAGAATGAAATTTGCCTTTCCTATGACCAACAACAAAAAATTTGAATTTATTTTTTCGAAACGAGCATATTTCTGGCATTTCTCCTCTTACAAATGAAATTGTATATTTAGAGAAATTTTTGCCAATCCTTTTAATGTAACAAAAATTATACTTATAATTCACACCGTACCCGTGCATGTGTGAGCGTGACCCGTGCAATTTCGCCACCTAGGTGAGCCGAAAATTTTTTTTGGATCTGTCAGGAGTTATGGATGGAGTTCTGTGCGTAGGTTACTCGGGTGCACGATTATACAAAAGCACTTCACTTAAGCGAATAAGCAGGCCCATTGTGATACCCGACGAAAACATAACACAGAATCAATTAAGGTACTGGGAGGAGGCTATGAATCGTTTGAGATCGAAAATATAAGCATCTCCTAGTAACCCTAGACTCTCTGGGAATCTGACTCCAAATGTTTTGTGTCGTTTTCCCTGTAGGGTCGGGCATTCACACAGCAAGTGCTCCACAGCTTCCACCTCTTTCTCGTCCCTGCAGCTTCTACAGAAATCATTATAAGGGACACCGTATCTGCTGGCCATGTGGCCTATGAAACAGTGCTCCATTAGGACCTCTACGACTGTAGAGATCGATTTCCTATTTAGAATTAGTAGGTCTTTAGTTCGTTTATAGTTTAGCCGAGGCCAGAGAGTGCCAAATATGCAAAAGCTCGATAGAGTACTTTATCTACTGTTTGTGCATCTCACCGCCTCCCTATACAGTCGGCCGTTCGATTCCGAGAAGGGGTCTAACCCCGATTCTTGCAGACTCGTCGGCAATCTCATTTCCGGGTGTACCTAAGTGCCCAGGAACCCATCAAATCGCAACATCATGTAGTCGAATCTCAGTAAGTGAATGCAGGCACTACGCTACGCATTTGGATTTGACCTTCACAGAGTCGAGAGCCAAGATTGCCGATTAGCTGTCCACACAAATGATGACTTTTGAGGTGGATACCACCTTTGAGGCAATCATCTGTGCTGCCAGATCAACCGTTTGGAGCCATCAGTGAAGACCATTACGTCGTATGCACCCATAGTGCCAAACTTCCAGTTCTTTCTGGATGGCATTTTTACTTCGAAGCTTTTTTCGAAAGCCACCATGTAGTCACTTTCTTCATCAACTGAGACGCTCCCAAACTTTTGTAGAATAGAGGCATGCCCAGTGCGACACCGCCCCAGTATGTGGGACTCTCTTAATCAGAGAATCCTCTTGGCAGCAGTGTTCTTGAAGAAGATGTCTACTGGCATCAAGTGAAGCATCATGTCAAGCGCTGCCCGATGGACCAACAAAGTGATATAATATACCAAATTAAATGTAGAGGAAATGAGAAAGAGAACTGTGGAAAAGTATATATAGGTACATCTAAAAGAGCCTTCAACATAAGAATAGGGGAGCATAAAAATGATATAAAAAAGAAATTGGAAAAAACTGGACTCTCGCAACGCATTATCAATACAAATCATACCGCAGACCTAGAACAAGTAAAAATATTAGACAGAGAGGATAATATATAGAAACGCTTCATTAAAGAGAACCTATATATACAAAAATTCTATAACAATACCATAAACAAAAAAAGGATTTGGACAAGACAAGCACGACATATTCATGTGCTCTCAAAAAATAACAATAAAAGCCAGTCTACGGCGAAAATAGTACATTGTTATGACTTATGATCACTAATGTTATCTACAGAGAAATGTAGATGGTTGTCTGTAAACTGTCTAATTATGTGTTTATTTATTTAATGTATTTATGTAATCTTTCAGTTATCATTATGTTTATTTTTCCCAAATATTGTGTCCGCCATATTGTATTCTGTCATGTCACCTACTACGTTCAGTATACTAAAATGCAAGAAATTTTATAATTACAAAAAAATTTTATATAAAAAACAAGTGAATATATTATAGTCGATCAAGTCCTATCATCAAATACCCTATACCACTTGATATATTATATTATTCAATTTAATTTTTTCCTTTGATAAATGAAAAGTTTTATTTTTTTTTTGTACTGCTTTTAATTTATTGCTTCGAAAAATGAAAAATTTTATTTTTCTATACCTACTTATATTTTCAAAAATTTCAAAATGAGACATAAGTCAGAAATTTTTTTTATTTTTTGTTTGTTTATGATATCAGAAAAAAATTATATAGAAAGGGGTTCGAAAAATGGTCCAATCCGGTCCATTTTCAAAAGGGTTTAAGGGCTCAATGCTTTTCTGCGTATCAAATTTCATCTAAATATCTCAAAAAATAACAGGACCTCATATGGGGAGGGGTTCTAAAAATGATCCAATCCGGTCCATTTTCAATAGGGTTCCTCTTTGGGCCAATACATGTCCTTGTTCCAAATTTCATGGAAATATCTTAAAAAATGCGACCTGTAGCTTGCGCAAAAAATAGATGGACAGACAGGAGGACAGACGGACATGGTTAAAACGATTCAGATTTTGATGAATCGATCGATATAACTGAAGACGGGTGTGGCATTTGCCGTTTAGGAGTTACAAACATCCGCACAAACTTAATATACCCTTTCCCACAGGGTGGTGCAGGGTATAACAAGTAAGAAAACTAAATTTGACTTAGGCCAAATCTTAAATACCCTCCACCTCCACAACGGTGGGCGTGGCAAATATATATATATATAGAGCCCTCTAGTAGTGTATATATTACGTATAAGCATTCAAGTCTACTTTTACGTTAAATATGGTTTTTTGTAAATTGTGGACTTGCCTATTATCCGACTACGCTCATTTTTGGTACGACACTCAATGGGATAACTATGTATACGCATTTTAAATTGCAAGTTTCTAGGTCAACTTTTGTGCCAGATATATAAATTTATATCGATTGTGGGTGTGTCTGTAATTCGACCACGCACATTTTTGACACTTAAGTAGATGGCATAACTATGTATACGCGTACCACATTTCAAGTTCCTAGGTCAACGTTTGTTGCAGATATAAAGATTTTTATTAATTGAGGGCGTGTATGTAATCCGAATACGCTCATTTTTGGCACATCAATAAAGCTTCTATTTATAAATGTACATACCAATTTTAAGTTTATAGCTAAACTTTTGTGGCAGATAAATAGATTTTTGTCGATTATGTGCGTGTCTCTTGACCGATTTTGGCCATTTTAAATATCGATCTGCGTGCAAAAACTAAAAGTGCCTGTTTTTGACGCTGATCAAAAAAATATATACTTTGTAGGGTCTCTGACGCCTCCTTCTAGGTGTTGCAAACGGAAGAACAAACTTAGTATACCCTCATCACTGAGGTGGAGGGTATAATAACGAATATCCAAAAAAACCTTAGTTTTCTTGATTATATATGTAAATACATAAATATATGTTTCATACAAATAAACAAAAATTTATAGAGATCCTGAGGAAGCCGCCAAACAGCGGCGAAACGTTTGTAAAAGGACAGAAAAAAAATAGGTTTGAAAAAAAACCAAAAGTGACCTTTTGCTGTTACTTACTCTAAAACAAACTCTTTTTTATTCAGGGAATATTCGATAGTACTGACAACCTCATGTAGACGTATACAACGATCTACCTCTCCGGTAGCGTGATGGGCCCCAGTGAAGTTGCCTGCCCCCAGATTTGTCTCGACGTACACGCCTAGTAGCCTCTCAAGGGTTTTTAGTAAAAATTATGAGAGGCTGATTGGCCTGTAATCCTTTGCTGTACTGTGGTTTATCTTTTCCGCCTTTGGGATAAATATCACTCGCACCTCCTTCCATAATCTCGAGATATAGCCCAGTGTCAGGCATCCACGGAATATGTACTTTAGCCAGAGCACGATTTTATCCAACGAATTTTTTAGCATTGACGAGAAAATTCATTTGAGAGGTGCCACATGATACAGCGTCTCCTTCTCCGCCTGCTCACATCCAGGAAAGTGTGTCCTCATAAGTAGCTCCAAGGTTTCTATGCTACTTTCCGTGTATTCGCCATCCTCTCTTTCCAGAGAGCTCGGCGCATTAGGAGTTTTGAGAGAACTTTCCGAAGTCTTGCTGCTACTGTCGTGCTCTCAAACTCTCCACAGAAGGCTTCCCTTCCCTTTGTGCTCTCCTGGTTTCTTCTTTGAACTCTCTGAGGCGGACTTTGAAACAGTTCCAGTCCTTCTCATTTCGAGTCTTTTTTGCTCTGTTGAAGAGCTTTCTTAAGTCGCTTCTGAGAGCCCTCAGCTTCGGTGACCACCATGGGGTGGTCCGCTTGCTGGCCGATTTGCTCTCAGGGCATGATTTAAGCAAGGCATCCTTCAGTTCATCGGAGACGATAGTGACCGTTTTCTCCACTCTCAATTGCTCGATCTGTTTCTCCACGGGGGGAGAGCCTAGACCTGATATGAGGGTGTTGAATTCGGTCCAATCAGTGTTCCGAGGATTTCTATAGTAAGCGGTCTGTCAAGATGAACCTCACACAGTATCCTGAAATTATCCGAAAGTGAACATTTCTTGGACACACGCCAGTTATTCACTTTTAAGGAGTCCGAATTTAACACAAGAGTTATATCAATAAACTGTTCCCTAACCCTATTCATGAAGGTGGGATGATTTCCCCGATTGCATAAAATAAGATGAGTAGAAACAATGTAGTCAAAGATGAACTCACCTTTTTTGATAGTGTCCAAGGTACCCATTACCTGGTGATGTGCGTGGACCAGATCCCTCTTCTCTGCCCAGGCTCCCTTACTCCACCGGTGTGAAGGATCATCCTGAGATGATTCAACCCATACCTGATTTGACCTTTACAGGAACGAAGCAGCCGCAGACTCTCCGAACTGACACTAATCCAGAGATCTCTGCCTGGTCCTTTGTCCCTCGCAAGCACTCTTACAATAGTCCAGTCGCTGCACTGGAGATCCTCATTTTGTAGCTTGATCAGCGAGAGTATGGACTCGTCCTCCGGAATTGGAGGTGAAACTCATACCCTCACCGTTGTCCTCATAGGAATCTCCGTCAGCGGAACAACTTATAGGAGGCTCCCTGCCAGAGCTCGCCTATGTTCTGGATACAGTTGTGGAGAAAGGCGCGAGCCTCCTCCGTACCACAGCCTACATCCTTCGACGCCTCTGTGCCATTTCGCTCCAGCAAAACTGCCAACTGAATTGTCAGTGGTTTCCATTTCGTGGAGTACAGCCCAAAGAATCTTCTGCTGTAGCCATTTCTCAGTCCTCGATCAATTACGGCCACTTGAGTGTCGGAGGCAAGGGTGTTCGTAACTTTGGTCCACTTGCTGTTACTAGCAGGCAGTTAGCCTGCTAGTAACAGCAGTTAGTCTTTAGAGCGTTGCCGCTTGGTCGAGGATCTGACAACTGTGCTAGCAGTGGCCACCGAACCCTTCAAATTTGAGGGTTTTGTGGTCAGTTCTGTCTGCAGGTGCCATCCCTCCACCAGCTGCTCCGGATGGATCACCACCTTCGCTTCTTCGAAGCGTCCACGCCTGACGCTCCCTTTTTCTTTTTTCTTTTCCTTTTGCTGCCGGTCGGCACCACAGAGGCTACCGCTGCTTCCGTCACCCGCCCATCATTCAAAGGTTGAGAAGTTTGCTCTTTTAGAATCTGGGTGCTAGACGGGGCAGCAGAGTAATCACCCTTTACCCTCCCAGGGCCCAAAAGACCATGGGTGGATTCTAGACCGATGCCAGGCCTCTCCAATATCTAGATCCACTGTACCGGCTACTGGGGAATTCAAAGAAGATATCATCTTCTTCTTCCTTTTCGCCTTTCTGCCCGTGAGAGGCCGGTTTCTTCAATATTGTATGTAGATACATTAGTTGGGGCGACGGTGGGAGGATGTAAGATCCTCCCTTCGTCAGTCCCGTTACCGATAGAGGACGAGTCAGCTAGAGATGGATCCATCTTTCTTTGACTTAATCCGGACATGGCGGTAAGCAGATACTTGCCGTTCCCGTTTCCTCCCCGAATCACTTGAGTCAGACACTTCAAGTAGTACGTCAAGCTTGTGCACATTGTAGGAGTGCTTTCTTATCAATTTCCTCTCCTTGGGGTTAACACGCTGGGATCTCTAACCCCAAGTTTCTTGAGAAATTTGACGGAGGATTTACAACTTCCCCATAGCCGTGCCCTATCCATATTATCACGCCCCTCGCTGATATCCTCCAAAGGTCCCCCCACGACAACGTCATCCTCCACTTCAGTTCCCGAAGTACCCTTCAGGTTGTTTTGTTATTTAATTAATTCATTAATCAGAATTAAGTGTCAGATTATAAAAAATAATTTTTTCTTTCTTCTTAAAAATAAAATTTTATATATTCTGCTGGATAATAAAAATATTAAGAATTAATATAAAAAAAAAAACTTCTATAATTGGCGATCCTGCCATCCTACAATTTTCAATATCAATCATCGCCAATTATAACTTCTATAATTGGCGATCCTGCGATCGTACAATTTTCAATATCAAAAAATATCAAAAAAAAATAAATCAAATTGTAGTTTCAATAACTAGCGGCAGCGGCAGCGGCAGCGACAACTAGATCGGCAGTAATAATAATAATAATAGCGGGAACAACAATAACAACAAGAGCAACAATAACAACAAAAACAACAAAAACAGCGGCAATTGCAGCAATAATAACAACAACAACAATTATAAATCAAGAACGGGTAAATCAACAAAGGAATGTCCACATTGATAAGAAGAATATAAATGTGTACATTCGGAATATATATATGTAAGTTTGCATACATAAAAAATATATGTCATAAAAAATGTATTGACATATACATATATATAAATATATATTCAAAAAAGGATATTTTTCATTCATAAGAAAAATCAAAAAAGGCTTCAAAAAATTTTCATCAAAATATAACACAAAAAACAAATTTCGAAATTCTTCATTAAAAAAACAAATAATAAAAACAAACAAACTTCAAAAAAAAAAGAAACTTCAAAATTTTTCATAAAAAAAATGAATAAATCAAAACGAAACGTTTCATTGTTTCCCAAACCTTAAACTTAATTAAATGTATTAAAACTAATTATTAATTAAATTTAAATTAACTTAACAATTAATTTAAAATTATTTAATTGTTACATTATTATTTATACGTACGGCAAGAAACTATTAAATGTTAATTTGAATCTTCGCCGTGAATTTCCTTTTTTTTTCTAATTGCTGACATTTCAAGGCTGATTATTGGTGCTGACTTTCTCAGCAAATATGGACTACTAAACGACGTGAAACGCAAGCGATTAGTAAATCCTTTAACCAATTTTTCCGTTAATGCTATTATGGCTTATTGTAAAGTTAAGTTACCCAAATTATTCCTCATAGAAAATAAATATTTCGAACTCTTAAAGAAATATCCAAGTTTGAACTTTGAACCAGATTATACCAAACCGGTCAAACACAATACTGTACACATATTAGCAACTGAAGGAGTCCTTCCGTTCTCAAAACCAAGACGACTAGATCCTATCAATATGTAAAGTCGCCAAAAAAAAGAATTCGATTTTTTAGTCAAATCAGGAATTTGTGGCCTACAATTCAATTCTTCTGTGGCTTCACCTCTTCATTTAGTAGCCAAAAAGGACCCTAATGAATGGCGTCCTTCTGGTGATTTCGGACGCTTAAATCCTGATCGCTATCCGTTGCCTCACATTCATGATTTTAGTATAAATCTACGGAACAAATCTATATTTTCCAAATTAGATTTAGTAAAAGCTTACCACCATATCCATATGGCTGAAGCCGACGTATACAAAACAGCCATTACAACTTCATTTGGCATGTTCGAATTTGTTAGAATGCCATTTGGTTTAAGGAATACTGACGTAAATTGTGTACCTTGATTATTAATTATAAAATGTATCGGACATGTCAACTTTGCCAATTTTGGAATGTATCGATGATAATAATTGATCATTCCAACAAATTTTTGAGCATGTTTGACGGACTTAGGACGTTCAAAGTATTTTACTTTGTCTTGAGAAGGTCGAATGCCATCTTTTGAAATATTGTGTCCTAAAAAGTCAATAGATGTAGTGCCGAAAGCACATTTGGATGGTTTAATATTTAAACCATATTTTTCAAGTCGATCAAAAATGATTTTTAAATATTTTAAACGTTCAGATTCCGATTCACTTGCAATTAAAACATCGTCAATGTATACACAAGTAAAATCTAAACCACTAAATACTTTAAGTTCAAATACTATAAGTCAAACATTTTTCAAATATTATATCCCTCGCTTCGGTAACTAGAAATCAAGGTACACAGCTTACGTCAGTATTATTATCTGAGTTGTCCAAATTTCTTGGTTGTCATAGGATTGTTACTTCCCCATATCATCCGCAATCAAACGGAATGATTGAGCGTTTCCATAGACAACTTAAGGTCTCTCTCAGGGCTAAAAATGATCCAAACAAATGGTTTGATGAGTTACCCATTGTGCTCCTTGGTTTGAGATCAACTCATAAAGAAGATATTTCGGCCACTCCTGCTGAAATGGTTTACGGACAGAATTTACGTCTGCCAGCTGACCTCTTAATTCAAGGATCTAGTGCCAGTTGCTCAGAGGTTTTGGACAATCTCAAAGAACATTTTAAAAATGTCCGATCGTCCATCAGTCATCATAATAATCCTAACACTGGGATATTTATTCCGCAGCAATTGAAAGATTGCAAGTTCGTCTTTGTCCGTTGCATAAATTAAAGAAATCTTCAACAACCTTTCGACGGTCCATTTCAAGTCGATAGACTTAAACCAGCCATTATTGAAACACCTATCACCAACACAAACACCACCACTAAAACTAACAAGAAACGTGTAACATTTAATTTATTACGCTTAAAATCTCTCGGAGGGGGAGTGATGTAGGGTATCTACATGTTCGGTTTGGTTATGTTATTTAATTAATTCTTAATGTCAGTTTTCTATGAATATAAAAAATCAGAATTAAGTGTCAGATTATAAAAAATAATTTTTTCTTTCTTCTTAAAAATAAAATTTTATATATTCTGCTGGATAATAAAAATATAAAAAATTAATATTAAAAAAAAAAAACTTCTATAATTGGCGATTCTGCCATCCTACAATTTTCAATATCAATCATCGCCAATTATAACTTCTTTACTATGCTATATATGTCAGATGAATGTATCAACTATTGCTTTAGGGCAAAGCCTAGATAAATAAAACCAATCTGACGGCGAGCGTCTAAATTTGTCTAAATTAAAAAAAAAAAAATTCTTTATAAGACCCTCATAACGCATATGCGATTTAAATTACCCCATCAGCATCACAAATATATATACAAACACATAGTGCTTACAAGGATAGATAACTTTTCATACTCATCATCATAATGAAATGTGGGTATATTGTTTTTGTTCAAACGTTTGTAAGTAAGTGAATTTCTACGCATTATTCTCGAAATTTCTACGATTTCTTATTACAATTGAGTAAAATCGGACCACTATCACGGTCTCAAATTTTGAGCTCGTCCATATCAAAAGTACGGTTCTAAAAAGTGTACAAAATCGGTCTACGTTCTCGCCTTCAACTTTAAAGAGTTTAACGTGCGAAGCTAAGCTGTATATTTCGATTCCAGTATATTAAATTTCGATTTCCAAGGAAAGCGAAATTAGTCCTTTAATTATAAATTCTAATCGTATATGAATAATGGTAATTGAATCTGCCGTTCGTAAGATATATTTATTAATATTCCTGATCTGTTCATATTAGTACCCTTTATTTTCAAAATTTTGATGAACCACGCCTTAAATTCTACTTGTAAATCTGAAATTTGACAAAACTCATTCCTTTATATATATATTTTATGTAGGTACCTTGGTACTGAGAATGGGTTAAATTAATACATGAATCTTTCTACAATTTCATCAAACGTACAGAATAGTTTTAGTGGAATTCCTTTGGTAACAGACAAACTAAAAAATATATAAAAATGAAATTTTGCCAAAATATTAACGAAGACTTTGGAAACTTCATATTAACCACGCTTACCTATGGTGGACTTATTATAGATGACCCTATGTAGACCTGAAATTTAAAACGAGTATTCCTCCTTTATATCGGAGACCAACTTGTGCAAGAGGGCCTGATTGATCAACATAAGCGCTGACAGAGGTTAGTTAAAAACTTCAATTACGCATCACTTGAGCTGTCATGACACTGTTCATTAGGGTGTTCTCGTCTTCAAAGACGCGTTCTATAAAACAATGATGAGAGGTATCATAGATTTGGCGAGTGCCTAATATAACTCTTTCTTACTTGCTTTATACTATATAACTTTTTATTATATATCCAACAATGGAAGGTGTGTGCAAGAAGTACGTTTTTCTACATAAAGGTGAATATTTTCTTTTTTATTTACCATTGGATAGAATACGTTGCGTAACAACGTACTCAAGTAACGTACACATACCTGAGCTAAATGCAGCTTTTTCACTTTTACTTTATTTTCCATATTAATACTAATTATTATTTTCCATATTAATAGGTTTTATTTATTTATATGCCCATAAGTATATGAATACGTCGAATGCCATTGAAGCAAACACAATGTTGCCCTTTAACAAATGGTGCTTGAGTACAGCCTTTAACACTTAATATATTACCATCAGCTCCATACTTAACACTTTATAAGCATTGTGAGTGTATTTGCATAAGCATATAAAAATTAATTAAATTTATTTATTTTTTTATTTTTAAAAAGTTATTATTTTTTATAAACGCTGAAGAGCGTGTTTATTTTTATGAATGAAGAAGAAGAGAAGAACTAACTTCCTTCTAACATAATTGTTTCCACTTAAGCTATTCTTTCCAGACGAAATATTATCCACGAATTTCCCAATTCTGTCAACAGTGCATCCTATTAACGTGGGAACGGACAAACAGTTAGCTTACACAATATTTTGTTGATATTGCATTTTGTAAGCGTGAAAATGGACAAATATGACGTTTACCATAAATATAGTATTAACTCCTCCCCCGTTAAATTTCAAACGTCCGCGTTTGAATTAGCTAGTATCTCTAGGGCGTCTATTACACTTAATTAGAGATACAACGTTTCTATCGTAATTATATTTTCTATAGCATTTTTGCCTTTTATTGGACAACTTTTTATTATAAAAGCAACAACAATTAGTATAATTATTAGGGGTACAGTTATAGAGACCATTATAATGTTCTGGAATTTTATGTTTTCGATTGCGTCCGTATTTTCCAAATGTAATCCTTAATCATTTCAAGTGACAAAATTTTTTTTATATTTTCTGTATCTTCCGTATTTTGCAACAATGCAGGCAATGGTATCTTGTCTAGAATTTCATCCGTTTTAAATATTGTCCCTTCTATTACTATTGAAGCATTAAGGTGTTTCATTAGAAATGTTCCATCAAGTTTTATCTCTTTTTCATCAACTATTATGTTTCCTTTAAACTTATTTAATAACACACTATTACTTATATCTAGTACATCTTTAGTTTTACAAATACATAGTTTATTGTAAGTTTTACAAATACTTTTAATTCCGAAAAATTTTACTTTCATTAATTTCACATTACAATTTTACCTTTTTCTTTTTCCTTTTTTTAATTTTGTTCACACAAAACACGCACCGGAGGCCGAAACCTTGGTTAAGGTCAGTAACGATATTTAACTCGCGTGTCGGGGAGTAACAAAAGTGTGTTTCCCCAATTTATAGGATTCGGACCCGCACTGATTTAAACAAAAATGTTTAGAAAACAACTAATAACACCTAAAGGAGTTTGATTTTAGTTATTTCGTTATATTAGCGGGCCCCACGTTGGGCGCCAATTAATTAAATTTACTTATTTTTTTACTTTTAAAAAATTATTATTTTTTATTAACGCTGAAAAGCGTGTTTATTTTTATGAATTCAGAAGTGAACTAACTTACTTCTAACATAATTGCTTCCACGTAAGCTATTCTTTCCAGACGAAATATTATCCACGAATTTCCCAATTCTGTCAACAGTGCATCCTATGTATTAACGTGGGAACGGACAAACAGTTAACTTACATAATATTTGTTGATATTGCATTTTGTAAGCATGAGAACGGACAAATATGACATTTGCCATAAATATAGTATTAACTTATACAATATATTAAATATATATATATATATACAATTTATTGTTATAAATTTTATATATGGTTATAAAAAACTAAATTTGGTTTAGGCCAAATCTTAAATAACCTCCATATGTGTAGACAAAGAGTGGGCTTGGCAAGTACCCTCTATTGTGAATATGTGTTGCGTACCATCTAACAAGCCGGATTCTACGCTAAGTAAAAATTTTGGAAAATTGAGAGCAGAATTATCTCGTCAACGTCCATTTTAGGCACATCAACTATTTCACTAAAAACACTAATTGTAGCACATAAGTTTATCATTCCGTTAACAATACCTAGAAGGTGGCATCAGAGACCCTACAAAGTATATATATATATATATTCTTGATCAGCATCAAAAACTGAGTCGATCTAGACATGTGCCCCCATGCCCGTCTGTTGTTGGTATTCTTAGGTGCGTAAATTTTTAGGTATTGGGCTGAAATTTTGTACAGACACTTTTAGTTTCTGCACGCAGATCGCTATTTAAAATGGGCAACATCGGTCTGGAGCCACGCTCACAATCGATATAAATCTATACATCTGCCACAAAAGTTGACCTATGAGCTTGAAGTTTTGCACTCATATTTATAGTTGTCCCTCAAACTCAACGAAAACTAGACTTGCAGCTGATACGTAATGCATATACTATTGGAAGCCGGAATATATAATATACATCCGTCACGCACAAAAGTCCGTGGGGATTTTTTAAGATTTGGCTTAAGCCAAATTTAGTTTTCTTACTTGTTAATTAATATTCACTACTCAAGTACCTAATAATTACTTCAGCAGTAATAAACAAGTCGAACACTTTCATTGAAGTAATCGCAAAATTTTGTACAACTTTTCACCTCGTAATTCTATTTAACCATTCAACCTGTTTGTCAATGTCATGGAGGGGCATTTTACAAGCTACTTGCACTTGACATTTAAAATTGAAAAATCGTGACTTGAAGTCATTGTATTTACGTTTTTGCAAGACACACACATACACTCAAACTGAAACTCTAATAAAATCGCTTTATAGTAAAATTGCGTGGAAACTAGTATATGTTGTGAGTGTATTTACAAGCCTCAAACTTACTTCCTCTTAGCACTTCAGTAGTACAAATATAAATAACTTCCCGGGTACTATTTTATTACGTGCTGTATGTTTGAACATTCAATCTATGAGAGTGTATGTTTGCATATATTCATATTATATATATATATATATATATATATGTAGCAAAACACACACATTTCGTTCATCACATTAAAATATGGGCCATGTAACTCCTGGATGGGGCCGACGATCCCGCAGGATTACGGATGATTCGGCCGTCCAATATGGGAAAGACGCCGCCAGGAAGCCGCTCATTCAGAGATCTGTCGCGGCCGGATACCGCTCCCACGGGGCACCTCGGGGTGATTTGTCCGCTCGATTCGAGACAGACGCCAACCAGGAAGCCGTCCAATCTGGATCCGTCGCGCCTGCATTTGTAGTTGGGTTTTAGTTTTATTTATTATTTTTATTATTATTATTTCTTAGACTCACTTTAGTGGTTCTTTTTACCTTTTTTTGCACAAATTTTTAAAAATTACAGCGCAAAAGTAAAATAAAATTTTACAATACATATATAAATATTTACAAAAAATATATTTAAATATATTATTATTATTATTATTATTATCATTATTATTATTATTATTATTATTATTATTAATATTATTATTATTATTATTATTATTATTATTATTATTATTATTATTATTATTATTATTATTATTATTATTATTATTATTATTATTATTATTATTATTATCTTCTTTTGATCTCCCTGTTGCTCGGCATGGGGCCTTTTCCGTAGTTGACGGCAGCTAGCTGCAAGTCAACAACGTTGTTTAATTAGGCTAGTATTGCACTTGTATTTTGTTATAGATTTAAGAATCTTCGGACTATGTTACAGGTTTTTAATATGAGGGCTTTCTGCATGGGGTGGTGTAGTTTTTCTTCTATGTTTATCATTTTGAGCCCTGCTGTGAAGTCCTTATGGATAATTCCTGTGGCGGATATTATTAGTGGTATGATTACGACTCTCTCTTGTCTCCATATTCTTTTTATTTCTATTGCCAGTTCTTCATATTTTGTTAGCTTTTCAATATATTTCTTGTGTATGTTGTTGTCGTTAGGTACACTGAAATCTATAATGTATGTTGTTTTGCTTATTTTGTTGATTATTGTTATATCTGGTCTGTTATATGTGATTGTTGTATCAGTCAATATAGTTCTGTCCCAATATATTTTGTATGTATCGTTTTCAACCACTGGTTCTGGCACATATTTATAGTATGGCACATCATTTTGTTTTATGTTGTATGTATTAATTATTGCTTGATGTAGTATTTTTAAAGCTTGGTTATGTCTGTCAGTATATTGGGTTCCTGCAAGTAGTGGACATCCGGATACTATGTGGTCGACAGTTTCAGCCGTTCTACGACATTTACGACATCTATCATCAGTTGTGTTTGCATCTTTGATGATATTTTTCCTATAGTTTCTTGTATTTATTACGTGATCTTGAATGGCGATTAAAAAACCTTCTGTTTCAGGCTGCAAATACCCTTTCTTTAGCCACGTGTATGTTTTTTGTTTGTCAACTTGGTGTTCTTTGACAATTTTTGGGTGCTTACTATGGAGCTCTTTTCGAGTCCAGATTAGTAGCTTATCGGGGATTGTTTGTACGTTGTCGTCGGTGTTGGCGCTGATATTAAGTGGTGTATATTTGTCTGCTGTGGATATTGCTTTCTGCAGCGGTTCTTGATGGGTAAGGAAAGTAAAAAAGTAAAAAAGTAAAAAAGTAAAAAATTGAAAAATTGTATCATTACATTCCAACTGGCATATCCTCTAAATTAATTGCTCTTTCATAAAATGTTGTAGTATGTTGAACATATCTTGCACAATCTCCACTTGTCAACGTTAGTTTAGCTTCGTCAATAATACTTTCTAAATACGCTAAACGTTGTTCGCCTACTCTAGGTGGAGTTGGATTTGGAAGTCCCATATATTTCTTCACGTGGGACTTTATTTTTCACTATGCACCTTCAATAGGATTCAACATTGGTGAGTATGGATTTTTGAAAATTCCGAGGCAACTCTTTTAAGACTCAGTTCATACCCACCAATGGTGAATAAAATATATGGAATAAAATATTTAAGTTTGAAGCATAAAAATTGGTTTATCTTATTTACTAAAAACCCAATTTTCAATATTAATTTTAATTTTCTTAACTTACATTTTGAATTTTAAAATTTTTTAATTTTAAAATTTTAAAATTCATTCTCTCAATTTTTAAAATTCATTCTCTCAATTTCAATTTGTATTTTCCCAATTTCAAATGTTAAATTACCAATTTCAATTTGTATTTTCTCAATTACAATTTGGGAGTTCCCAATTTCAAATGTAAAATTACCAATTTCAATTTTTATTTTCTCAATTTCAATTGAGATAAATTTTAAAATTTTAATTTTTTAATTCTCAATTTCAATTTTATTTTTTTCAATTAAAATTTGGTTTCGTTTTCTCAATTTCAATTTTGATTTTCTCAATTTCAATTTGGTTTTCTCAATTTCAATTTGGTTTTCTCAATTTGAATTTGGAAGTTCCCAATTTGAACTTGGTTTTCTCAATTTCAATTTGGTTTTCTCAATTTGAATTTGGAAGTTCTCAATTTCAATTTGGTTTTCTCAATTTGAACTTGGAAGTTCTCAATTATAATTTGGAAGTTCTCAATTTCAATTTGGTTTTCTCAATTTCAATTTGGTTTTCTCAATTTGTATTTGGAAGTTCTCAATTTCAATTTGGTTTTCTCAATTTGAACTTGGAAGTTCTCAATTATAATTTGGAAGTTCTCAATTTCAATTTGGTTTTCTCAATTTCAATTTGGTTTTCTCAATTTGTATTTGTAAGTTCTCAATTTCAATTTGGTTTTCTCAATTTGAACTTGGAAGTTCTCAATTATAATTTGGAAGTTCTCAATTTCAATTTGGTTTTCTCAATTT
The DNA here is from genome assembly GCA_963971445.1 of Ornithomya chloropus. NCBI lineage: Eukaryota > Metazoa > Arthropoda > Insecta > Diptera > Hippoboscidae > Ornithomya > Ornithomya chloropus. The sequence continues at coordinate 56,407,707 of OZ020530.1, forward strand.
CAATTTGGTTTTCTCGATTTCAATTTGGTTTTCTCAATTTGAACTTGGAAGTTCTCAATTATAATTTGGAAGTTCTCAATTTCAATTTGGTTTTCTCAATTTCAATTTGGTTTTCTCGATTTCAATTTGGTTTTCTCAATTTGAACTTGGAAGTTCTCAATTATAATTTGGAAGTTCTCAATTTCAATTTGGTTTTCTCAATTTCAATTTGGTTTTCTCGATTTCAATTTGGTTTTCTCAATTTGAACTTGGAAGTCCTCAATTATAATTTGGAAGTTCTCAATTTCAATTTGGGAGTTCCCAATTTGAACTTGGTTTTCTCAATTTGAACTTGGTTTTCTCAATTTCAATTTGGTTTTCTCAATTTGAGTTTGGTTTTCTCAATTTAAAACTTCAGTTTCACAATTTCAATTTGCAAGTTCTCAATTATAATTTGGAAGTTCTCAATTTAACCTTCAAATGGTGTAGTTCGCCATCTACTCATTGCATATTTAAAATATTGTATTAGCTTCCCGTTAAATTGTCTCTGTTTTCTTGCGGCCATGCCTACCAAAACTGTGTCTATTATTAATTGCTCTTTACACCCTCTGCTTTCTTTTTTACAACCCTTTTGTTCACTCGTCATCAATTCGTTTTGTTCACAGTGCTCATATATTTTATTAGCTACAATTCTAATAAAAAGTTTATATATCGCCGATAAGCATGTAATCGGCCAGTAGTCCGACGCATTTTCCGTCTCTTGCTTTTTGGGTATTAAATATGTAATACCTGTTAACATGTCCGAGGGCGTTTCTTCAGGCGCTCGCAACAGTTCTGTAAAACATCTTGCTAGTTGCGAGTGAATGGCAGTAAGTTTCTTTAACCAAATGTTATATATTCTAACTGGCCAGGTCGCTTTCCAGTTTTGCACGATGTCTACAGCTTCTTTAATTTGGATATTTGTTATCTGATTAAGGGTCATTTCAGCTATTTCTTATTATTATTATTATTTCGATTAATCGCGGTGTTTCACCGGTATTCATCTACCCCGGGTACTAAGTTCCAAGGGGTAAGATCAGCATCTACTGTTTTTATAATTGTTTGCCATTTGTTATGCGCGTTGTAGAAAGAATCGTCTCACTATCCTTTAACCAGCCATATGTTGGACATTTTTTCATCAATATGATCTTTCATTAACTCGTTGATATGCGTTCCGTGCAGTTGTTTCTCCTTCCATTGGCTTAGCAGTTGCTCATGTGTCAATGTGTTGACGTTAAATGTTTCATTGCTAAGGTCGAGGGGTGTGTAATTTTTGTCTGCGCTTACGCTTATTTTGATGTGATCGCAGTCAGTCTGACTTTTAAAATAATCTCTAAGGTTAAGGCCCAGTTATTACTGCGCATCGTGCATGTTGGTTATTTTTGTGATTCCCCGCCCTCCTAGGTGTCATGGAAGGAAGACTCTTTCAACTGAGCTATTAGGGTGATGGGCATTATGTGAGGTCATGGCTGTTCTGATGGACGTTTCAGCATTTTCTAGGTCGGTGTTCGTCCATTTGATCACTCCGAATGAATAGCTATATGTTGGAATTGTGTAAGTATTGATCGCTTTACATTTGTTCCTAGAGTTGAGCTTAGTTTTTAGGATCGTATTTAACTTTTTCTTGTCCATAACTTGATAGTATAAGCATCTTCTTCTTCGCATAATCTGCCGCTTCTGATAAGTATAATTTTGCATTTGTTCCAGCAAAATTCCATACCTATATTTTCACTGAACTTATGGACCACGTCTCTCATTCTATGCAACTTGTCTTTGTTTGCCGCATATAACTTGATGTATCTACATACATTAGGTGGTTAATGTACATCCCTCGCCTGCCGCTTTGCAGTCATGGCAGATAAAATAATAGAGATTAGTGAGACACCACAAGTGCAAGCTATTACAACAATAACACCAACGAATGTAGATATGTTAGCACAGCGAATTGCTGATTTATCAAAAGAAATATGCGAATTAAAAACATCATTTACGTATAGAGGTCGCTCTCAGTCGCTCTCGATCACAGTCTAAGCGATTTAATAGAGCTATGTCAACGTCAAACGAAATATGCTGGTATCACCACAAATTTGGTGAAAATGCAAAGAAATGTCGCCAGCCTTGCGCAAAATCGTTAAACTAAATGGTCTATCACCTAAGGCGGGGGGCGACAGAGAAAATCAACAACGCCGATTACTTGTTACAGATAAAAATAATAACATAAAACACTGGTGCTGAGGTAAGCCTGATCCCTCCATCGCAAAAAGAACGTTTTAACAAAACCAACAATTTACATCTGTACGCTGCTAACAAAGCACAAATTGATACTTACGGAGAAAAAACTTAAAAGTTTAATATTGGTTTACGTCGTAATTATGCGTGCACTTTTATTATAGCAAATATGTCTCAGTCAATCCTCGGAGACGATTTTTTTACATAATTAAATCTGAGCATCAATTTACGTGAAAAAAAATTAATTGATAATTTAACAAATGTTAATGCTATGCCTCCTCTCAATCAAGACGTTAGCTGCTGGATGGTATGCCATTGTTATGAAGTGAGTGATACCAAGCAGCCTATTTACATATTGGAAAAGAACAGATTCAAACTGCCTTCCTTTATCTATACTAATTCGTAATGGCACGCCAAAGCGAAAAATCCAATTAAAAAAGAAGGTGAATCCAACGTTTCCTGCAGTATTGTTTTCCATTGGATGCGCTTCAACTCATCGGGAGAATCGATCTACACAAGTCAAACAATAACGATAACTTCTGCAAGGTGGTATTGGGCCTATTATATCTATGTTGATGTGCTCAAAACGTTGACTTGACAAACCGTACGTACCGATAGGCTCTCAATTATGACGGACTACTTTTGCTCTTTGACACGGTAGACAATGTTTCACCCACATGGTGCAATCTTTGTTAACGTCTGACCACAAATCTACTTGTAACCAACTTCCTTGTTTTGGGTACATCACCATAGCATACGTTGTGAATAGCATCAAATACAATTTTTCGAAATGAACATGTCAGCCATGGACGTGTCTTACCCGTACTGAAATCACACCATATTTTAGTTTTGATACCAGGTACTGTTATCAATTTGAATTTCAAGTTCGTTTTCGCATTTTTCATTAGTTGTTGAAGTTCGATATCGTCTTTTTGACTTTCTGCTAATCGTTTATAAGAAACGCTGAACTTATTTTTGGCACGACACTGAGGCTTATAGGTGCATTTCTACACGCAAGCAAATCAACTAACATCAACGAAGGAGACGTAATTACATGCCAACATTAAACCCAACCACCGCCATTTGTACATCACGAATTATTTATTTAATGATTCTGTTCGTCGGAGACTTCAGGCTCCATACGAAGGACCTTTCCCTGTGTTGACACGCAAAGACAAATATTTTAAAGTCGAAATTGGCAGTAAACCGAACTATATTTCCATCGACCGTCTTAAACCTGCCTACATGGTAAATGAGGATCCTAACAACACAAGTACTAATGTCGATAACGCGCCGCTGGTACAACCACAAACGTATACCACAAGAGCTGGTCGAAAGGTTCGATTCAGAGTTCCTGCTTCAGCAAAGGGGGAGTAGTGTGGCAGCATTGTGTACATGAATTCTGTTTAGACCTTTCTTTATCGATATAATAATTTCATCATGTCTGGAAAAAGCTAGCGTGCTCTGCACATTTAATTTTTGTACTTTTCTCTGTGTAAGATAGATCTCTAATAGTTATTAAATAATAAAAAGTAATAATTATATAATAACTGGAACAACCACACAACCTTCCGAACCTACTCTACATCCTTTCTGTTGTTCTATTATTATATTATTGTTGTTGCAATGCTCGTTAATTCTTAGAGGTACACAAGATGTGATAATTTATACAATGTGGATACACAAGTAATTGGCCTATACTTTGATGGATCTTCTGCATAACTTGAATGTTTTGGTATTAAGTACATGATACCTTTGGTAATTACATCGGGCAGTGCACTGGGGTTTTCAATACTTTGGTTTATCAGTTCAGTTCTTCAGTTGCATAAGCAGCTAAATTTTTTCCACCAAAAATTTTGAATCTTATCAGATCCCGGAGATTTCCAATTGTCTGTTTTACGGAGCACGTTTACAACATCTTCCTTCGAAAGGGGTCGATACATTATATTATGAGTGGTTTCTTGGCGTCTTGTTCCTCTTTGCAGCCAATCTGCGCTGCCATTGTAGTCAACAGACGTTGCAAGTTGTTGGGTCCAGAAACATTCTATTTCATCTTTAGAGGGATATTTGGTATTGCTTATTTCCGCACTCTTATTTCCAAGACTTCTATAAAACATTTTAGCGGATTTATTATATTGCGCGTTATTCTTCCGCCTGCTTCGTGAGGTTCGGTAGCGTCAGTTTACCAGTTTACGAACTGATAGGTTTTGTTGCAGTTTATCCAAACACTGTCACGGTGGTGTGTTTAGTTCGTTATACGAAGACTGCAGTGCTGTTTTTTCATAATTTTCGTTACAAGTTTCTTTAGTCTCATCGTATTAGTGCCATTTACGAAAGCTTTTACTCTTCCTATATCACGTCTAAGTTGTTCGATTCGTTTAACTAGTCGTTTCTCCCACATTGGCATTACTTCTCTCTTGGGTCGCTCTTTCAAGTCGCCCTCAGGCATTTTCATTCCGAGTTGTATTGTGACTGCCCAGGCTGGCACATACTTCGAACATCGTGAGCGCACGTCTCATTTCTATACCAAGATCTTCAATACATTGTGGGTGGCCACGGAAAACACCCAAACATAGTAAAAGATAACCATGTTGACAAACAAAGATCATACACCTGGTTAAAAAATGAATACTTACTGCCCGAAACAGAAGGATTCGCAATTGCAACGCAAGACAACGTAATAAATACGAGGAACTACATAAAACTATTATTAAAATCCAAATATAGTAGATGATATATGTCGCAAATGCCACACAGCAAAGGAAACTGTTGACCACATAGTATCCGGCTGCCCACTACTAGCAGAAGCACAGTATACGGAAAGTATAACTTAGCCGCAAAAATATTACATCAAACAATAAATAATACATACAACATAAAATAGAGCGATGTGCCCTAGTAGGGCACATATACCCCAGAAGCTGTAATTGAAAATTATACATACAAGATATACTGGGACAGAACCATTTTAACGGAAACAACAATCACACACAATAGGCCAGATATAACAATATTTAATAAATTAAACAAAACAGACGAAGCTGCCGCTAATAAATCGGCGCAAGCCGCAACCCTGTTGGAAAAAACAGAAAGCCGGCCTGAAGCACCACAAACCCCAGGCCACCCACATTGTATTGAAGATCTTGGTATACAAATGAGACGTGCGCTCACGATGTTCGAAGGTTCAGATACAATGTCAAGACCAGCGATTCCCACGTTGAAGTACTTTAAAGCGTTAACAAGCATACTTTCGATCATGAACGAGTATATTATACCACAAGGAGAAGGTGGACTTATCCACTCATTCCAGATATACAAGGAAAAATAGGATGTTTGGGGTGGTAAATTTTTATTCCACCCAATTCCTAACTGGTCACGGAGTATACAGAAAATACCTACACAAGTTCCTCCACCATGCCTCCACTATGCCCAACTTATGAGTAGAAGACGCGAAACATGAATTCACTCCTCGCGATTCAGAACTGATGACCTCATCTTATCGGTGGTTACAGAAATGAAAGAATTCAATATACAAAATGAAGAAAACTGGCAGATGATAAACTCAGCATAGCAGCATATATCTTGACAGAAGTAAGAAAATCCTAGTCTCCCACAATCTAGAGTAGATTGCATGGTAATACAAACCATCCCCGCGGAGTAATACCTAACGGCTGTCCCGCGGGAGGGTGGTTGACTATCAGGGGTGTTTTTTTTTTGCGATAGTTGGAAAGCTTCGAAAGCCTGAGGTGCGAGACTTTAACCCGCTAAAACCACCTCTGCGTCAATTCCCAGTCCCTGTGGCACCACCGTTAGGTATTCCTTCACAGGGGAGAAAGGCTGTTGACTGGACTACGTCTATTATGACAACAACCTATCTAGTCGAACAAACATCTAACCAACCACGCCTTTCCATAAGTCGGAGCCGTTTCATTATCACTGCCGCAAGGTTTTTTACTGCTTGCCATCTACTACTGGAAATGAGCATGTGATATACTATATTTTCGGGAGTAAGAGTTTCTCCTATTAGTAGCGCCAACCTGTTTCTCTGTTGCTCAAAGCGGGGGCAGTAGAAAAACGCATGTCCTACGTCCTCTTCTAAACCACAAATGGTGGTGTCGTCGTGCATAAAGCGGTGCAAGTATGACATAAAACACCCATGACCCGAAAGAAATTGCGTGAGGTAGAAGTCGACTTCGCCATGCTTACGCAATAACCAATCACTTATATTAAGTATCAGACGGCTCGTCCACCTGCCCTTTTCGGAAGAGCTCCATATTCGCTGCCATTCCTCTAGTGATCTACTTCGAGCGAGTTGTTTCCCGACACCTTAGGATATAAGATACCTTTCCTTGGCTAAGAGGTCAATAGGTATCATTCTGCTAATGACCAGAGCAGCGTCCTCCGAAATTGTACGAAAGGCGCTGCAAATTCTTATCGCGCACAGGCGATAAGTTGATTTGAGACCTCTAGTGTAAGATTTGACCTCCATGGCGTGGTACCATATTTGGCTTCCGTAAAGTATTACTGACTTGACAACTTTTACTATGAGGCGTCTGCGGTTTTCTCTTGGGCCTCGTGTGTTTGCCATCAGTCTACTGAGGGCCGTGCTTATGTAGGCGGCCTTTGTGCATACCTGCTCGACATGGGCATTGAACGTTAGCCTCGTGTCGATCATTACACCTAGGTATTTGACTGCATCTTTGGTGGTAATGTTGCAATGGCCTACCTTGATGGTCGCGTTTTCTCTTTTTTTACGACTACATATGAGTACCGCCTCTGTTTTTCTTCTGCGAGGGCGAGGCCCTTATATAGTAGCCATTCGTGAATAATGATTATGGTGTTTTCCGCGATGTCAAAAATGTCGCACAGTTGCTTGGCAACGACTATCACAGCTATGTCGTCCGCGAAACCAATTTTTTGGAACCAACTTTCCACCGCGTGCCCTCTATTGCATCACTCGCAATGGATACTCCTTCGCTTATCACGTTTATTGTGGAACGCTTTTTGCGGAAGCCAAATTGCGTGTCTGATATTCCATTCTGTACCTCCAAGGTCTCGGACAAGCGGTTGCATATAATGCGCTCTAGAATTTTACCAATTGTGTCGTTTAAGCAGATGGGTCTGTACGAAGTGGGTTCTCCCGGTGGTTTTTGTATCAAGACCAGTTTTTGATGTTTCCATAGCTTAGCAAATGATCCTTCGAGCAGGCATTGGTTAAACATTTTAACAAACGCCGCTGGTTAGCTTTGGCGGCTGTGATGGCGCAATTTGGGATTCCATCTGGCCCTGGTGCTATCTTCTTCTTTACGGTCCTAGCGGCCGCCATGACCTCGCTTTCTGTGACTAATTTTACGCTCGAGTATGGAACTTCGTTGCGAGTATAGTGAAAAGGAAGATGGTCAGGGAAGAGTGTGTCCACAATTTTGTTAACAAAGTTTGTGCAGGTGGGTTGCGTTAAATTTCTAAGCTTTTTGGTCACGATTTGGAAGGTTGAACCCCACGGGTTACTTTCTAGGTCGTTAACGAGATTATTGAAACTTCTCGTTTTGCTCTTAATGATGGCCTTTTTTAGCTCCCGCCTTTTGTTTTTGTACATTTGCTGTCGTTCTATATATCTAGGAGTGTTTCTCGACGTCTGGTAACGATTAGGGGTGTATACGTAGGCATATGTAAGGGTGAAGCAAAAAAAAAATCCTGTGAAGATTCGTTTTGATGCTGATCAAGAAAAAATATACTTAAAGCCTCCCTTGATGTTGCAAATAGAATAACGAGCTTATATGAAGTAGTCAAATTCCTATCATGCTATACATATTTTATTTTATTATATTTCCTTGTTTAACGTTTTTCATGGAACCCCTAAATGTTTTAACTTTCTTTATAATTTAATAAACTTTATACATATATGTATGTATACAATTTCATCACATGTATGTAACATATATTCACACCAAGTATAAAATTACTTAATATAGTATAATATATATACTTAATGCATCACATATTCAGTTATTTATAAAAAAAAGAACAGTAGTGAACAAAATCGCTGAACATCCGCCATTGCTTATTTTAATAATCTAATTAAAAACAAAAAAGAGGTTTCTTATTATGTTGAAAGTGTATTTTATTTAAATAAAGCTTTAGCTTAAAAAAAATATATATATACAGATGATGTGTTTCAATTGAATTGGGCGAAATTGGTTAAGTGTCAACCTTCAATGTAATTTCCTTTATTGTTCGTTATCGTCTTGCCTGTTAATAAAAATGCAATGTAAACTGTATCCGTATTACAGATTACATATCGCGTATATCATGTTATAATGAAAAACAAGCAAAAAGTTATATTCGGCTTAGGCCAAGTCTCTGAAACCGTACACACTTATGTGTTAACTGTGAGCATGGCACTTGTACAATTGCACCCTCTTCCAACAATTATCATAGAGAAGGGACTCTGCATCAAACAAGATCTTTGGCAAATTGCGGGCATCTCTACTATACGACTTCGCTTGCTTTAAATGCATAGAAGCGCAGTCCAATTTAAAAAAAAGGAAACCAAAATTGAACTTCGAAACTTAATTTTTTAAGGCTTTGAGAGATTTTTGTAGCAGTTGAACCAGGTGCTAGCCCCATTTTGCCAAATTTAAATACGAACCTGAGTGCAGAATCGAGTTGAAACAACGGATAGACTAGATGGATTCACATTTTAAACTAGATGGATTCACATTTTAACGTTGATCAATAAAATACGGTATATATACATATATGTACTTTGGTATCCATGCGTTTTAAACGAAATAATAAATTTAGTTAACCCGCCATCCTATGCTATGGGTTTAATACTCGTAATACCAACATCAACAGCGGCAACAAGAAAACAAAGCCAAATAACTGCAAATGGAACGGTACCTTTCTGGCTTATTAGAGTATAAGCCTCATTAAAGTATGAGTCATCTCATATTTCAACTCAAAAATGCAATATGGAAAAAATCTGTTTCTCTGCATATTATGTGTGCTCGCTATCCGATTCCGTACATTATCAGTACATCACTGGTTAGAGTAGTTATTTGTACCAAATTTCAGCTGTATATCATTAGGTTTCCAGACAACACTATTCAGAATCAGATTTCGATTTTTTTTAAGAATACATACATTTAATATGGTCCCTAAAGCCTCTCTTTCTGGTATTTGTATAACAGAATAACAAACTTAGCATAAGAAGTTTTTAATGTTTAACAATGAGGAAAAAAAGCTCGAGATTTAAATCTTGATATATCATGAAGTATTTTTATACCCTCCACGTTAGTGATGAGGGTATACAAAGTTTGTTCTTCTGTTTGCAACACCCAGAAGGACGCGTAAGAGACCCTACAAAGTATATATATTCTTGATCAGCATCAAAATCTGAGTCGATTTAGACATGTATGGTCTTGTGTCCGTGTGGCCGTCTGTTGTATCACGGGAGAAAATATTGAGATGTTAAGCTAAAATTTTATACAGGCACTTTCAGCGCAGATCGCTATTTAAAATGGGCAAAGTCGGTCAAGAGCCACGTCCACAATCGACAAAAATATATTTATCTGCTCAAAAAATTGAGCTATAAACTTGAAATTTGGAATGTATGTAGGTGTATATATATTAGCTTCATCGAAATGCCAAAAAAGGGCATATTCGGATTATAGACACACCCACAATTATTAAAAATCTGTATATCTGCCACAAAAGTTGACCTAGAAACTTGAAATTTGGTACACGTATACATAGTTATCCCATACACTTATTTGCTAAAAATGGGCGTGATCGAATAACATACACGCCCACAATTGACAAAAACCTATATATCTGCCTCAAAAGTTGACCTGTTGACTTGAAATTTAGCGCTCTTATTAAAAGTTAGCCCATCCATCGATGTACCAAAAATGGGCATGATCGGATAACAGACACGCCCATAATTTACAAAAAACCATATTCAACGTAAAAGTAGACTTGCATATTTATACGTAATACATACACTATTAGAGCGCGCAATATATATGTTTGCCACACCCACTGTTGTAGATGTGATTTAAGATTTGGCTTAAGCGAAATTTAGTTTTCGTACTTGTTCTTTTTATACCCTGTATGTACCTTCTGTACACTTATCACTTTCGGTAAAGGGGTATTAAGTTTGCGCGGATGTTTGTAACTCCTAAAGCCACAACCATTTTCAATTATACCAATCGATTCAGAAACATTTGTCTGTCCATGTAAATTTGTGCGCAAGTTACTGGTCACATTTTTCGAGATATTTCGATGAAATTTGGTACATGGACATGTATTTTATTATTATTATTACAGGATTAAAATAAAAATAATAATTAACAAAGGTGCTTCGCACGTCTTCAGCTCGAAGCTTATATGAGGTAGGAGTACGCACCCATTACAATGTTGTACCAGTTATCATTCGCATAACCTTGTGCGAAGTGCAACATAATATCTCTCTTGAAGCGAGTTCTATTCAGTGTGGTCTGTAGACGAACGGGGATAGAATTTTACCATCGGATTGCAAAAATAAAGAAATGACGTTCAGATATTAGGGATATGTGTCGCATAGATTTAATATTGTGGTTGCGATTGGACGTTGAGAATTCGAGTCTGTTAAACAGATAACCTGGGTCCTGCTTAGTAACAATTTTTTGCAATAAACAAAGTGATCTACATTTAAGCAGGTCCTCCAAAGTTACTGATAACAGAGTTAATGTATAACTTGAAACGCGGTCATACCTCCTCAACCCACAAACGTACCTGATAATTGAGTTATTGGCCTTTTGTAGTTTCTGTTTAAAAATGGAATCACAATTGGCAAACAGCTCGCATCCATGTAGGAGTTTTGGATACAAGTAAGCTTTGGCCAAAAATTTTCTAATGTTTAAGTGCGTGAACCACTGTAAATGCCATAGTGATCTTAGCATTCTGTATACTTGTCCGACATTGTTATTAATGAGATTCTCCCAAGTAAGTGTTCTATTAAATGTCACTTCAAGGTTTTTCACAGGATCGACTATCTCTACGTCCGTCCCTAGTAAACGGATTCTAATGTTCTCAAGGTCCGCCCTCTTGGAAAAGCTATACACTTAGTTTTTTACAGGATTCAAGGTCAGACCATTGGAACAGGCCCAATTAGCGATATTGACCAGATCATCATTAATTTTATTTGCTGTATTGATGATGTTATCTGGGGGTCCACTAGTCCAGATCTGAACATCATCCGCGTACATATGTACTTGGCACCACCTGAGGCAGCTGGGAAGGTCATTAGCATATAATAAAAAAAGCAGTGGACCCAGAACGGATCCTTGCGGAACCCGCCGCTTAATCGGAAGTATATCAGAAAAGATATTATTGACAACCACTCGTTGATACCTATTAGTGAGATATGTTTCAACAAGCTAAAAGGATGTGGAATCAAAGTTAAACAATTTCTTTAGTTTGACTGTTAAAAGCACGTAATCAACGGAATCAAAAGCTTTTTCATAGTTTGGCAACTCTATTACCATTCGGTCGAGTGTTTTTTAGTGCTCCTAATTTCAATTGAATTTTCAAGTGATTAAAGTTAATATACAAAATTCGACACTATAAAATTTTTTCTAAAATTACAGTGTTATTGCTCGGTATATTATTTTCTTGAATTGTGCATAGTTGGTGTGATTAGAAATTTTTTTTTCTTTACTTGGTTGGTATTTTTTATGTACATCTTACCTTCCATTTCGTATTCTTAATCCTCTTTTTAACTATTCATTTGCCCTTGCTAACTCTGCTTCTTACTCTCACCATTAAGTGAGTGTTACTTTTTCTCATATATATATCCATTGTTGTACACTAATTTATTTTTCTTCTCAGTTTACTGTTATTTAACATAACATCTTCTGTTAAGTATGATGATGGATAAATGTTGTTATACTAGCTGTAAGGAAAATCAGAACGATCGCTTTCTGCTTTGTTGGCTATGTGACCGCGCCGCTCATCCCCAATGTGCTGGTTTTAGTGGTCGGGATTTTGACTACATAACTAACAGATCTAAAGGTCTTCGTTGGGCTTGCAGAAACTGCAGGAAAATCGATGTTGATTTTCATAAGCTCTTTAAGCAAACCCAAAGTGGTTTTTCTGATCTTCTAAAGGACCTTAAAAAGTTGACGGATAAGTTTGCTAAGTATCAGGATTTGTTTAACAACTGCAAATTGTTAGACCAAGCTGATGCTATTCTTGGTACAAGGCAAGCTATTCCTAGTACTTCTCCCGCTTGCCAAAGCACTTCTTCTCTCGCTATACCTCCCTCTCCGGCTTTATCAAACTTGAACTCAACCTTATCGGCCTCTTGCCCATCCATAGATACGGTTAGTGGCGATGAGGGAGTTGCTCAATGCCATCTACCGTCCGTTCAAGCACCCTGTGCTATTCCAGAGATCACTGTTCAACCACCGATTGAACCGGCTCTGGCGAGTGAACCGGTATGTAATCTGTCTGTCGGGGGTCAACAAATTGACTCAATTCGTAGTCACCTCCGAGTGAGCCCATTAAGCAATTCTGTTCCCTCCCGTTTTTCTAACTCTGGCCAGTCTATTCAGCATAATAATGAACCTTCCTCATCTTCTAATTCCGCTTTATCACAAGTTGACGAACTAATTGTTATTCCTGTACGTAAGGTAGTATTTCTATCTCGATTTGCCTCGAATACTACAACTCGTACAGTTGAGTGCTATATAAAACGTATATCACCTGATATTGACACCAGCAAACTAAGTATTTTTAAACTCAATACATCAAAAGATAGAGAAATCTCGTCATTTAAAATCCTTTTGCCTGACGCTTTATTTGAGCGCCTCCTTAATAGGGAATTTTGGCCTAAAGGAACCCTAGTTAAGGAATTTATTCCTCGTAATAAGTTTCGTCGTCCGATTAATCTTGACAATCCATCAGACTCAAAAAACTAAATAATGCTCTCACCCTACTGTATCAGAACGTCCGCGGTCTTAATTCTAAATTATCAAATATTTTTTTAAAGTCAATAAATTGTGATTACATGATTGTAGTGTTCACTGAAACCTGGCTAAAGCCATGGGTTAACGACACCGAAATCTTCTGTTCAGATTTTCAAGTTTTCAGGTGTGATAGATTGCTTAGGATTGGTGGTGGCGTACTTATCGCTGCCAATAAAATGCTTACTACCATCTTAATTGATCCTGTCGATCCTTTAAACATTGAAATTGTATGCGTCCAAATAAAAACCAACACGTTCTCCTTGTTTATCACGTGCTCTTACATCCCGCCTGATAGTGACATTTCTATCTACATGGAACACTTCATGTGTATAAAAAACGTATTGAACCGTTTAAAACCGACCGATAAGCTACTTGTACTTGGTGACTTTAACCTAGCTAGTGTCACATGGTCCCTCAATGTAGAAATTGGTGCTTATTATCCATTGGTCATTTCTCCACTGTATAATGATCTATTTGATTCCATATATGATCTTGGTCTTTTTCAACTCAACCATATTCAGAATTCTAATAATAGGCTCTTAGATTTGGTCTTTTATATTGATACTAATTTACGTATTATACGATCACATCCCTTCTCATTACCAGAGGACACTCACCATCCCTCATTATTGATTCATATTCATGAATTTTTTCACTCTGAAATGCCTAGACAGGAGGATCTCCATGCGTTGCGTTTATTTAGTAGAACTGATTATGCTAAACTTAGAAGCTTCTTGTCTCATAATGACTGGAACCTCAACTATAATGATATTGATGGCTCTTTGAACTCTATGTACAATCATCTTTATACAGCTATATCGCATTCCGTTCCACAAAAGACTCTTGCATCTAATACTAATTGTCCGATATGGTTCAACAGACATCTACGAAACATAAGAAATAAGAAGAGTAGACTATACAAACGTTACAAAAGGAGTGGTCTACTTAAGGACTATATTATTTATTCTAACTGCAACAGAGAATTTAATGTTCTAAAGAATAATTGTTACGTTAACTATATTCAAAGCATGAGACATAAACTCCTTCTAGATCCTAAATCATTTTACAGTTTTGTTAACTCTAAATGTAAAGTTACGGGATTTCCCTCGATCATGTATTACGAAGACTCGGAATCATCGAATATATTAGAGACCTTTTTGCCGACCATTTTGAAAAATCATATTCTACTTCTAATATTAGTAATACTGACTATCCCTTTCCAATTAGTTCGTTCGACATCTTTCCGTCGGTGTCCTTCTCTGAAAATGAAATCTTCTTAGCCCTATCCGGTCTTAAATTATGTAACAGCCCAGGTTTAGATGGTGTTCCTTCGGCTATTTTCCGTTGTTGTGCGGACTTGTTGTGTGGTCCGATAACAAAAATTTTCAACAACTGTTTAGAAAAAGGATACTGTCCTTCTATTTGGAAAAATAGCTTCATTATTCCCATATATAAGAATGGTCCTAGAAATTCCATAGTGAATTACAGAGGTATTGCCAAATTAAGTGTGCTGCCTAAATTGTTCGAATGTCTTATTACCAAGAGACTAACGCCATCAATAAGGTCAGTTATTTCTCATTGTCAACACGGCTTTTGCCGTGGTAAATCAACATCAACTAACTTGTTGGAGTTTAGTAATTACATTTTTAATGCTTATTCTCATCATAAACAAACTGATGTCATTTATACAGACTTCACTAAAGCGTTTGATAGTGTTCATCATGATCTTTTGCTATTTAAGCTGCAACGCATTGGATTTTCGGAAATCTTAATCTCCTTGATTCGTAGCTATTTGACTGGCCGTACTCAACAAGTCTTGTTTAAATCCACCTATTCTCGCCTTATTTCTGTTCCATCGGGGGTTCCTCAGGGTAGCCACTTAGGGCCTTTACTATTTACTATTTTCCTAAATGACCTTCCATCATGCATACAACGCTTTCAAATCTTAATGTTTGCGGATGACGTTAAGCTCTTTCTCTCCTTAAACTCTTTGGACGATCGTAATTTATTACAATCGGACCTTACAAACTTAGTATCATGGTGTGACTTAAATGGTATGCGCTTGAACTTAAATAAGTGCAAAAAGATGTCATTTGGGTGGATAAATTATCAGTACTCATCTTATTCTGTTGGTGGTCATGTCCTTGAAAATGTGTCTTGTTATAACGACTTGGGTGTTGTCTTTGATCCGAAATTGAGGTTTAACAATCATATTGTATCATCTGTCAACAAGGCTAGATCCTTGTTGGGTTTCATAAAACGATGGTCCAAAGAGTTTAATGATCCCTATGTTTCCAAACGCCTGTTTACGTCCCTGGTTAGACCCACACTGGAATATGCAGTCGTCGTCTGGATACCCAGCTATAGATTTTACGTTGATCTTATTGAATCGGTTCAACGTAACTTCTTACGATTTGCACTGCGTGGTCTAGCTTGGGATCCTTCACTTCCCTTGCCCTCATATGAAAACGGCCTCAATATAATTGGTCTCCCTACTCTTGAGAGGAGAAGACAAATGTTGGGGGTTTCCTTCATAGCGAGAGTTCTGTTAGGTGATGTGTCCTCTCCTCCTCTACTGGGCCTGATCACACTGAATATACCTACCAGGGTCTCAAGGCATTTTGTGCCATTATGGCTACCTCAATGCCGCACCAACTATGAGCTGTTTAGTTCGTTTCGGGTCCTATGTGGACTATTTAATGAATATTCAAACTCGTTTGATCTCGCGGTTGATCCAATCGATTTCATTAAGAGAATTACATTAAATAGATAGTTGCCAAACTATTCATCCACCTCTCTAATTTAAGTTCCTTAGTTTAGTAATTAATTTTAAGCTTTTGTATTGTTTACATTGTTATTTATTTGTCTATAGTCTTAAATATCTCTGTAACTCTGTTGTATAGTCTTGAAACTAGTGAACTTCAGAACTAATGAGCCAGATCCGGAGTTGCTGCGGGTGTTGTTGTTGTTGTTGTTGCTGCTGCTCCTGCGTTAGTTGTAAGATATTCTAATCCCTTTAATTATACGTCCATTGCTGTTGTATTTAGCAATAATTTTATGAATGAATGAATAAATGAATAAATGAATATTTAGTGTGGTCTAGTGACACGACGAATGACATATTGTTATTGTCTAGTTTGCCCCTTATGCTTTCTGCCACATCAATTAGGGTGGTAGTGCATTTTTCCGAAAATCAGACTGAGAGTCAACCATTAATGCGTTGATACGGACATAATTGCATATTTGTTTTTTGATGATTTTTTCAAATACTTTAGAGAGAAACGGAAGGATCGCAATTGGTTTTTTGTAAATTGTGGGAGTGACTTTTATCCGACCACGCCCATCTATGAATGGGATAATTTTATATATAGGCACCAATACCATAACTGAATTTTAATGGTATATACATAGATTTTTGTCGATTGTGGGCGTGGCTCTTGACCGACTTTGCCCAATTTAAATAGCAATCTGCCTACAGAAACTAAAAGAGTCTGTACAAAATTTCAGCTCAATATCTCAAAATTTACAATGCCAGCAATAGACGGACACACGGACATATACGTATAGATCGACTTTGATTCTGATCAAGAATTTATATATGTTCAAATAATTGGTGTCGTTGAACAGATGCGCAGACACGATATTTAAGATTTGGTCTAAACAATGTACATATAGCTTATATTTGTTTTACTAATAATTATTATTATTTAAACATAGTCTGCTTTGTACTCTTTTTTGCTTGTTATGTTTACTTGTACAATTACATGTCCCGGAGGCCACTCTCAGAGGGGCGCCAAAACAAACAAAATTTTTTTTGCTTAACTTAATTAATTACTGTTAAATTTTTTCGCAATATAAGTAAAATGGTCAATACGCGCTTGAAAAGTTCTTTTTGTTATACTCTCCACATAGGATTCTAAGATGCTAAGTATACTAAGTTTGTCATTTCATTTGCAACACCTAGAAGGAGGCGTCAGAGATCCTACAAACTATATGTATTTTTGATCAGCATCAAAAACTGAATTGATCTAGACATGTATGTTCGCGTGTCCGTCTGCTGTTGGCACTTTCACGATTATATATTAAACTGAGCAGAAACTTTTAGTTTCTGCATGCAAATCGCTATTTAGATGCGGCCCAATCGGTCAAGAGTCAAGTTCTCATTAAACAAAAATATATTTATCTGTCATAAAAACGGAACTATGTAGTTGAAGTTTCATACATATATTTTGAATTATCCCATCGGATAACGAACACGTCCACAATTTAAAAACAGTATATTCTAAAAATAGGGACCAAATTTGTAGGCCCGTTCGTATCGTATCGATTTTTCCTATTTTAAGTAGGATACTTTTGATGTTGGTGATGAATATGTGTACCAAATTTCAGCACAATATCGCAAAATTTGCGACAGTGCGAATGCTGAAAGCTTTGGGTGCAAAGTTTAGTACGTATTGTGCGCGTGTCCATGGACCAATTCTGCCCAATTGCAATGGGAAATTGTAGAAGATTTTTAAGATTCCGTGTACAAAATTTCAGAGCGATAATTTAATTTCTGTGACCGTGAAAGTTTCAACAAAAATGCGGACACACGGACGGGCAGATGGACTAAATCGACATTTCTATCTATGCTGATCAAGAATATATACGTTGTCGTGTATTACAAACGTCTAAACAAAACGTTATACATCATTATGGTCCAATAAGAGTTCAATCAAATGCAATACACTGAAATGTTAAATCAAAGATATTTGGTATGTGTTTGAATACGGTACTACACAATACTTGAAAGCATTACAGCAGCAATGCTAAACGTTGGTTAACTGTTCATTTTGCTACATGAATATATACTTTGGCAATAAAAGCAATAAAATATATGATTTTTAAGGGATCACGCGACTTTAAGGTCCAAACGTATACTCTGTAGCGACTTCTGTGTAGCGTTGTACCAAATTAAAAATAGGTCAACTCTGCAGCGATGCCTTCAAGCTATATGTGGCACCGCATTTAAGTACTTTGTGTAGAGCTACAACGATGCAGCTGCAAGGTATATGTTTAAGCCTTAAAGCAACAATTGAACAATAAGGCATGTTCAACAAACTCTTCAAATAAAAGCTGTCTTCAGCATGTTTATAAACATGTTTATGACGCAAGCTTCACTTTTTATAGTTATTGTAATGTGTATAAGCGGGTAATACACTAAATTGCGGTTTAAAAAGCTTCAGTTCCATTATAAAGTTAAGCAGTACTACCCGAGCAGGCTTTCGGTGAACAACTTGGATTTGTACGATTAATATACATTTTTAAGAAGATTAAAACAAAAAAAATATATATATAAAAAAGAACGTGATGAAATAAATTTACCAAAAATTAAAATTTAACGATTTCTAAATAATTTCGCTTATTCAAATATTAATTGAAGTATATGAACAATATGAATTTGATAAATAATTGCGAGATTCTTGTTGCGGTTTATTATTTAAGTATGAGTGCAGTAGTCGAAACAAAGCTGCAGGAGAAATTCTCATGGAGGCAAGTGGAATACGCGTGGCCGACTGAAGACGCCTTAGTCGAGGCCATTAAAGCTGGCCAATATGTTAAAGAAAATAATTTGCCATTGGGTGTTGAACGTTGGCAAAATAAATTATTTATTACCGTGCCCAGGTGAGCAAGCTCAAACTCAACAAAAGTGATTCTATGTAAAACAATGAAAATGTTATAGTCGGTCAAGCACGACTATTTAATACACTACACCACTTAGCTCCTTAAATTATGCTACAATTAGTTTAGTTGGATCTGAAATATCATCGGGTCCAAATTCTTCACCAAATTTTTACAAATAAGGTTAAGAATTGTAATTTTTTCCATATAAAGACTTCCATTACAATAGAACCTTGTATGGGAAGGGGTTCTAGAAATGGTCCAATTCGGTCGCCTATAATACTAAACTTGTACTAAATTTCATCGAAATATATCAAAAAATTCGACCTATGGCTTGCGCAAAACAGACATAAACATAAACATACATAAACAGACAAACGAACAGAGACGAACATGGGTAAATCGATTCAGATTTTAATTCCGAATCGATCGGTATAATTGAAGGTGGGTGTGGCATTTGCCGTTAAGTATTTTAAACATCCGTACAAACTTAATAAACCCTTCGCCACAAGTGGTGCAGAGTATAACAAGTAAGGAAATTAAATTTGGCATAGGCCAAATCTTAAATACCCTCTACATCTACACAAAAATAGTGGACGTGGCATGAATATGATTATCCCCTCTAATAGTGTATGTATTACGTATCAGCGTGCAAGTTGGGTCTTACGCTTAGAATGGTTTTTTGTAAATTATGGGCGTCAACTCTTATTTTTGACATTTTTGACCATCGATGGATGGGATAATTATAAATATGTGTACCACATTCTAACGTCTTAGTCATTTTTTGTGTAAGATGAATAGATTTTTATTGATATTGGGAGTGGTTCTTAACCAATCCCTCTATCGCTCTTAAAGAAAATTTATGACCGTGAGAGTGCTTACAACAGGTGAACACACAGACATATATGCCTATATCGGCTCAGTTTTTTTTGCTGATAAAGAATATATATAGTTTGTAAGGTCTCCGACACCTCCCTCTGGGTGTTGCAAATGCAATGAGGAACTTTGCTTACCCTCACCTTTTGTAGAGGGTATAAAAAACAGGTTGAAAGATATAAACAAATATTCATACAAATGTTTAATGAAAACCACAACATTAATATTAACAACAAAACAACAACAATGACATTATCTTTAATCAATTACTTAATGATTTATGTCTACATGGCTACAAGGAATTTTATAATACACTTTTTTGTTGGAGCAGCATTTTCTATGAAGAACATAGTGCCGATATTTTATTAAATTTTTTTAAACACTTCCACCAAGTATGTCTATGAGCATGCACCCAAACGTCCCAGAGGCATCATAGACCTTATGAGGTATATATATATATTCTCGATTAGCATCAAGTCCAAGTCGATTTAGACAAATTATGGCATCGAGCTGAAATGTGCAGATATTCTTTATTCTACGTTGACAGTTTCATGTGTAAAGTAGAGAAAATCGATGAAGGTGGGTCACTATTAAAATGGACCTAACCTGTTTATGCTTTGCTATACCTCTTCACATAGTGCCCTATCTTAATATAATTCACAAAAATTTGCGCTGAAAATCCATTATAATTTAATGAAACTACCTTCATATCCACCCAATTATACAAGGACGTGGTCAACCACCTAGTCTATATTATACAGCCGCACGATGCAAAGCGGGAGAATGCCAGGAACATAAATCCACTCGATCGGATCATTTTTATAAGCACTACCCATGTAATGATATTTTACGAAGAAACTTATATGGCAATAACTAGTGTTTACTGACACAACTAAACTAATTGTAACTTAATCGGGATGACAATAAAAAACAAAACGGTAACTCCAGGCTGCATATTCTCATGATGTCTATCTTGTAAAATTAGTAATGTGATACGATTATTTTTCGATAAAATGATAGGATTAGTTATATCAGCAGGTAGGTTACAATTTTTGATTCTACCATCAATGCGAAAAAGATTTTTTTTGTCTACAAATGGATTCAAATTGATTTATCCCAAACGACTCTTACGTAGTAGATATTAATTTGATAACAATTTACCTAACTCGAAAGCAACCCTAAGAAGTAAATTGATCAGTTCCTTTTTCATACACAAGACCTCGCCTTCTGAAGCCGCACCCGTTAGCACGTCATTTTACATAAAAGCCGCGCAATTATATTTGTTGATTGTTATCTTGTGTAATTTGTTACAATACTCTTATGGCCAAGAATGGGGTGCATGCAGTAGCATGTGGAACCGTACATAATCGGTTGATTTGAAAGATTCCCCCCATTTCGTCCATCTGTAGAAGCGAAATCGAAAGTAAACTGAAAACAGATCTCTTTGAAGACTCGGTTCGACAAATAGCTTCTGATTGAGGGATAACCCATTTTCAAATGGGTTATGTCAAATTCAATTCTTCGTTTCTTCCCAAGCACAGTATAATGTGCCATATAAAACATTATTCTCACTTAGATTGATTTTATCATCGTTGAACTGTCTCATGTGACCCCAGGTATTGTATTCACGCATAAAGTCCAGATATCGATTTCGGATATCTTGGTTACGAGCAAGCCTCTTTTTAACATAACCAAATTGTGTGAACGCACCTTGCAACGTGTTGGTAAATTGTACTTCTTCTTTTTTGGAAGGGAAGATGCACTGTATTCCGCTGAGTATGGGTTTCACTGAAATGAATTTCACTCTCTTTATCTTCTTATTTGGATTCATTGTCTCTTGAATGTCTTCAGACTCCCAAAACTTTCTCAATGGCCTATCTATTTCCACTGTTATTGCTAATGTGGATGATGATGATTTCTCCTGTTCAAGAAATGTAGTAGAGGTAGCAAGCCATCCAAATTGAGATGATACAGCAATTGTGGACTACACTGACGGTGTTTGTTAACCCCAAAAGAACAGATTGCAGTAGAAGTTCAGTAGAAGGATATAAATATGAAAATGAAATATGATTAGGTCCTCTTCTAAATGTATGTATTACGTAACAGCGTGCGAGTTGGGCCTTACGCTGAGTATGGGTGTTTGTAAAATATGGGCGCATCTGTTATTAGACCACGCCCATTGTTAGCACATCGAAGGATAAGTTAATTGTAATATGCATACTAAATGTCAACTTGATAGATTATTTTTGTAGCAGATATATAAATTTCAGTCGATTGTGGGCGTGACTCTTGACGGATTTTGCCAATTTTAAATCTTACTTTAAAATCTAAAAATTTACGCCCATGAGAATGCCAACAACGGACGTGTCTAAATCGACTCAGTTTTTGATTCTGATCAAAAAGATCTGTGTGTTGCAAACGGAAAAATAAAACGTCCCATTTTGGAAAGTTATGTCAAATAAATTTTTAGAATACAGTGTAAGTTCATCACATTGTAAATGTATGCGAACATTTTGTCGGAATTGCCCAAATAAGTGCTTACCTCTTACCTAAAATAATATTCTTATTTCACAGGATGTATTTATGCGTGTATAAAATATATATATGGCAGACATAACATACATATTGAAGACACATATTGCAGACATCGTCATTCATGTATTCTTATCTTAGGAAAATCCCATGTTAATTTACCCGTTTAGTTTACCTGTTCGTCGTATAAATATCAGCATGAACATATAGCAAGCAGTCAGTAATCAGTGTGAATATAGCGCGTAACATACTTGAATAAAATAGGTATTAAATAATGAACCCACAAATTGGTGACCCCAAGGGAATCATGAACAACGGAAATCAGCCACACAATAGTAACGCGGAAGTATCACGAGTCGCCTTTAGGATTCCTCCATTTTGGCACGAGAAACCACAGTTATGGTTTGCCCAAATAGAATCCCAATTCATTGCTTCTGGTATATCTTCAGCTAAAACGAAGCCGCGAACCGTGCATCAAATCTTTGAACTAAATAGTCTGTTGCCCGAGGGGCTGGCGGCAAATGGAAACGCACACGCCGATTAATTATTACTGACAAAAGTAATAATTTAAAATATTTAGTTGATACCGGTGCCGAAATAAGAGTGATTCCTCCGTTAAAAAATGAACGCAGTCACAAAGATTTTAATTTACATCTGTATGCAACAAATAAATCCAAAATCGATACCTACGGAGTAAAGACTCTAACACTCAATTTAGGGTTACGCCGTAATTACTCGTGGACGTTTATCATAGCCAATGTGTCACAGCCCATCCTTGGCGCTGATTTCTTAGCTCATCACAACATAAGTGTCAACGTACGAGAAAGTAAACTCGTGTATAATTTAACGAAACTTCGTCATGCTGCGCTACTGACGATATACCGACGATTTCACTTATAAATAACGAGACTCCCTTCCACGATATACTGGCAGAATTCAAAGATGTATTTCTTGAAAATGTACACGCTCCAAGTCCTAAACACAGCATTTCTCACCATATTGTTACTAGAGGACCACCAATGTTTTCAAAGCCTAGACGTCTCGCTCCAGATATGTTGAAAATCGCAAAGGCGGAAATTCAAGCGCTGCTCGAAGCTGGCATTTGCAGGCCTTCAAGGAGTCCATGGGCTAGTCCCTTGCACATGGTGAAGAAAAAAAATGGCGAATGGCGTCCTTGCGGTGATTTTCGCAGACCTAACAGGGTCACTAATCCGGACAGATATCCCTTGCGGCATTTTCACGACTTCACGCATAATTTACACGGGTGCAGCATATTTTCCTCAATTGATTTGAAGCGCGCGTATTACCAAATTCCTGTGGAAGCCACTGATGTCCCGAAAACCGCAATAACAACTCTCTTTGGAATGTACGAGTTTCCTTTTTTGTGTTTAGGTTTGCGTAACGCAGGACAAACATTTCAAAATTTTATGGACAACATACTATTAGAATTCGATTTCGCCTGGCCATATCTCGACGATATTTCAATTGCATCGAAGAATGAGGAAGAACATCGAACTAATTTGCGAAAAGTATTCCTAAAATTACGCGAATATGGACTCATAATTAATCCAGCGAAATGTATACTAGGCCAGCCGGAAGTAGTCTTTTTAGGTTACCTATTTAGTAAGGATGGTCTGCGTCCACCACCAGAACGTGAGTATGCGAGCTGAGGAGATTCTTGGGTATGATAAATTTTTTCCGGAGGTTCATTCCTAAAGCCATAGAATGTCAACGTATTTTATTCGATTTGACGAAAGGTAACAACAAAAAAGATAAATCGATAATTAATTGGTCCGATAACGCAAAAGAGGCATTTCATCAGTGTAAAGAGCAGTTGAGTAAAGCTACACTCTTAGTTTTTCCCAAACCCGGCGCCCCACTTGCTGTTACGGTAGACGCACCTAACATAACAATTGGCGCAATGCTCCAACAACACAATGGGAAAG
Organism: Ornithomya chloropus; assembly: GCA_963971445.1. Taxonomy (NCBI): domain Eukaryota; kingdom Metazoa; phylum Arthropoda; class Insecta; order Diptera; family Hippoboscidae; genus Ornithomya; species Ornithomya chloropus. Next base: position 56,431,981 of record OZ020530.1, read on the forward strand.
ATTGGGAACCACTTTCCTTCTATTCCAAACGCCTTTCGACACCGCAATCTAAATACAGCACATACGAAAGAGAGCTGTTGGTTGCTTATAAAGCTGTTAAGTACTTTATGCATTTGTTAGAAGGCCAGAAGTTTTTCATTTATACGGACCACAAACCACTGCAGTTTGCTTTCTTACAACAGTCCGATAAATCGTCACCTCGTCAAACGCGCCATTTGGGCTTCCTCAGCCAATTTACCACGGATATTCGATACCTACCTGGTAAACAGAACACTGTTGCGATTGAAGCCATACATTTATCGAGTGTAATCGACTACGCATAATTAACAGATAACCAAAAGACCGACTAAGAGTTAAAACAATATATGAATAACAACAGTACCAACTTAAATTTCAAAACCTTAAACATTCCTGGTACATCCGCTGAAGTAGTGTGCGACGTAAGTACAGGAAAGGTACGACCATGGATAACAATTCCTTGGAGGAAAATTGCATTCCGTTCGATGCACAATTTATGCCACACAGGTATACGCAAAACGAATAAGTTGGTCACTGACAGGTTTGTTTGGCCAAATGTAAATAAAGACTGCAAGGAGTGGACAAAATGTTGCATGGTTGACCAAAAAGCAAAAATTTCCCGACACAATCGTGTTCCCATCTCTACCTATAATTTGGTAGGGGAACGCTTCGAATATAGACATAGTCGGGCCGCTACCACCATGCCAAGGATATCGCTACTGTCTGACATACCCACACGAAAATATAACAGCGGAAAATGTGGCATTTACGTTCTTTTCCAATTTTATAGCCCGTTTTGGAGTACCACTGCGCATTACTACGGACAGAGGAAGACAATTCGAATGCGCGTTTTTCCGCGACCTAAATAAATTGCTTGGCATTAAACATTTTAAAGCAACGGCATACCATCCAGCTGCAAACGGCATGATCGAAAGATGGCACAGAACGTTCAAAACTAGCATCAAATGCCATCAAACAAAGAAATGGGTCTGTGTGCTGCCCCTTATCCTTCTAGGCTTTTATGCAGCTTACAAAGAGGATATTAAGGCTTCACCGGCCGAACTTTTGTTTGGCGTAACAACGAGGCTACCAGGCGAGTTTCTGCACGCTAGCAACGCAGACAACATAAACGAAGAGATATCTGTCCAAAAATTACGGGGCGACATGCGACAACTTAGGCCAACTCTGGCATCTAACCATGCTAATGAAGCACCGTTCGTCCAACAGGAGTTATTCAGCTCACCGAACGTTTTCGTCCGTAATGATACAGTGTGTCGCCCTTTGCAAGCTCCGTACTAAGAACCCTTTAGAGTGGTATCACGCAACGTTTGTTTAGAAAAAAATTACATATGCACTTTATTTAAAATTTTGATTAGTTAATTTTTTATGAATACTTTTTTACTAAACTAATAAATATATAATACAACATATACACATGAACTATAATAGGTAATAACAATAATAGGTAAATCTATAAAATTCTTACTCTAATATAAATTAACTTATTACTAAAATAATGCCGTCGTGGTAACTTGCACCGTATTGTACGTTTTCGCTTCCACCGCTCCACTTAAAACTTTGGAAAACGTCCAGTCTATGTACGTACGTCCAACTGTAGTCGCTTCCGTCTTTTCTAACATAGAGCAAAATCCCTCATTAATTAAGTTCCTTTCCGTTAAACTGCTATTTTTCGCTCCACATACATTAAAATCACCAATAACAAGAACTTTTCGAAAGTTTCATCACAGTACCTATTGCCTCCATGAGTAAATTACAAATGCTGTTTCCAAAAATGTGGAATTTCTACATAAAGTAATAACGTACGTTGTTTTAAAACGGAAAGCTATTATTTGTAAAATAGCGGACCTAGAACTATAATCTCGTTTGAACAAAACTTTCGCTTGACTACTCAGGTTGGACTTTATGTAAAATTCCACGTTTTTGTCGAGGAAGGCTATCGGATTCATTAATTCTTGCTAAAGTACAAAATCCTTTAACAGAACAGTCGTCCAACAGTAAAGTCCATGTTTCGACAAGACATAAAATGTCTATATCCATTACTAAATAAGTCTTGGTGGTGACCGTTAAAGCTTTGTATATATTGGTAATTATTATAAAATTTTTTCGAGGTATGTTGAGATTTTTGTTTATTGTGGGCGTGTCTCTTAACCGATTTTGCCTAATTTCAATACAGAACAGCGTAATTGAACTAAGAATACGTATGCAAAGGTTCAATTTGATATCTCAAAAATTACGACCGTGAGAGTGCCAACAACAGACGGACACACGGACGGACATGTCTCAAACGATTTCTCTTTTCATGCTGATTAAGAATAGAAGAATAGAAGATTTGTGGGGTCTACGAGGCTTCCTTCGATGTGTTGTAAACGGATGATCAAAATGAATATACCCTCTTCCCTAAGGTGGGGGATATAAAAATAGAAACCCAAAGCTTAACATAATCTCCATGCTCTATGCACACCTCTTCCTTCCCATCTCGTGAACTTACACTATATCAAAATTTTTAAAGGCCATTACTCAAAAACTCTCTTGCCAGCACAGTCCAAATGCAAAACTGGACAATAAAGGTGCAACATGTTCACATGTATTATTCCCTAAGTAAAGTAGATTCTGGTGTTATATAACACATAGAGGCAATGTAAGTCGTTTAGAAAAGTTTTCGTTATTTTAAATATGTTTTCTGAATGGCTTAATATTTTATATTTATTATATTTTATTAATATGTTTGTATTAACATTCCTTACATTTTTTTAATAATTTTATTGCAAAATTCATTTTTTATTCACAATACAAATTCAATTTTAATTATTCAGCAGCTCTGTTAACTGCCTTTATATAACATAAACTCGTTGATCTCAATATTTTCTCTTGAAAATTTGTTTTAGCACAAAGTTCAAAGCATTGTTTTAACTAATTGGTCGTGGTAGTAATCGTCACTTTTGTATTTTTTAAAGATGGAAATCCGGTGTAGCAGCCACATTAAATTATCTGGATTTGAATGGTTCTGATAAATCACCAAAACTTAAACCATATCCGAATTGGATGGCTAACAAAATACCAATCCCTTCCATTCACAATGAACGTACAGACCAATCTGTTAAATATAATTCCGCACTAGTTTCCATATTTCGTATACAGGTTGACGCTTGTGATCGTTTATGGGCGGTGGATACTGGTTTGGCCGATATTTTAGGAGACGCCCAACAGATTGCACCCAATACTATAGTAATATATGATCTTCAAACAGATGAATTAATAAAACGTTATACTATACCGGAGGACCAAATCAAAGAGGATAGTTTTTTTGCTAATATCGTAAGTTTGATGTTTACGGGGTTTTTAAATGATTTTTATTAACCAAGAAAATTTTAATAGATAGTAGACACAGATCGTTCTAATTGTGATCAGGCTTTTGCTTATGTACCAGATTTGGGAGCTTATGGAGTTTTGGTATATTCCTTACACAACAATCGTTCTTATCGAGTCAAACACAATTTTTTCCACTTTGATCCGTTGCAAGGAGATTTTAATGTTGGCGGTGTCAACTTTCAATGGACTGATGGAGTGTTTGGTATGACTGTGGGTCCTACCCAGCCAGATAACAGCAAAGATATCTACTTCCATGCCTTGGCAAGCACCAAAGAATTTAAAGTTTCGAATCGTGTATTACAAAATGAGTCGTATGTAACCAGTCCCAAGTCCTATTATGATTTTCAATATGTAGGGGATCGCGGCATGAATGGCCAATCTACCTCTGAAGTATTTGATAATGAAACTGGAGTCATTTTTTACACACAAGTCAATAAAGATGCTATAGCTTGTTGGAACGTGAGACGACAGTACAACCCTGAAACCCAAGGCTTAATTGATTCCGACTCTCATGCTTTAATATTTCCCAATGACATGAAAATTGATGCGGAAGGCAATATATGGGTGTTGTCAGATAAATTATCGAATTATATGTATCAAGGTCTGAACTCGAGTCAAATAAATTATCGCATATTAACTGGAAAAAACCATGATCTAATCAAAGGCACTATTTGTGAATTATGAAAATAAATATAAATTTTCTCGTTTTATATGCACTTTTTAATAAATTCCCCACAACTACATTGTATATAAAAATATGTATATTTTCTTATATGTCATCATTAAGTAAATTGCCAGCAAGTTGTACTCTCTCACCTGGTTTAAAAGCTGGCATGCCCAAGTAAGGACAAGTGGAACACCTAAAGGCATCACCTAGATAACACTGCAAACATACACAAGTAATTACACTTTTTTTATACAAAAAGAATAAAATTGACTTTAAAATAAACTTACACTGCCACAACTGGATTTAGCATTTTGCGTTTCTATTTGAGAACTTTGTTTTTCAGCAGCCAACTCATCAGCCAAACCACAAGAACAATTCTTACAAGCTTTACGTTTACCGGTGGTGCCACAAACTAAAACAATTTAAACTTTGAATTTTTAGGAATGTCTACAAATTTGATTAAGAACTATAGGAGCGTTTAAGGAAAGGTTTTACACCCAATTTTTTCATTTCCACTTTTATATCTATTTAAAGTGAAAATATTTTACCAATTACCTTTTAATGATTCTGGATCCGGTTTCTTTTTATCCTCTTCATCCAGTAAATCATCTTCATTAATAAGATCTTCATTGTCCACATCATCATCATCGATTTTCCACATAGCTGCTACATTTTCAGTATTGTTTTTAGCAAAAGACAATTTAACTGCTGAACCAGTTTCATAGGCTGGTTTCTCACAGATTAATGTCGTGTCTTTGGCAGAACCATTAATAAATCCAGCTAATTTTAATTCAAGCAATATGTTATTTTGTTTGCCAGCATATTTTAATATATGAAATTTTCCATTGGGCTTCAATAGACGCAAAACATTTCCATATATATTAGTGGATTCAGCATTTTCCAAGACAATTAAATCAAATGTAGCATTGCTATATGAAACTTGAAAGAACTTAGAATATATATATTAAACATTTAAATAAATATATTTCCATTTACCCAATGATAAACGATTCACATTTTCTACTTGTACGTCACCTTGGGTAATGAATTTTATTTGTTCAACTTGTTGCTGCAAATTGTCTGATTGAGACCAAACGTATAAAATCTTTTCTAAACCTTGAATTTCTTGCATATTTTCCGAATTTTCAATACTTTTTCCTCTTTAACTTCGACATGCAGTGATATCCAAATCCCGCAATCTTTGCTATAAAGTAGAGTTGTGCCGTTCGCGAATGAACTAGTTTTTTTGGCATGTGTTGAACAGGTTGAACTAGTTCATGATAAATAGTTCTTTTAGTACTTTTTGGTTCTTCCATTATATACTTTCCTAAATCTTTCGAGATTTGATCCATTTGAGAGTTGAATCAAAACATATATTGCCACAACTATTTTTCAATCTCTTTCATTCCTTTTCCCATACGGCAGAATAACTTACTTATAAATATAACTCTTTATGAGCGTAATAGAACGAACTTTCACATGGTTCACCAAAATGAACTATATCACCCCTCTAGTTCACAATTGATGTACTCCGACGAATCAAATAAGCGTTTTTAATTGTACGTATTGTTAGCATTACTGGCTTTTCGTGTATGGCAAACTGTGTTGCTTGGCAGTATTCTGCACGCCATTCTTTTTTTCTCAATTCTGCTACCGCGTGGTCGCTATTTTATTTTAAGGTTGGCGAAACATTAAATATATTTAATAAATTTACCAAAAGAACTAAGTATTAATAATCTATGTTACAGGACTAAACAAAGCAATTTATTACAATGACCAACTCTAAAGGTTATCGCCGCGGCACTAGGGACATGTTTTCACGACCTTTCCGCCGTCATGGCACTATCCCGTTATCCACATATATGCGTGTTTACAGAATTGGTGATTATGTGGATATTAAAGGCAATGGCGCCATACAAAAAGGTATGCCCTATAAAGCTTACCATGGCAGGACAGGTCGTGTTTACAATGTGACATCGCATGCTGTAGGTGTTATTGTTAATAAGCGGGTACGCGGTAAAATCCTACCTAAACGCATTAATGTTCGTATTGAACATATTAAGCACTCCAAGTGTCGTGATGATTTTTTGCGTCGAGTTAAGGAAAATGAACGGAAATTGAAAGAGGCTAAGGAGAAGGGAGTGTTTGTAAATTTAAAACGTCAACCAGCTCAACCCAGAAGGGCACATTTCGTTAAGAAAGTGGAAGAGCCCATTACATTGGCTCCCATTCCTTATGAATTCATTGCTTAATAAGACAGTGCAGAAAATACCTTTTTAAATGTACCTCTGTATTTCAGTTGTCTATGTTAAATAAATGAAAGTGATTCCAAAATGGGGGATTTTTTATATTATGTTTAATATTTCAACTAAAGAATCAGCGTTATAATTAAACAATTAGTTTATGGTGTCCCATTTTTGAATTTTTTTTCCTTTGAAACCCTCACAGAGAAGCGTCAGGAACACCACCAAATATATATATATATATTCTTGACCTGCAACACACATCTGCATACAAACGGTGGACATATTACGTATCAATTTACTAATCGTGTTTTACGTTCAATACGGTTTTTTGTAAATTATGAGCGAGGTCTGTTAACCGACCACGCCCATTTTTGACACATCGATGGGTTGGATAATTACAATTATGTATACCAATATTTAAATTCATACATCAATTTTTGTGGCAATAGATTTTTGTCGATTGTGGGTGTTTCTGTTTTCCGACCTCGCTCATTTTTAGCTCATCGAATAATAATAATATAATTTAATTATAAATATAAATGTGTGTACCAAATTTGAACTTTTCAGCTAAATTTTAGGGGCTGAAAAATAGATTCTAGTTGATTGTGGTCGTGGCTCGACCGATTTTGCCCAATTTAGTGTGTGTGTTCAGCTTAACATCTCAAAATTTACGACCATGACATTGCCAACAACAGACAGACGCATGTCTGACCACGCATGTATATATTCTTGATCAACATCAAAAACTCATGTTGATTAAGAATATATATACTTTGTAAGGTTTCTGACGCCTCCTTCTGGGTGTGGCAAATGGAATGACAAATTTAATATGCCCCCATCTTATGTGGAGGGCATAAAGAGGTATTTAAGCGGGTTTTCACCCGAAAACTGCTTTGACGCATTGCCCCGCCAACAATACAAATTTTTACTTTTTTTTTTTAATTAGTACGGAAATTAATTTGAACGTACATATATAAGTTAACACCATCTAAGTTGATACTTCAGAACAATGCTGAAACTGTCCGTTCACATAGTCATAATTGCTAACGCAGCAAAACTCACTCAATTGTTTACTTATTTTTTATTGCTCTCCGCTCACTCAGTCATAATTACCCACTTATTAATTTATTTATTTTTATTTCCCTTTATTCACTCAGCCATAGTTGCAAACGCAGCAAAACGCATTTCTTTAAAAGCATTGCTGTTCGTTCACGCAATCACAATTGCTAGCACCGATTTCTTTAAAGTGTTAAGAAAAGTAAACTCAGCAAACCATAAATCAATCATAGAACGTAGCTTGGCGGGTAATGCTGCCAATCATATTACACTTACGCATGCTTATAGAATAATATAAATAACTGTAAGCTAACTTTAAGATTCAGCCCACTTCTGAACTCATTGAATAAAGACGCTTTTTAGCGTAAATTCAAAAGCAAACAAAATTTAAATTTGTTTAATTTATACATATGATTTCTAAGAAACACACATTTTTTATACTATTTACATATTCCAATGTATGTTCTCTTATATATGCAACCCATTATTTAATGCTACATCCTTGTCAGGACTTTTCCTTAAGTCTGCTGCTGATGATTTTTGGCGTTTATCCATAGGCACCAGGAAGTCATCAATATCATGATCATCTTGATTTTCCGAAATGCATCTCTTTCGATTTGAATTTATGCACTCTGAGCTAATATTATTTGTACATTCTTCTGCCTCACTTGCTTGATATTCCATATATATAGGCTTTATCAGTTTAGAAGACCTGATTTACAAAGAGAGATATTTACTTTTTTCAATTAAATTAACAGCGCATTCAATTTTTTACAATTTTAAGGAATATGGATCAAAGGGGAAGAATGTATCCATGGTTTCTTCGGGAGTGGCAGTGTCGTTTGCATACACCGAAGCTAATTTACGGCGGGCATTACGTTCCAATATGGCATGACAATAAGCCAGTTGGTAGGCTCGTGTAACACCCGCAAAAGCTGTAGCCACTGCGGGCAAACACACTCTTAAAGGATTAAAATGACAAGTGACCAAAGCCGACAGTTGTAAGGATTGTAGAAACAATAAACCTACATTTAAAAAAAACGCAATTGTCAGTATTTTCAAACATGTGAAAATAGCGATTTTTCAAAATAGTTACTCACTCTTTTTATCCTTGGTTAAATCGCGACTACGAAATGCTATCACATAGAATACAGCCTGACATATTGAATAGAAAACCAAATTTGCTTTTAAAGAGTTGTTGGAACGGTATTGTTGGTTACTGCTTTTAATATACTGATGACACCAATCGCACATTTCAGTAAGGTAATGTTTTATTATGCTAAATAACGACAACGTTTTATAAGTAAATATTATTACATGATGCATGTGGGGCTTACTTCAATCCAATAGATTTGGATCGAGCTAAAAAACTAGCCATATAACCTACAGCTGCATGACGTATAACGGCTGATGCATTGGGATTTTTCATTTTCTCCCACAAATTACCCAAAAATATTTCCGCATAAGAGACCTAACAAAGTTATAGTCAAGGTTCATACAAAAATAAGTAAACAATTAAATTTGACTTATGCCAAATCTTTAACACCCTCCACATTTATATAAAAATCGTGCATCAACTCACAAGTCGGATTCTGTGCCAAATATTGTAAGTTAATTGTAAATTGTAGGCGTATCTGTAACTGACGACGCCGATTCTTAGAAAATCGATAGATGCACTCTCTAATTATAAATATGTGTAGAAAATATCAACTTTCTAGATAAATTTATGTGGCTGAGAGATTTTTGCCGATTTCGTTCCATATAAGTTGGGACCTACATACAGACAAGATATATTTATACAAAATGTCTCAAAATGTACGACCGTGAGCGTTCCAAAAACAGATCACGTACACATAGGCGGGCATGTCTGAATTATTTTGATGCTGATTTACAATACATGTACTTTTTAGGGTCCTGGAGCCCCCTTCTGGGTATTGCAAACGGAATACCACACTTAGCATCTTATGTGGAGAGTATATTGTATCAATTCATCCTAAATGCATTACCACACGTACACGCACTTACTTTTAAACTACAGTAAAAAAATAGAAGAAACTGTACATGATGGGTATTATGTATGGGTAAAATGACGGCGTCGAAAGCTTTAATTAAGATCTTAAGGAATTTTAAGCCATTTGTTTGCACTTTTTCAGTTTCTGTTGCGAAATTCTTTGCGTTTAAAAATTTATATATTTCCAACATGCACAAATCTAAAGTTTTGGCTATAGGATGCTTCATTGTTTGTTTATCCGAATCTAATAATGAAGAAATTGTATTATAGCCTTAGATCAGATCAGACTCTTTGATTCACATACCTTTTCCCATATATTCCTTTATCTCCTCCTCCTTCTCGTCACCATCTTCTTCAGTATCACTTTCTAAATCTTCAATTTCATTCCGAGGAGCATTTACGTCTAACAATACTAATCTATATACATACGGTCAATAATGTTTCTTCTAAGTAATGAAAATATATTACACAGCAATTTTATTACATACCTATGCATTAAAAACTGCATTATACACTCTGTAAATATGGGTTTATATTCCAATAGCTGTAGCAGATTACACATATAACCCACGATAATGTGTGTCGACTTTTTGTAGTAGGGAAACTGTGATTCGATGGCATCTAAAATGGCATCAAAAGCTAATGGTATGACATTTAATATTCTTTCCAACAGTTTATGTACAATACGCCTTCCAGTCTTCCACTCTTCAGTGGGAACATCATTCAACCATACATCCCCTTCTGATTCTTTGGGTATCCATAATTGAATTAGCTTGGTTACACCATATGATAAATAACGATTATGAGCCACCAAAATGTCTAAACAGAATTCACTAAAGGCTTGAATCAATTCAGGTGAACTCGTGAGCCAAGGGATGGCCAATAGTGCCTCAACCAAAGGTGTAAACTTTGGGCTTAAATGATTGATCACAGTTCGAGCATCACTAATTATATTAAGCAATTCATTGTCCTTTAAGCAGATTTAAAAAAATCAAGATCTTGTGAACTTATTCATTTGAAATATTTACCTCTAGATTATTGGCGTTTAGAAAAGCTACAAATTCTGTCATAAGTTCATAGTTTTGAGTCTCCTCCACTGCTTTAATAGCTTCCAGTATACCCTTTGTTTTGGGCAATTCAAATCTCACTTTATTAATAACAGAATTTTTAACTTTGTCACGTTCTGCGGGAGAGTATGTTTTCAAAATTGAAGATAAGCTAGTGCGACAGGTTCGTGCACTAACCACCGTAGCATTCGACTTGAATGCCATCCAAATTTTTTTATATAAATATATATGTCTAAATTAAAAATCGGGTTATATCTAGCACCTACCACACGCCCTGTTTAGTTGGCACCGTTTTACTGAATATATTTAATGAAAATTTACACTGTACCTACAATCTTTCTATTATATATTTTAATTGTTTTAATTGTTGCATCAACAAAATACTAATTAAATATTTTATATATTTCATAGCGTTTATTTTTTAATTTTCCGTAATTGAAAAATTGCTTTACACGACCACGTTTTCTTTTTTTTTTTTTTTTGTAATAATTTTCTTGCGTCAAGATAGCAACGAAAGTTATAGACGCGTGAAGTTAAAAAGTTTTAAAAAGTTATTATTCTCTGAGAGAGAAAAGAATGAGAATTCAAGCCAAAACACTTTCCTCTATACTATAGATAGTGCTTATAGGCCAACTCCAAAACAATTTTTTGATATATCATATACTAGGAAACTTTCAGCATTATACCTAATCCTATAATAATTAGTCTAGATGCTCGACAATCTGCTCGTTAAAAAAAGGTATAAAACAACTTCATGAAAATGCATTTTTCACATATGTTGTCATATATAAGTGCTAATAACCGTCTCCAAAAAAGTTTTGGGATATGGCATATACCTAAAAATGTTTAGAATTGTATGTAGTTTATAGACCAAATAACTCGGCAATTTTCATATTATTTAACTTTTCATATAAATTTATTTATATTATTAGTATAAATAAGAGTACAAACAATCCTTTATTTGGTAGTGTTAATTTATCCTAATTTTTAATTACTTTGTAAAAAAAGGTTCTACATGTGCCATACTTTAAATTTTAAAAAATATTTTTTCATAACATTATTATTAAATATGTAAAATTTTAAAACAAAAATGGTCAAAAATTTTCATTTCTTTGTTTACTTTTCTCTGGAAAGAATAATTCTAACTTTAAAAAGGTATGTGATGCGTGAAGCGTGAAGTTAAAAAGTTAAAAGCGTGGGCTGGTAGCACCATGTATAGTATAGAGGATAGTGTTTTTAGCTCGGATTCTCATTTTTCTCGCTCTCTCTCCATCTTCTCTCTCTCAGAGAATAATAACTTTTTAAAACTTTTTAAAAGTTTTTAACTTCACATACGTGAAAGTTATCCCTAATTTTTTTGCCGTAGTGGCAACACTTTAAAAAATGAAAAAGGGAGAGAGAATAACAAACGAAAAAATGGGTTGTTACCAGGGACTTTTAAGCGCGCGCTAGACGCACTCCTAAATTTTGATGGCAGAATCTCAAGCCAAGTTGCAGGCCCATATCGTATGCATTAATATCGTCTATTTTATACCGCGTAAATTTATACGAGCAAAGTTCTCGTAACAAAAAGACAAATATCGTAAGATTTTACTTGTTACACTTTCTGCCACCTAAATTTAAGAGTGCGACACTACGTCTCGGTATTTAGAGGTTGTTCGTTCGTCTGTCGTCTGCCCTTGAAAATTATTCGCAAAGTTTTGACCCCAGTTTTTAAGATATTTCTTTTTATACCCTCCAGCTTAGGGAAGAGGGTATATTCATTTTGATCATCCGTTTACAACACATCGAAGGAAGCCTCGGAGACCCCACAAACCATATATATTCTTAATCAGCATGAAAAGAGAAATCGTTTGAGACATGTCCGTCCGTGTGTTCGTCTGTTGTTGGCACTCTCATGGTCGTAATTTTAGAGGTATCAAATTGAAACTTTGCATACGTATTCTTAGTTCAATTTTGCTGTTCCGTATTGAAATTGGGCACAATCGATTAAGAGACACGCCCACAATAAACAAAAATCTCAACATACCTCGAAAAAATTGTATCTTTAAAAAATTATATATCGCACAATACTATGCCTATCAAGTTGAAATTTGGTATAAATATAAGTGGTACCGTTATCCCACACTGTGCCAAAAATGGGCGCAAACGCCTATAATTTAAAAAAAAATCACTATTTGCGTAAGTAAATGAAATAGTCATATACATAAATATGGCATTATTTTTTAGATGATTATAAAAGGTGGAGGGTATTTAAGCTTCGGTCTTAACCGAACTTCTCTATCTTGTATGTCTTTATATGTAAAAAAATCGCATTTCTTTGATTTAATTTCCCTAATTATTCATTGTGCCAAATTTGTATCTGATCGAACCATTTTTAGAGCTTCAAAAAGCCAAAAAATTGGCATGACAGCTCGGATAAACAATTTACTCCTGCAAAAACGTGAGATTTGCTTATATTTTCCCAACATATGTAAGTCACTATGAATGATTAGCACCATGTGTAATGTATATTGCTACACAAAGAAAAGTTAAGAAAACGAGTAAATAAAGAATATATACACATAAGTCATTTTATATTGTTCATTGATTTACATCAAAGAATCTTTAAATAAGTCATGAATACAATACGGCCATGTGGTTGCAAAGGTCAAAGATCATGTTTAAAATGTGAACGACAATTTGGCATAAGTAAAAGTAGTCTCACGAAAACACTGCAAACGTTGCACCCATTAGCATTTTGCGTTCAATGCCAACGTTTCTATACTGGGTGGAAGCCGAGTGATATACAGCGACAGCATCCTCATCATAATAATGAAGACGGTTTGCTATTACCTGGTATATTCGTTCAAAACAATTTCCTTACCCCACAAGAAACGGAAAATATAATGCAACATTTGGATGAATTGCCTTGGTGTATATCACAAAGTGGAAGGCGAAAACAAAACTTTGGTCCTAAGACTAATTTTAAAAAACTTAAACTTCGAAATGGCCCATTTTCAGGATTTCCTCGATTCACGGAATTTATACAGAAGAGATTTAAGTATATGAATATATTAAATAATTTTCAAACTATAGAACAGTGCACTTTAGAGTATAACCCTGATAATGGAGCATCTATAGATCCGCACATTGATGACTGTTGGATATGGGGTGAACGTGTAGTTACTGTTAACTGTATGGGCAATGCAGTTTTAACATTAGCCTCATACGAGGAATCAGAAAACGTAGAAAATTTTCGGAATGCAAAAAAGAAATACAATTTACACCTACTACCTACATATGAAAATGACCTGCTGGAACCATTACTGACTTCCGAAAAATTGAACTTTTTCAAAGGGAAAGTAATAAGAATACCCATGGCCAAGTATGTCATTTTAATTTCAATAAAAATGCACTTTGTTTAAAGTCACTTCTTTGTTTCAGTTCATCTTTAATAGTATTATATGGCCCTGCGCGCTATCAATTTGAACATTGCGTACTCCGAGAGGACATTGTGGAGAGGCGAGTCTGTTTAGCTTACAGAGAATTTACTAAACCATATTTAAGTGGAGGTGAACTACACGAACAAGGACGTCCCATTTTGGATAATGCTTCAAAATTCTGGAATGAGAATCAAACGCGTATAAATTCTTGAATTAGCATATATAATGAATCAAATTTCAAATGATAATAGTGGACACTATGAAGGAGTTCGTTAGGGACTTCCTCTACACTTTAAAAATTTACTGCTTATACCCTGCACCACCCAATTATATATGTATATATATCAATTATACCGATTGATTCAGAATCAAAATCTGAATCGATTTAACTATGTCCGTCCGTCCGTCTGTCCTCGTGTCTGTCCATCTAAATTTGTGCGCAAGCTACAGGTCGCATTTTTTGAGATATTTCGATGAAATTTGGTACAAGGACATGTATTGGCCCAAAGGGGAACCCTATTAAAAATGGACCGGATTAGACCAATTTTAGAACTCCTCATATGATATCCTATTATTTCTTGAGATATCGCTATTTAAAAAGGGGAAAATTAGTCAAGAGCCACGCCCATAATCAACAAAAATCTATTAATGTGCCACAAAAATTGAGCTATAAATTTGAAATTTGGTATGTACATCTATGAATATTAGCTTCATCGATATGCCAAAAATGGTATTCGGATTACAGACACGCCCACAATTAATAAAAATCTTTATATCTGCCACAAAAGTGGACCTAGAAACCAAGAAGAAATTTTGTACGCGTATACATAGTTATCCCATCTACCGATGTGCAAAAAATGGTTGCGGTCGGATAACAGACACGCCCACAATTTTCAATAAACCATATTTAACGTAAAAGAAGACTTGCATGCTGATACGTAATATGTACACTATTAGAAGGCGCAATATACATATATATTTGCCACGCCCTTTGTTGTAGGGGTGGAGGGTATTTAAGATTTGGTCTAAGCCAAATTTAGTTTTCTTACTTGTTTTAGTATGTTTCCAGTTATCTGGGAATAGGTATAAGGTAATAACAAAGTTACATATGTGAGTGACATGGACTAAAACTCTCGGCAATATCAATTTAAAGAACTTGGGATGAATATCATTATAACCAACTGTATTCGATTTAATACGAAGACATGCACCTAGGACATTAGTTTGTTCAATGCAATTAAAAGTAAACGGAAAGAAATTAAAGGTATTAGAATTTTGTAGGTGTTGATGCCAATTGAATAAACTTAATTAATATTAAGTGATGGATGTTTGTCATTTCCAAGGCCCATCGTTCTGATAACTTTCCAGGCATGCTTGCTACCTCTCACCTCGATAAATTTATTTTTAAAAAAATTCTTTTTTGCATCTGCAATCTTTCTGTTGACGATTTTACGTGTTTGTTTGAAGCGTTCATACATTACCGGAAGTCTGAACTGCTTCCATCGAGAGAAGAGCTTGTTACGTTCTTTAATAAGATTTTGAATTTCTGGAGTAAACCATTTTTTTTTCTATTCAAATATTTTTTTTTATCTTTAAGATGTTTTTTATTTTACATAAAGACTTTAAAATTCTAATTTCTTAAAAATTTTCAATTCTCACGAAAATTCGATCTTCTTAAAATTTTTCTCTTGTTATACCCTAGGGAAGAAGGTATATTCATTTTGATCATCTGTTTACAACACATCGAAGGAAGCCTCGGAGACCCCACAAACCATATATATTCTTAATTAGCATGAAAAGATAAATCGTTTGAGACATGTCCGTCCGTATGTCCGTTTGTTGTTAGCACCTTCACGGTCGTAATTTTTGAGATATGAAATTAAAACCTTACATATTTCTTCTTCGTTCAATTTTGTTGTTCCGTATTGAAATTGGGCACAATCGATTAAAAGACACGCCCACAATAAACAAAAATCTCAACATACCTCGAAAAAATTGTATCTTTAAAAAATAATATATCGTACAATACTATGCAAATCAAGTTGAAATTTGGTATAAATATAAGTGGTACCGTTATCCAACACTGTGCCAAAAATGGGCGTGATTGAAAAACGCAAACGCCTATAATTTAAAAAAAAACACTATTTGCGTAAGTACATGAAATAGTCATATACATAAATATGGCAATAGGAACTTATTTTTTAGATGATTATAAAAGGCAGAGGGTATTTAAGCTTTGGTCTTAAACGAACTTCTCTATCTTGTTTTTTAAATTATGTGCACTAAAACGCGTTACGTTTTAAGGATACTGAGATCCTTTATTTAAAACTATTTTCACTCGTTTCTAAATGCGATTCACAAATCAAGGCCATGGGAACATTGCCACTTGGCCGTTACATAGGTGTCAAATGATCGTCCAGTAAGTTTTCTTGTAATTTGCTTGCACTTCAAAAATGCAAGATAATGATTGTTTGGCATGGTCGAGCGGACAATGTGCACTACACATATATGTATATATAAGTTACACATAAATTATATTATAGGTGGGTCTTTAGGCAATACCATAATCATTAGACTTGGAGACGTCGTCGTTCAGGGGTCGTTTACTCAGTTCGAAAACCTCGTTGTACGACATCCTACCCGCCATTAATTTATACAGGCGTTTACGAGCGGGGCCACTTCTACGACACTGTTTGATACCTGAGCCTTCTTCCTCAGTTTGAGTCTCAAAAGTTTGAGGCTGTGAGCTGAGTAGTATCTCCTTTATCCGTTGGGACTTGTCGTCGTTATCGTTTGACTCCAAAATCCCCATTGGTTGTCCCCGGCAAGCGACAGTTTCCACTTCAGTCGCCAGTGGAAGGTCAGCTAATTTGACTTGGTTGCCATTTTTAACATTTTCTAGATCAATCATCTGCAAGATAAATTGAGAGAGTTAGAGACAGAACCCTTATAGTATAAATGCCTATTTATACTCCAGAGGGCGCCCGGTATCTGGAAGCCACCGTTAGCGGCACACTCAGGTAGTATCATTCATCCCTTTAGCATGGTGAACACTGTGGGATTACGGGATTTATCGAGTTGTCCTCTCTAGATTTACCACTTTTTGTGAGAACAGGGACACCTCGAGAAGGAGGTAGCTTAGGCAGCGGTGGTCTTAGTGACAGTTAGGCTAGGGATTTCCGATTGCTATATTCGCATTCAACCACTCGGATTTTAGGTTTCACTTGGTTTCATCGGTCGGTTCATCACTCCATCCAATGACCCCAAGCTTACCCTCCCCTTGCCGACGAGAAGAGAACGTAAAAAAAACAAGTAAGAAAACTAAATTTGGCTTAGGCCAAATCTTAAATACCCTTCACCTCCACAACGGTGGGAGTAGCATATATATATATATATATTGCGCCCTCTAACAGTGTTTTAGTTTTCTTCCTTGTTTTAATTGTGTGCGTGTCTGTTATCCAACCATGCCCATTTTTGGCTAATCAATAGAATATCTAGAATATATTTCATAGACGCGGGAACGCCATAGTTGCTTGCAAAAACACTTCTTGTATAAGTGTCATTGGTTTTTTAGTCAGATAGCAGACAACGCAAAAATAAAAGGATATGCATGCTACATACATTCATTATATATCACATACCACATATTGCATGTTGCGTATTATATTATTCATTATATTATGTGATGGTCTCTTGGCAATACCATAACATCTAAACACCAAGCCACGTACATAAAACTTATAAATACTCAAAACTAACAACATATGTATATTAAAATAATTTGTAATATCGTTAAAACTCAATAATTGTTGGCGCGATGACAGCAAAGATTAACAGTCACGGGGCAAAATGGAAAAGACATCAAACTAACCCTCATTTTACTAAGGCTCTAACAAAGGACCCTGTGTCCTATCTGAGCCTTTGCGATTTGACGCGGCGAATATATCTGTCGTTAGTTCGCTGAGCTATACTTTAAGAAGAAGAAGAAGATTTAGATATTGTATCTCCCTATAGGTAAGGAATTCATAATAAGTACTCGAACACAATAGAGCAGCAGCAGAAGCCTTCTAAATATATTTAGAAGTCTCTGGCAGCAGCCGCAAAGAAATTACTCTATTTAACTCTCTTTTATGTGTAAACCTTATGGAAAATGTGTTTGCGTCTGGGTTTTTCAAATTCAGCTGCTGCCAGCTTTAAATCTATTTTATTTCTCCAGGCGCATTCTCATTTTTTCAATTATCACTCTGTTTTTGTTATATTGAGACCAGGTAGGGTAGCCAATTTTAGTATAATATATTTCCAATTCCGTTTCGTTAATAACTGACATTTCGAAACTGATTTTTTTTGTAACTTTTCTTGAATCAATGTAAATAACAACTGAAATTTGTCTAAATCTATTCTTGTAACTATGAAAAAATGCTCCTTATTACCTTTTTTCATCTTTAGAAAATTAGTTTTATAAAACCTAATTTCATCTCGAGTTAAATAAAAAAAGTAATTTTTTGCGGCTGTTGCTCTGTTGTGTTCGAGCACTAAGTATTCAAATCTTATATCTAGTACGTCTTAAGGGTGTCTGCCATCACAGATCACCTATTATAATTTCGAGCTTTTAGTTTATTAAGTACATCGTGACACTTCTTTTAAGACGGGTGTGTTTCTACGGTATGGCGACAACACTGGGAGGGAGTATAAGTAAACAAGATAGAAAAGTTTAAAGTTTAAATACCCTCTACCTTTTATAACCCTCTAAAAAATAAGTTCCTATTACTTTAAATTGTTGCGTATATATTATTATTCAAGTCATTTTAAAACAACAAATAGTGTTTTTTTTAATTATAGGCGTTTGAGTTATTCAATAACGCCTATTTTTGGCACAGTGTTGGGCAACGGTACCACTTATATATGTACCAAATTTCAACTTCAAGGTATGTTGAGATTTTTGTTTATTGTGGGTGTGTCTCTTAACCGATTTTGCCCAATTTCAATACGGAACAGCAAAATTGAACTAAGAATACGTATGCAAAGTTTCAATTTGATATCTCAAAAATTACGACCGTGAGAGTGCCAATAACAGACAGACACACGAACGAACATGTCTCAAACGATTTCTCTTTTCATGCTGATTAAGAATAGAAGAATGGAAGGTTTGTGGGGTCTCCGAGGCTTCCTTCGATGTGTTGTAAACGGATGATCAAAATGAATATACCCTCTTCCCTAAGGTGGAGGATGTAAAAAGATCTGCATTACTTTTGACTTTTAATTTAGCTAGGTGCTAAAGCGCATCACAAGATTTTACTGTAGTGATAGAATGCAGTAGAAGTGGGGTAAGGCTTTGTCTTAGTAAACTCTGCCCGCTGTTCTAATCCAGTTGGGGAAAAAAGTGAAGGAACTTTTTCAGTTGGAATTGTACTCAAGTGTCGCGTTGGATTGATAATCCACCGATAGTTAAGAATATTACCATGAAAGTCAGGGTTAGTTCGACATGCGAATGAGCATTTAAGCTTGTAAAACGTCATACATTATTATTATTATTATTATTATAAAATACACATGTGGTATACAACGATACGCTGCAAATTATATGCTTGAGCCTATGCCGTGCATTCAAGTTTGCTGCATGTGCACATACAATGAAATACATAATATATTTTAATTTTCAAAGAAATATTATAATTTTACTGTTGAATAGAATGATATTTAATATACTAGAAAAGAATTAATTATAATGTATGGCGAAAACGAAATTACTTTCCCATTAATGATTAATATATCGATAAATATCGTTATTAACCATATGCATTCATGTCGTTGCTTTTTTAGAGATGTGAAAAATTGATGAATAACAATTGAATTCATGTGCTTTAAAGTATACGATAGAAATTTAATAGAAAATGTCTCTTTTTGTGGTGGACGCAGCGAGAGATACCGACCTTTTAAAAGAAGAGACTGTGGAAATATGCAAGGTGACCAAAACATTTGCAAAAAAGTTATTAAAAGCGGTTATTAAGGATGATGTACATTATCCTGTGGAAAACTACCCAGACGTCGAAGAGAAGAATAATGAGGGCGATATTACCGAAGCCGATCTCTTTGGTAAATAATTAACATTAAAAATATCGCATTATTGCAGCAAGAATTGTTTTAGGTTTACCCCCGCCCGAAGTGGATATAAGCGATATTATAGATGCCACTTTAGAAATAACAGATAAAAAGCCGACCAAAATTGAAGAAGAAATGGATTCATACAGAGAACGTCTACAAGAGCTGTTTAAAAAAACGCAAGAAACCAAACCAAAACTAAAATATTTAATTGATTTGGATTCGTCTACAGCCGAGGAATTGTTTAAGCCCACCGCAGGTGAAAGCTTAATTAAAACAGATGTTGGTAAAATTATGGCCACAACGAACTTGCTGCCCGGTGTGGAAAAGTTAGAGTCATTGCCCAGTTTATCAAAGAAGAAGCAAACACAACTGAATAGAGTAAGTTCATCTTGAATCATCTTTTAATCGCTTCATTATCTGCTCAAATGATGACACATTCGACATCATACGAATTGTTTCTTTCTGGCATTGTTTGAGATGTTGTTGGATATAAGAGGAGAAGGTTTAAGAAAATCGTAAGCAATGAGTTTCAGCCGTTGTAATCTTAGTACTTGCATGACGAGTAATAAGCAATAATTGTAAGGCCAGCGGTACACATACAAGAGAGCCTCAACTAAGACCACCGTTTATATTTAAGAATCAGATAAACGATTTAATCGGGGCTTATATGATGATGAACAAATGAAACGTACGATTTTTTTACGACCTAAACTTCTAACAGCATTGAGAGGTTGGAGAGCATATACTGATGACTTCTTTAGTAATCTGATGAGATATTTTTAAAAATTATCTTTCACTTTGCATTAATAAAAATTAATTTAGATTCCACTTGATTCGAATTTTTACAGATTGAACGCCGCAAAATCAAAGGCAAGGATTGGTTTAATATGCCAGCTCCGGAGTTTACGGAAGAAGTAGAAAATGATTTGAAAATCTTACAAATGCGTTCCGTTTTAAATCCCAAACATTTTTATAAAAAGAACGATTTGAAAGTTTTACCCAAATATTTCCAGGTATAATTTTTTATGAAACATTGCTCTTTGTGTATATATATTTTATTATTCCATTTTTTTGTGCATACTTTACAGATCGGCACTGTCCAACACTCACCGTTGGACTACTACAGTGAACGAGATATGCGCAGAAATAGGAAACGTTCCATCGTGGATGAACTATTATCTGATAACGCAACTCAGCAATATGCGAAGCGGAAGTATAAAGAAATTATGGTACGAAAAGAGAAATACGCTCATCGCAAAAATATGAAAAAAATGAAGAAATTGAAGAAAAATAAATAACATTTTGTTTACTTTCCACTCGTTTGTTCTTTTTGTTGGTGTAGTTTTTGTAGTATCTTCTTAGTTGCTAATTCAAAACTTTTTGCATAATCAGACTGCCTACGTTTCAAAATGACAGGCACTCCTTGATCGCAGCATTCTGTAATGTTGCTATCCATAGGTAGAGATGCTAATAATTCTGTATTTAGTTGCTTTAGAAACGCATTAGTATTACTTTTAAATACTTCTTGACGCGTTTGGCAATTGTCGCATATCACATAGCCCATATTTTCAATTAGGCCCAACAGCGGTACTCCCAAAGTCGTGTACATTTGTGCGCCGCGTAAAACAACGTCTAAGGCGGCCGTTTGCGGAGTGCTCACCAATACAACACCCCCAATAGGAATATTTTGTGTTAAAGACAAATGAACGTCACCGGTGCCGGGTGGTGTATCTACTATTAAAATGTCAAGAGGACCCCATACAGCGCCTCTAAGTAAACGTTGTAAAGCAGACATGACCAAAGGGCCACGCCAAATAATGGCCTCATTTTTCGGGGTGAGTAAGCCCATAGATAAGCACTTTACACCATAATTTATAGGCGGTATAATTAGGTTTCGTTCATTTACCAATGGTTCTTCGTGCAGATTCATCATCAAAGGCACAGAAGGCCCAAATATATCACCATCCAACAAGCCAATGTTTAAACCCATATCTGCCATTGTGACAGCTACGTTAACAGCCACAGTGGATTTGCCAACACCGCCTTTCCCAGAAGCAATCACCAGTACATCTTTCACTCCAGGCACAGCCGCTTTCTTTGGTAGACTTCTGGCCATGAGTTTTTCTTGGTGCTGTGTAACTTTTGAAGCTAAAAAACGCTGCAGTACGGTTAACTTATCGAATTATAAAAATATTTCATGTTAATATACCTTGGAACAAAGCATTCTCAACATTTTTATTGTTGATTGGTTTATTTCCTATCATAGATTTTTAATAAAATGATGTTTGTTTGCTTGATGTTAGAGAATGGCGCTGACTAAGGCAGGCACTAATTTTTTTGTAGTAGTTATTGTAAAATATACGTGAGTGCGTAGTTTTCACCATCACGTCCAAAAGTGAAAAACTGATTTTACTTTTCCCAAAAATATCAAGGAATTTGCGAATTCTAAAGTTCTTTTTACGATATATCACTTTAAAATCACGTCTCAAGGTAGGAATTCAACGTAGATAAACTGTAGCGTGGTGTCAGCATGAATTCGGGTAGCAACCATTTGATTGAGAAAACAAGCAATATATTATTTATTTATTTATTTAGTCTACAGATTTAATCTTACAGACTATGATACATATATATATATATATCCTAATTCTAAGATTTAAAGTTTGTTTCAGTATATATTTAGAGATATTAAAAAGATCAATATAAGAAAGTCATTGGCATTTGTAACAGCTCGAATAATACAACTATTAATGGCGTAATGAGTTCGATAAGCAGGCACATTAAACAACCGATAGTTGCGTAAGTTCCTACAAGGTACATTAAAGGGAATTAATTCCAATAATTGTGGACAATCTATTGTAGATTAGGACAACGCTACGTATAAGTCGCCTACTACTAAGCAACTTCATACCGAGTAGCAAATAACGCGTTTCATATGGCGGCATATCATAATTTACAAACATTGGGGACAAAGCAAATTTAAGAAACCTTCTTTGAATTCTTTCAATGAGAGAAATGTGACAGTTGTAATATGGAGCCCAAATTACAACACCTTACTCAAGTTTACTCAATATAAAAATGAATATAATAACTTAAAAGTATAGGGATAACGGAAGTCACGACTATGACGCTTTATAAAAACCAATTTAGAATAGACTTTGGGTATTACTTGGTTAATATGCGGCACAAAAGTAAATGTGACATCGAACAAAATACCCAAATCCAAAGACACAAAGTACCCAAATAAAATTGTTGCTACATTGGAAGTTTTGAATGGATCGAAATATTACGCACTTCTAAAGCAGGCCTTATATGTTGAATTCTCTACTCTTTGGACGTTGTCACAGCTTGGTGGCCAATGTTGTAGAAATTAATAATGTCAAAGATTTAATTCCACAAAAGGTTTTTTTGCAACACTTTTTTTTCCACTTTTACTTTTCAAGTGTGAATCGCAATCTACAACGGAGTTAGGTGCTTAATTCAATTATGTGATTCATAAATTAAATTTTTTCAAAACTCATATCAGATGAAATGATTTATACCAAAACAGTATCCTCATTTATTTCAAACACTGACTGTTTGGCATGTTTCAGAAGATATATTACTTCCTTTTGTTCGATTTTGTATGAACAAGTTAATTTAATAAATACATTATAAAATAATTATAATCTCTCATTAAGAATAATTTCAACCTCACCTTTTTCCATGCATTCGAACTTCTCAACATTTACTTCAGAGATATTCGAACGCACCGGTTTCGAACAATTAAATTCACCAACGAACTGTGTTTGAAGAATTATAGTACACCAATGAGCTTTACGCTCATATAACATGAAGTTGGCTGTGTTAACTGTGTAACAAAAAATGAATATCGAAAAATATTTGTTAAGAAAAATAAATGAAAATTCGTTAGCTAAATATTAAAAATTTTCGTGATCATTATTGGAAAGTAAAGAAAACAAAAGGATTGCAATTTTGATAAAACAATCAAAGTCAATATATATTAAGAGGTGCGTATACATTTAACAAGAAAAGTGGAAGAGTTTCGCGAGACGCAAATCGATTAAAAGTGGATGAAAAGAAGATAAATAAGAAAAAAATGCAATGTGGAAAAAAGTAGAAGAGAGAAAGAAAACATTTTACAAAAGCCTTAAAAATTTGTACAAAAATTATATATAATTCAATTAAATTCAATTAAGAAAATGAAAAGATTCGGTGAATGTAGAACTAAGCAACACAACAACCAACACAATACGACAGACACGGGAGCTACGCCTCTTCATGTACGCACGATTTAGCGATAACGTTATTTAACAATAGATTTACAAAACCAAATATGTAGTTGTATACATGCAGTTGTGTATATGTAGTTGTGCGTAAATTGCTTATAACAGAGGCAGGATTTTTTGTGTAAATCATATAGTATTAATCAATTCTCTGACTAACTGGACTACCAGAGTGGTGTTAGCTATTTTAAGAGCATAGGTGAGGCTTGACAGTACATTTACTGTTTGTATGAAAAGTGGAATTGATTTTACGTTTTTGGTACTTGTAGTTGTAGAAAATAAAAAACCTACTATATATCAGAAAAAATCTATAGCACACAAAGTGTTTTTTAACTAACTTTTATGAGATTTTGAATATAAATATATGTTATACATATATCACATCTATATAATTGTGTTATCCATAAGTAACGTCATCTGCGGTTGTTAACCTAATTACGAGAGTTCACCATGTGTAATTCATAATGATAAATGAATTACACGTAGTATGTACAATAGTGCGTGAGTGAAATAATTATTATTTTCGAAATGCTGGTCTGAGTATAATTCATGTCACCTGTTACGTCATCGTTTTCAACATATTGTTGCATGAACTCATTGCCCGATAGTTGAGTTGCTGGTCAGTTGTTCTTCAATAAATTAATAAATTTGGCTCATTTCACTTTTCTTCTCCTCAATTATTATTTCACCCAATGATATTAATTTTTTACTTCCTTATTATAAGACTATCACAGGCTTTTGGATGAAAAGCACAGTTAAATAAAAGCATCTTAAGCATTTACATCGTCTGTTACGTACTCTGCACGAAACAAGCACACACTTGTAGAAATGTCGTATATATAATTTATGATTATATATTAATAAATCTTATGATAAAACATAAACAGGGTGAGGAAAAACAATAGTAACTCTCGAGTATGAAGTTTTTTCGAAAAATTTCATTCCAAAACGTTACTCGAGTGTTTCCATCTTATTCCCTCACACTATATATTCATATACAGATGCATAATTGTATATATATATACGCGCCAGTGAAATTTAATACATTTCAGCTAGATCTCTTTTTATAATGACGTAATTTGTAAGAAAGAAGGGGAATTGCAGAACTGCAGAACTGCTAAACGCTTGCACACGTACTATGTGTTCCTCTATATAATTAATAATTCCTTGTTTACACATAATTCGCACTTTGTTTGACTATACTCAAGCACCACATTCCACAGAGTTTTTGCAAAGAAACCAACAACAAACTATTATATAGGGAGCATATGTACACTCTCTTGTCTTTGTCTTTTATAGAAAATATTCTTCAAAATACGGTTAAATGTGTTACATATTTATCTATTTTGGTTTGTGCATCATAATTAGTAAATAGTTACGCGGAGACGTTCCTTGCCTTTGTTTTTCTTCAGTATTACCGGTAGAGAGAGAGAGAGAGAGAGAAAGTGATTGATAAGATCATAATGTCATTTGGTACAACTATTTTATATCCAATGCGAGTATTATTGAATTAGTTTAAATCTAATTTTTTTTGATGCCAAAATACCGGGGAGGATTTCTTTTATCCAACTAATAACTAATTACTCATGAGAGTGTACTGGTTTTGCTCTAACATTTGGTAAATGCTAAAATAACGACCTGATCGATCCAAAATTTATTAAGGCCCATTTCTGGTACACTCCACTACAATATGGACCACGTCCCTGCCTAAGTGGATTGATTTGTCATTTTAGTAAATTTCATAATTATGGGCGTGACTGATCTTGTTTTTTTTATTATTTGAAGATTTGATATGGTGATTCCTTATTTTGGTAGAGATGATAATGATGGTGGGTACTCTAGATTTGGCGTACGTCTAACTTTTATACATTTACGTAGATGGATTTACACGGCTTTTTATACTCTCCACCTTTGCTCTTCCTTTTGAAACACCTAGCACGAAATCTGGGAGACCTCACAAGGTATATATATTCTTAATCATCAAAAACCGATCTAGATATGCCCGTCCGTGTGTGTGTTGTTACAACTCTCAGAAGTTGCTCGGCGTATTCAGCTACTTGCCACTGTTTGTATATGAAGGTGGAGGGTATTTAAGATTTGGTCTGAGTCAAATTTAGTGTTTTTACTTGTTTTTGATGAAGAATGAGTGAATCGGGAGCAAAAAATTCCACTTTATATATTTTTGGGGTGAGGGGTCGTCCAATTTGCGTCGTGTGTGATATTAAATTAAAGCTCTTTCGGCAATCTTTTTTCCAATCGGAACCTTATTTTGATTATTCATTGTGTATAATATAAAAAAAAGAAATGCTAGTTCTGATGGTAATTTTTTCCGGTTACATTTTTGGAAACTGCTTTTGCATTTCTGCATTTCTTACAGATTTTATGACAATTCTCTTCAATTTTTTAACTCTGCTTTTGTCATTGGCCTATAGCACTGGTAGCCGAGTGGGCTAAGACTTCGTCTTAGTAAACTCTGCCCGCTGTAAGGCACGGGTTCAAATCCAGGTGTGAAAAAAAGTGAAAGAGTTTTTTGAGCTGGAATTTGAATTCGTCTTAGAATATTACCATGAAAGTCGAGGTTAGTTCGACAGGCAAATTAGAATTTAAGCTTCTAACAAGATAGAGAAGTTCGGTTAAGACCGAAGCTTAAATACCCTCCACCTTTTATAATCATCTAAAAAATAAGTTCCTATTGCCATATTTATGTATGTGACTATTTCATGTACTTACGCAAATAGTGTTTTTTTAAATTATAGACGTTTGCATTATTCAACCACGCCCATTTTTGGCACAGTGTTGGATAACGGTACCACTTAGAATTATACCAAATTTCAACTTGATAGGCATAGTATTATGCGATATACAATTTTTTAAAGATACAATTTTTTCGAGGTATGTTGAGATTTTTGTTTATTGTGGGCGCGTCTCTTAACCGATTTTGCCCAATTTCAATACGGAACAGCGAAATTGAACTAAGAATACGTAGGCAAAGTTTCAATTTGATATCTCAAAAATTACGACCGTGAGAGTGCCAACAACACACGGACAAACGGACGGACATGTCTCAAACGATTTCTCTTTTCATGCTGATTAAGAATATATATGGTTTGTGGGGTCTCCGAGGCTTCATTCGATGTGTTGTAAACGGATGATCAAAATGAATATACCCTCTTCCCTAAGGTGGAGGGTATAAAAAGCGATACATACTTACATACAGCGCTGGAGTGTTTTATCATTGTACAAAGAGACGGATGCCACCGTTGCTGGACTTTTCGAATATTCTACATTCGTTTTGCAAAATTTTCTAATACAATTTTTGCATTAATTGGTAGAGATATATAAATTGTAAAAAATTATAATATTTATTTTCACCTTTTATTGAAAAAGATTGTAACTTTCGATTATTTAATATTTGTAAAATTTATTTATTTAAACTTCGTATATATATTTTATTTATAATCGTAGTTATGGTTTTGGTTAGTAACGAATGGAAAAATAACAGCAATGATGATGATAAGTCCACAGCCACGGCCACTACTACAGCAGAACCATCATCACCACCAGCGGCAGCAACAGCCTCCGAGGCAGAAACCAAATCTCATAGCACCTCAACAACAACAACAACAACAACGACGACGATATCAGCAAGTTTATCAAAAAGTGTCAATGGTGCTTGTATGTCGACAGAACCAAGAGAAACTCTTAAAGCAACGACCGTTGCGGCAACCATAGCACCATTCGAGGATACTAACGGAAAAGAATTAACCCCATTAATCGAAGACATTGAAATAGGCACAGCCACACTCACTCTCACATCGAGAGCAATATGCGAGAACAATCCAACTCACGAATTTTCTGAAAAAACGAAACATTTTTATGAAGATTTAAAAGACAAAGAAAAAAAAGAAGAAGCTGCGACCATAACTAAAGCGACACCTGATTGTTTTAGCAGTTGGCATGAAGCATCATTTGTTGGTAAAAATTATATAAAAATGGCTGAACCATTGAAGGAACCTTTCGATGACGAGCATTACGTTGATAAAATTTTAGAAGGTGATAGCTTTCTTAAAACTACTGCGGATACTAATAACAGTTTTGACATGCTACTGGATCGAGAAGCAAACTTTGATTCAAATAGCAATACTTTAATCGCTTCGAATTCATGTCAAATGACGTCACGATCGAAATCGCCAGCAAATGTGGAGGCGGTTCAAAATGTGGTGCGTCCCATGTTAAGTGTAAGCGGTGGAGTTACCTCTCTAACGGCACAAGTACCCCCAACTCGTAAACTATTTAATACGAACTTTTCAATTGGAGATAATCAAACATCGAAGAATGATAATAACCTATCAGATGTTTCCACGAAAACTAGTTGCTCGGATATAACATCATCTACCACTAACGCTTCTGCGGAGCCGAGCACAGGCCAAGCCAAAATTATGCTTCTGTGCGAAACGAATTCACATCCTTTTCAAAGGCGCACCATTTTCTTAACGCCCAATATTGAATGTATGGTGGGCCGTTTGATAGCCAAGAGTAAGGCTGGTGAAAATAATGCCATATTTGATTGCAAAGTGCTGTCGCGCAAGCACGCTGTCATTTGGTACACACCAGATGGCAAGTTTTGGGTAAAGGACACAAAATCATCTAACGGAACATTTATAAATGATCACAAGTTGGGTGAGGCTGAGGCCGAATTGCATTTCGATGATATTGTCAAGTTTGGAGTTGACGTCCTAGAGAATTCACGTAAAGAGGTGCACGGCTGCATAATAGCCTGCGTCAAATTGTACCTGCCGGATGGTCGTGAGGCAATATCAATCGATGCGCCCGGTCCTTACCGGTGCCAATATTCCGGGGAAGATCGCATCAGTTATGACGAATTGAATCGTTTGAATTTATATATACAAGAGACAGCTTCCAGAGAGAAATTGCTCACTTCAAAACTATGCAATATTCAGAGTGTATTGGATGCCACCCGCAAGAATTCGGCTCTATGTTGGCAGGCGATGATTACCGAAGATCAACTCTTGCATCGTATACACTCGCTGGAGAAAAAATTGCAGCTTATGGAGAAAAACGTCCCCGAAAATGCCCTAAGAAACGAGGTAATAATTAGTGCGTTAGTTTTTACACTCTCCACCTTAAGGATGGCCCTCATTCAATGGAAGATACTCAAAATCTGGCCTTAGCCAAATTTAGATTGCTTACTTGCTATCATAACCTACCCCTAAAATCGGTTGGGATTCTATAAAGTATATACAAATATTTTCATGCAGCATCAAAATCTGAATCGATCCGTCCGCATTTGCTTCTGTCTCACTCTCTCACGGTCGTACAAACATTTTTAGTTTCTGTAGGTTTCTCGATGCCAGTTCGCAAAAATGGCACTTTAGTGCAGAAGCTGATAGTTTCAGAGGTACAATAAAGCCATTTTGTCAACCAACATGTTGAAATTTATTATGCAGATTCTTATTTAGCGCGTATTCACGGAACTCCTAGTTGTCAACGCTCGCTGTTTGTATATAAGGGAGGGTATTGGTATTGGGTATTTAAAATAGCATTATGCGTCAATTCTTTATATATATATATATATATATGTATGTAAATCGTGTGTAAAAAATGAAAATGCCGCCTCCTTCAGGTTCTAAAACTGATGGACGACAAGAGCTCATACCAATTAAAAACAAAAGAAGCTTTGAGGAAAATGTACCAGGAACGTAATGACGCCATGCAGATGTTTTCCAAAATGGAGAGCGCCTACACAGAATCGAATAATGAATGCTCACTGCTGCGTGACCAAATCGCCAACTCAACTCAAGTACTGCAGGATGTAAATAGTCGTCTGATGCAATTGGAGAATGAATACAGTGGCTATAGAGAAGAATCTATGCGGCAACAACACGAGGCCAAAGAACGTGAAGAGCAGCGCATAGAGGAACTTAATGAACAATTGCGTAAGCGTGAAGTGGAGTGCGATGATTTGAAACGCAAATTATCTGCCATGTGCATCGAAGCGAAACAGCAGCAGTTGGAAAATCAGGCCATTGAAAAGTTGGATGCTGCTATTGCCGACGTGTGCTTGGGTGACGAAGAAGACGTTGATGAAGACGATGAACCAAACAAAGGTGACGTGGGTTGTGGTGGAGGTGAACAAGAACAACGCATAGAAGGTGTGAGCGATGCGGTGTCTATTGAGAGCACTAAATTGGTAAGTGGGCAGTGAATTAAGCAAAATTGAGAATTTCAATCACCCAGGAAATGTAATATTAACACTTATATATCTTTAATTTCATTAGGATGTTAAGCCACCTATAAAATTAGCAAAAGCGAAAAAAACGAAACACTCGCCAATAATCAAAGAGAAATCACCACCAAAACGTATTAAAGAGGCGACTATTATGAAATGGTTGCAAAACTCGGACATCAATAAAAAAGAAGGTTCGGTTAATATCTTCAAGGCGATATGTAATGAAAATGACTCCAATTCAGAGGATTCGAGTGCAGGGGATGAATTCGCTGAAGAAGATGTAGGTCGAAATACAGCTAAATCCACGAGTGCGATTGATGATGAAGAAGATAAGGAGGTGCATGAACATGACGTGATGAAGATGAAATGTACAAATTTTGCCAATAAACTAAAAACTGTACAAAAATATTTAAAGCAATTAGAAGCGGAAATAGAAAATGAAACGACTCGTATTAAAATCGGCGAAAATGATTCACAAGTGGACAACAAATGTGATGATTTGGAGCGCGGTGGTACTATTGCTGATGGTGCTATCAATGAACTATTAACTAAACAACATAATGACAACAGTAAGAAGGTGCTTTCCAAGAACACCAGGAGCTATTTACTATTAACGTCGAGCGTTAATATGTTGCGAGAAGCTTACAACGAGATTACAAACAGTGTTGCATTGAATGAAGAGGAGGGGTCGGTGGGATTACTAGAAAACGCCCCTGAGCCAGTGGTTGAAAACGACTCGATAGAGAAGACGTACTCACAGACATCATTCACACCAGCAAAGAGCCCGCATGTGGTTGATCAGACATTGCCGTTACATAAAGATAGGGATCACTTGTTATATTTAGAAAATGTTAGTATTGGAAATGCTCATAATGATGGCGTTAGCAATTGTGAGGTCAACAAAAATACAATTAATATCCCTTTATCACCCGACGCTGGTGCAACACTTGACATGACGGATAGTGAAAGTGAACCTTCATTACAACAACAATTGAAAGAGTATCAAACTCAAGTAGAGGCCTTATCTGAGAAATTGGAACGAACCGAATTAGAAGCACAGCAAACTCTAGAAATTATGCAGTGTGAATGCGAAGAGACGAAAAAAAGAGTACAAGACCTTACCAAAACCGTTCACTCATTAAGCGAGGATAAACAGGCTCTGGAGAAAGTCATTACAGAGAACAATGTTAATAATGCTAAAACTGCCGCCGACACAGCCCTGGACAGCAAGAAAACATCAACAACACCAACGTCATCATTGCAACATCCATCATTTATAAAGGATACCACTTACACTGATGTTTATTATGAATTAAATGATACCGTTAATGACGACACCTCACAGCATTCACATCTAATACCAGAGATAGATAATGAACCTGAATTCGAACGTGAGGAGGAGTTGATTACATACAAGGAACGCTTGGAGAAGCAGGAACAGCAAAATATCCAATTGCGTTATGAAATCGATGCGCTTAAATTAAAAACTAATCAATTACTGGGTGTTGGTGGTGGATTGGTGAGAACTGTAATCCCCTGTGGAGCTGTTGCGCTGGCGCTATTTATATATTTCCTCAACACATACTTTTGAGTTGCTGTTCTATTGTTTTTGCAGTTTTATCACTTTTTTAATTCCTCATGGAGAATATTAGCAAACACAAATTTCCAGTTATTACCAATCGATTCTTATAATTATTCATTGTTTTGTTTTACAACTCCAGCCTATGAATTACTCTCCGTGCAAGTTTGTATGAAGAAAGCAAATATGTTGCGAGTAAAATAACGATTTCTATATAGACCGATGAGCAATATTAGAGGAAGTCGTTTTGATCATGAACAAACGATAAACAATTGGTTAAGCTTTTTATGTTAAAATAAAATTATTTTAAAAATCATTAAACCAAGACAGCTTAGCAGGAGCTATATATGTATACATCTAACGCCACGAATAAATTAGAAATTCGATCATTTTTGCACCGGATTGGAAAATGTGTGAGCTATTTCAATGCAAAATTTTTCTTTTTACTATTTTTGTGCATACAAACGTACACATGCGGACAGGAAACATACGTAGCCTTACACACACCAAATCGTTAAATCTTTAAGTATTCATGTTTTTTTTTTTTTCATAAAATACTTGTTGATTTCTTTTTATAATTATATATATATATGTATATATATATATATATATATATATATATATATATATATATATATATATATGCATATATATATATATATATATATATATATATATATATGCATATAAACATGCAACATGCACAGGTTATAATTTTTTCATACAAATTTTGGTTAATTAGTAATAATTTTTGTATCTTCAAATAAAATAACCATGTAGCACATAATCGAGGAGTAAACCATTTATAGGTGTATATAAAAATTATATGTATAACCAAATTAAATCTATTAGTAGAAAAAAAACTATGCTCAATTGGAAAGGAAAAAAGCAAATTTCGCTCGCAATACCTGAAAACAATCACTAAACAACTGTCCGTCTGTCACTTACCAGTAAAGTGTGCCATTCAAGTTAGAATATTTTGCATAAATCGCACCTTAACCATTTATAAAAAAAATTTCTGCAAAACCAAGTTCAGTTTATTAACAACACGGACATGCATTCAACACATATTAACGTCGTGATTTTTAAATTATTTAATTATAACATCTTGTATAAAATTGATGCATTTGTATTATAAAAAAATTTTACTAAATTAAAAGTTATATCACAAAAACAAAGAAACTAATATATATGAAACAAATAAAATCAACCAACAATTATAAAAAAAGGTAGTAAAACTAAATTTGGCTTAGTGGAAATTTTATAAACACCACCTCAATATGCAAATAGTAGGCGTGACAACTTTGCACAAAATATTTTTTGGAAAATTGTGGGTGTCTTATCCGATCATGCCAATTTTTTACCAATCAGCACATTTTCATGGCTCTGAAGGCATTTTGTGGAGGGAAGGTTTAATAATAGTTGTTTTAATTAAAGCACCATTTTTCTGGGTAATGATTTTCAAAAGTGCAAACCACAGTAATATTCATACCAACTACGTCTTATTGGCATAATCTCACAATAGTACGAATTTCGTTTTTCGTCCTTTTAACCATCATACTATCTATTGTACAGCAGATGGCGCTTGCTTTCAAATAAGATTTTGTTAGAGGCAAGCCATAATGCAAGCATTGCTGCATTATTGTAAGGTACAATATACGTAAAACACAACCTTTGCATTCTATTCCTTGCAAAAAGTAAACAAAATAAAACAAACAGGAACTTATTTCTTTTCAATGCCAGCTATATGTTTGAGCCCTTACTATGCCATTTTGGATAAACTG
The DNA here is from genome assembly GCA_963971445.1 of Ornithomya chloropus. Classification (NCBI taxonomy): domain Eukaryota; kingdom Metazoa; phylum Arthropoda; class Insecta; order Diptera; family Hippoboscidae; genus Ornithomya; species Ornithomya chloropus. The sequence goes on from OZ020530.1 coordinate 56,465,862, forward strand.
ATTAATCATATACACTTTGCCGTAGATATATTATTCTTCAGTTTCATAGATACATTTGTATGTTCAGTTAAGTATTCGGTGATTTAAAGCGTTGAGCTTATTTGTTCGTACATATTTTTAATAAACATATAAATGAAATAAAGAAATTATTCTTATGAAACTTTATTTTGTGCAATATATATTTCCACCTATGGGCACAATATACAATAAAGGGAAAACGAGATTAAAAAATTAATGTGGCAAATTTGTGTGTTAATGCCATTGGCATAATGTTATAAATTAGCAGGAAAAACGGAAATATAACCACTAATTAATTGCGATTAATTAAAGTTGAGTTGTAGTATTTAAGTGAAGTGCACAAGCCGTTCTTAAGAAGTATAATTGAATACATCTATTTCCATGGAATAACAACCATAACCCATGTCTAAATAAAATGGAGCGTGAAACAAAAAATTAATACGATGAAATTTTATAGGGAGTAGAGTAAAGTAGGGTTGCCGAAGTTAATGTATAAACTGAATGCGAATAGAATTATAAAATAAAAAACAAAAGAGAATTAAAAATGTAATGAAAACAACAAAGTTTCATTTCTATCGCACGGTGGCGTTAGGGAAAGTTAGTTTAGTAATTTTGATAAATTTGTTGTGGAAAAAAATTGTTCGGTTAATTTGTTTTATCGCATTAAGTTCTGTGTTTTCAGCGTTTAAGTCGTTTTTATATGTTTTGGTGTCTAATGTGTTTTTCTATCTGTAAAATTTTGTTTAATGTTCTCTTTTTGTTTTTTCCCATTTAATTATCAAATTCAATGTGGCTGTTTTGTATATATGTTGTATATAATCAATCAAAAAAATCAATTTTCTTTGAATTACATAAACTCCGTTATCAGGGATTATTTTTTGCGACATCATCCATATTTTGATAGTAATAGTGTAATTTTGTAATGTGAAAAATATTAAGGCTTATTACAACAACAATGGTATTGTTAAAATAAGGTAAGAAATATATCCCAATATATAAGCTACGATGTAGATCTGTGCCAACTTTATATCTTAAAAAAAATATATCTGAATATATCGAACTATAAAAAGGTGAACATATTATAGTAAATTGTACCGAACAATTTAATGTCCTACACCAATTCCAAATTTCTACATTTAAGGTATAAATTTGACGCACTTTCCTTGGAAGGCTATAGACCCCAAACATATACTTTGCAGCGACATCGTTGCAGTGCTGTATTAAGTTAAAAATCAATTCTGCAGTGATACACTCGAAGCTATGTGTTCGACCTTACTTAAATACATACATTCCATACTTCGTACAAAGCTGCAACGGTGTAGCTGCAGAGTATATGTTCGAAGCCTTAGTCAAATAGTACATGATGGCTATTCAAGTTTTGGCCTAGGCCAATTATAGCTTCTTTTATATGTTATTACTAATTACGTAAGAAATTGCTTTGTTGTTATTATGATTGTAGTAAAACGTATTGGGCTTTACTAATTGCCATTTGTCACTTTTTCCTTTTAACTCTTCTTAACTTTCAAAGCGTTATAATTTCATGGGTGTTCTCTCTTGGTTACCTATAGTTAATATATTGCCACATTCAATTTATGAATTATTGATAAGCTTCAAAGCCATTAACGACCAAACTTAATCTACAGAAAAAATTAGGTTGCAGTGTAATTTATGGTACATTATATAAAATATTTTAAAAAAAGGCTGCAATACATAATATTTTTATGCAAACGCACACACTTTACTATGGTAAATAACATATTGAAGGATTTCTGGGGTATGCCTAGAAGAGGAATGCGTTCAGGAGTAGAATGACTTTAGGTGATGTAGAATAATTTATGGTTTCCGGTGTCTAATGCTACACCACCAGAATTCTGCTTATAGGTAGTGGTATACAAGCTACCATTGTTCGTTTCTTTAAACCGTAAAATTTACATTTTGTGCCTTTATTGAATTTCTGTAACAACCTATAAATTGAAGTGTAGCTGTTGACTACGCCTATTTTCAAAACAACCATAGATATAGCAAATATAAATATATGAACCAAAAATTTCAACTTATAATTTATTTTAAGGGTGTGAAGATAAATAAGAATTTAACTAGCAAAGACACGAGTCAAAAATTTTAGCAGAGCTCTATAAATATATAAATATGCAAATTTGAAAAAAAAACAATGAACAAGTGATGTCCGTACACGTACATGTTTACATTGCTCATGTTAATTACATATTGTGAAATTATTCTAAAGAAAAGATACAGAATAAAACAAGCAAGAAGTGAATTTGTCTTAGGCCAAATCTTAAATACCAGACAAATTTACTTACAAACGATGGACATGACAGATACATGATTCCGTCCTCTAACAGTGTATTATAAATTTTCTTTGTAAATTGTGGGCCACGCCCATATTTGGTACATTGATGGAAGGGATCACCATAAATATGTGCACCAAAATCATAGATCAATTTTTTGTGGCAGATATATAGATTCTTGTTCATTGTGGGCGTGGCTCTTGACCGATTTTGCTCATCTTAAATAGCGATCTGCGTGCAAAAACTAAAAGTGCCCGTTTGTGACGAGGAAAGTCGTCGCTCGTTTTCCCCGTCAACTATGTTAAAATAAGAAATATTGTAACATATATAAAAAATCTAAAGTAATTAAGTTAGTGCTAAAAAATATAGAAGATCTGGCTACTACTCGCTGCCACGTCATCTCGTATTGTCTGAAGACTATAGTAACGCGATTCCAATATTTCCAATGGGAAATACTCTGTTGAGAAATGTTCATATATTTCTCAACTCCTTCTTTGGCTAACCGTCGGGGTGATTGAACATTACTTTAATCATTTAGCTGACACGCAGATTTAATATAGGGCGTAAGCGTATAGTAAACTCAGTGAAATATTTAATATAGGACGTAAGTCTATAGTAAACTCAGTGAAATATTTAATATAGGACGTAAGCCTATAGTAAACTCAGTGAAATATTTAATATAGGACGTAAGCCTATAGTAAACTCAATGAAATATTTAGTGTACAGGACGTAAAGTCTGTACAATTACGGTGCGAGATATTTAGGGTACGGGACGTAAAGTCTGTGCAATTACGGTGCGAGATGTTTAAGGTACAGGACGTAAAGTCTGTACAATTACGGTGTGAGATATTCAGGGTACAGGACGTAAAGTCTGTGCAATTACGGTGCGAGATATTTAGGGTACAGGAAGTAAAGTCTGTGCAATTACGGTGCGAGATGTTTAAGGTACAGGACGTAAAGTCTGTACAATTACGGTGTGAGATATTCAGGGTACAGGCCGTAAGGTCTGTACAATTACGGTACGAGATATTCAGTGTTGTACAGGACGTAAAGTTGTCTGTACGGTCCGGTATAAGATATAGATGCGTTAAACAGGGCGTAAAGCCTGTAATTCCGCGGTAAGTGGTGTGAAGCTAATACAGGGCGTACAGCCTGTATCGAGGCAGCGAGTGTGGTCAGGGTAATAGGGTTAATCGAATTATATAATAAAGCCAAAGAACTAGTATAATCAAAATCTATAATAAAGTGACGATTGTTTCCCTAATAATAGTAAGAAAACGTTTCTTTTTTCATTAAAAAATAAATGGGCGAGATACCCTACGCCGACGGCTTCAACCCCGGCATAGTGAAAATCTCGTTACACGTTTAAAATTTCAGCTCAATATTTCAAAGTTTATGCCAATGAGAATGCCAATAACAGACAGACACGGCTTTAAGCCTTTATATGTTCTGTAATTATTGTATTAAACATTATCAACAGCATTATCAACAGCTCGATCTATGAAACATTATATAAGTATCTTGTGGTTTATATGTTCAATTTAAAAAAAAATGAAAAATTAAGTTTGCTTTCACACTTAAGGTGGTCAGTGACATTTCAGTACCATAAATAAAATATTTTAAATAAATTGAGAGGTCCCCTGAGGAAGGTGAAATTTGTCGCCGAAACGTCGGGACTCCAAAGAATCTTTTTTTAAACTCAATTAAATAGAAGAGCCCATTAGCTGGAAAAATATATAGCAAAGAGCAATTAAAGTAAATGATAAAGGGTCAATAACAATTAAAAAAATTGTAACACATATACTATTAGAGGCTTCTGCCACACCTATGGTTTGTGCGTAGAAGTGAAGGGCGTTTAAACACAAATATATATATATTATTGATCAGCACGAATAAACGATTCGATTTACCCTTCTGTCCGTTCGTGCGGCTGTGAATTTCTACGCATTTTTTTGGAACTTTCACATGCCGCAATAAATTAGATGTCAAGCCGAAACTTGGCACATGCAATCTTTGAGTTTATCTACGGTTTCATCGCCTTAGGGCAAAATGAACCAAGGACATGCCTGCATTTGTATTCGTGGCTTTCACCAATATTAAATTCTTATATATGCAATTAGTAAACACATCTACATATTGTCAACGTCAAAAGTATGGTTCTAAAAATAATTCAAATCGGCCCACGTATTGCCGCTAGGAGTCAATTACGTTAGGTTAGGTTGGTCGGGTGTGAAAGCGCTTCACCTAGGCCAATAAGTAGGCCCATTGTGATACCCGACGAAACATAACACAGAGTTCAGGTTAGCCACCCGGAGGCGGCTATAAATCGTTTAATGTCAGCATCCGCTGGTGACCCTAGACCCTCTGGGAATCTGACTCCAAGTGTTTCGTTTTCCCTGTAGGGCCGGACATTCACACAGCAAGTGCTCCACAGTTTCACAGAGTCGAGAGCCAAGATTGTCGCTTTGCTGTCCACACAGATGATGACCGTTGAGGTGGATACTATCTTTGAGGCATTCATTTGTGCTGCCAGACTAATTGTGGTAATCTCCGCCTGGAAGACACTTGATAGTGAGGACGACCGTTTCTCTGCGAATGCCTCCCAGTAAAAACCCGCTTCTGTATGCATATCCATTTTGGAGCCATCCGTGAATGCACCAATAGTGCCAGGCTTCCAGTCCTCCCTGGATGGCATTTTAATTTTGAAACTTTTGTCGAAATTATATCTTTCCGCCATGTAGTCACTTTCTTCATAAACTAAGGCGCCCCCAAATTTTTGTAGCATAGATGCATATCCAGTGCGACCATGCCGCGGCATGTGGGACTCCCTTAATTTAAGAATCCCCGTGGAAGCAGTGTTTTTGATGAAGATGTCTACAGGCATCAAGTAAAGCATCACGTCAAGCGTTGCCTGCGGCGTTGACTTTAATGCCCCTGTGATGCCAATACTGGCGACTCGTTGAACTTTACGAAGGCTATTTAGGTGTATTTTGGTGTTGACCGCTTTCCACCAAACCAACGCTCCGTATGTCAGAATGGGCCTTACAATCGCTGTATACATCCAATGTGTAACTTGCGGTTTCATGCCCTATCGTTTGCCAAAAGTCTTTTGGCATAAATGGAAGGCACATAGGGCTTTTCTTGTTCTTTCCTCCACATTGCTCTTCCAGTTGAGCTTGGAGTCTAGAACGGTGCCCAAGTATTTGACCTTCCCTTTGAGGTTCAATGCCCTTCCCTCTAGACGAGGGGGATTGAACGGTGGTATCTTGTATTTTCGTGTGAACAGAACGATGTCCGTCTTGGCAGCATTTATGCCAAGACCATTTCGTCCTGCCCAGCGGGTTAGTTTTGCCAGAGCTGTCCCCATACCCTGTACCAGAATAACTACGTCATCAGCATAGGCAATCTTCTTAAAGACACGTATGTTTAGTTCCATGAGAATGTCATTTGTAACCAGGTTCCACAGCAGTGAGGAGAAAATTTGCTCTCAGGGCATGACGCAAGAAAAGTGCCTTCAGTGCCTCGGAGACGAAAGTGACCGTTTTCTCCACTCTTAGTTGATCGATCTGTTTCTTCACGGATGGAGAGCCTAGACCTGAAATAAGGATGTTGAAATTGGTCCAATCAGTGTTCCAAGGATTTTTAAAGTAAACAATACGCGGTCTGTCAAGATGAACCTCAAACAGTATCCTAAAATGATCCGAAAACGAACATTTCTTGGACACATGTCAGTTGCTCACCTTTAAGGAGTCCGAATTTGACACAATAGTTATAACAAAAAGCTGTTCCCTAACCCTATTTATGAAAGTGATTGGAAGGATAATTACCCCGATTGCATAAAATAAAATTAGTAGAAACAATGTAGTCAAAGATGGACTCACCACTGTACGCACTGTGTATATATGATTTTGATACAATGTTCGTCTCCAGTAAAGCAAATACTGATAATGAAAAAATCTAAATTATACCTGGCCATTCTAAGAAGGGAGGACAAGCCAAGCCGTTGAGAAAACATGTTAAAAATTGTTTTCATAGTATAATTTCACAATGTGATTGATATACGAAAAGTGCACAGACACCACATGTTAATTGTTTTTGTACAAATATCTCATTTTGTCTTACATAACATAACATAGCACGGCGTATGTCTAACATAGCTTTTATACTTGTTTGTATACAGAAAGCTGCATATTTTGTGTGCATTCCACTGTTCATTTATTTTAAAATTCTTAAAATGTGTTATTTTTTGAAATTTTATTGAAGTTGTAACCATTATGTTGTATGTCTGTAAATATATATGAAGTATGAAATGAAATGAAAGCCAAGTGTTATTAAAGATACCAAACTATATAGAGCAACTCATTTTTTTCATTTTAATATAAAGCACTTTTTACTTTTATTATACCTACCATCATATGTCCATTGTATATATACCCCCAATTTACGTTTTTGCCAAAATTGCAAGGACCAGGAGGAGGTATCGGAGACCCCCCGAAGTGTATATATGTATTCTGAAACAGAATTGAATACTGAGTCGATGTAGCCATGTGGGTCTGTCTGTGCGTCCGTCCGTGTTTCGTGATAAGCACTCTCCTGGTAGCAAAAATTGACATATTGGTCCTAAATTTGGCAGAAGGCTTAATAGTTTTCATACACAGGTTGGCATTGAAATTGGGCAAAATGGGTCAAGCGACAAGCCCACAACGCTAAAAAAAGTGAAAAAGGAGCAACTTTTTGATTGAATTTTACGTATTTCGTATAAAGTGCAAAATATATACATATATACACACGTGCACTCCTCGCCGATTGCGGGTATTAAAAATTTGGCTTTAGCAAAATATCGCTTTTTTCCTTCTTTAGTCAGTGTTTGTACGATCAACTCAGTTTTATTTTCTATTATTATTTATTTTTTTATAAATCTTACTTTTGTTCTCTATTTCCAGGCATAAACTCTATGTATATCGCGTGTTATCGAAGGCACCAACGATGACAGTTTTCACAGACAGTAAATAAACAATATTCATAGTTTAGCAACATTCATTCCAAGTAATGTTAAGTAAGAGGCATAATAAAACTGAGGATAAATAGATATACATACATGAAAACAACCACGGCAAATGCCTGTCGAACAATTAAAATAAAATGAAATATCAAAAGCAAAATCGACGACAAATGAATAACAGGTAAGATGTTGTAAAAATGTTATATACATAGGGCAGGGCTAAGGCCAAATCTTGGCAATTAATGGCGAGATGTTAAAAACCTTAAGAAATGAGCCTATTCCGTTTTTGTTTGACGGTAGTCGTGTCGTTTGGTTGATTCTACCTAATTTCATCCACAGTACAGAGTACGGGCAGAGATATATGTTAAAATCGGTAAAAATTGTTACGGTGATCACGAATAAATATAATTTGTGTAGGGTCTCCTATGCAAACTTTAATGTGGGGGTAATAAATAATGTTATGTACTTACTTATGACAGAGCATAAAGCAGAGTAGAGTATTTTACTGCCCTTTCCATATAATTGTATAGTTTACCTCTTAACTTAATTAACTTAACTTCATTAAGATTAATTGTTTATAATAAGGTTTAATGTTTAGTTGGTTTTTTTTAAATATAATATACTACGCATGGACCTGGCAAGAATTTATGTAGAGAAAAATCAACATCAACAAAATAGGGCTGACAGTATTCAAACATAAGCTCGGGCTACTTCAGTACAAACAAGTAAGTTTGAAAAGTAGTTAGATTTGATACGGTCACCCATCCTTTCACTACATATAACGTAACGAGCTTAATTTGTAACAAGTAATAAAACTAAATTTGGCTTAGGCCAAATCTTAAATACCCTCCACCTCCACAACGGCGGGCGTAGCAAATATATATATATTGAGTAATCTAATAGTGTATGTCTTACGTATCAGCATGCAAGTCTAATTTTACGTTGAATATGGTTTTTTGTAAATTGAGGGCGTGTCTATTATGCGATCACGCCCATTTTTGGCACGTCAGTCAATGGGATAACTACAATATGTATACGCATACCAAATTTTAAGTTCCTAGGTCAACTTTTGTGGCAGATATATAGATTTATTTCGATTGTGGACGCATATGTAATTCGACCACGCCCACTTTTGGCACTTCAGTAGATGGGATAATTATATATAAGCATACCAAATTTCAAGTTCCTAGGTCTGTGGCAGATATAAAGATTTTTATTAATTGTGGGTCTGTCTGTAATCCAAATGCACCCATTTTTGGCATATCGATGAAGGTAATATATATAAATGCACATACTTCACTGAGGTGGAGGGTCGTGGTAATGTTGAAATGTGAATTATTGATATAAACCGTTTTGCGCATGAACTTGCAAGGGTGTATTTGGCTCAACTGGTAAATGCCTGCTGATGAAAATTTGATGAGGGCGAGTTCGAAACCGGTCCAGGTTTAACCCCTCCAGTCGCCAAGTATGAATTTTTCACATCTGAAAATACATCATTACTACTTTCAATATAAAGTCCGTATGAAATATTTAAACCTTTGCAAATGTGCTATAAGGCACCTACACAATATATTTGGCTATAACTTTTTTCGATGTACCAGTAAACTCCAGTCAGTTAAATATCTTTATGGATAAAAAGAATCTCAAATTTTTTTACATCAGGTTCAAAATTAAAAAATTAACTTTTAGGTTATCAATTCAAAGGTCGGATTCCATACTGAGGGGAGTTTTTTGAAAATTGTAGGCGTGTCTGTTGTTCAGATCCCGCCCATTTTTGGCACATCGATAGATGGCTTAATTATAATTATAATTATAAACTTCAACTTTGCTTAATTTTTTTTTGTGCAGCTTTGCCGTTTAATTTATACCCTCTACCTCAGTGATGAGGGTATACGAGTACTAAGTTTTTTATTCCCTTTGCAACACCCAGAAGGAGGCGTCCGAGACTCTACAAAGTATATATATTCTTGAGCGTCAAAAAGTGAGTCGATTTAGACATGTCCGTGTGTCCGTCCGTTGTTGGCACTCTCACGGGCGTAAATTTTGAGATATTGAGCTGAAATTTTGTACAGGCACTTTTAGTTTTTGCACGCAGATCGTTACTTAAAGTAGGCAAAATCATCAATATAAACATGAAATATCGTATGTACAAACGGCGAAAAGGGGCGTATTCGGATTACAGACACGCCCACAATGAATAAAAATCTTTATATCTGCCACAAAAGTTGGCCTAGAAACTTGAAACCTGGTATGCGATAAGTATGTATATCCCCTCCACTGATGTGCCAAAAATAGACGTAGCCGAATAACATACACGCCCACAATCGACAAAAATCTATATATCTGTCACAAAAGTTGACATGTGAACTTGAAATTTAGTGCACTTATTAAAGGTTAGCCAATCCATCGATGTACCAAAAATGGGAGTGGTCGGATAATAGGCACGCCCACAATTTACGAAAAACCATATTCAACGTAAAATATATTCAACGTAAAAGTAGACTTGTATGCTGATACGTAATACGTACACTATATATATATTTGCCATGCCCACCATTGTGGAGGTGGAGGGTATTTAAGATTTGGCCCAAGCCAAATTTAGTTTTCCTACTTGTTATACCCTCCACCTCAGTGATGAGGGTATACTAAGTTTGTTTTTCCGTTTGCAACACCCAGGAGGCGTCAGAGACCCTACAAAGTATATATATTCTTGATCAGCGTCAAAAACTGAGTCGATCTAGTATTGTATGTCCGTATGTCCGTGTGTCCGTCTGCTGTTGGCACTCTCATGAGCGTAAATTTTGAAATATTTAGCTGAAATTTTGTACAGATGCTTTTAGTTTTTGCACGCAGATCGCTATTTAAAATGGGCAAAATCGGACCAGAGCCACGCCCACAATCAACAAAAATATATTTATCTGCCACAAAAATTGAGCTATAAACTAGAAATTTGGTATGTACGTCTATAAATATTAGCTTCATAGATGTGCCAAAAATGGGCGTATTCGGATTACAGACAGACCCACAATTAATAAAAATCTTTATATCTGCCACAAAAGTTGACCTAGGAACCTGAAATTCCGTACGCGTATACATAGTTATCCCATTGACTGACGTGCCAAAAAGGGGCGTGGTCGGATAATAGACACGCCTACAATTTACAAAAAAACATGTTCAACGTAAAAGTAGACTTGTATGCTGAAACGTAAGACATACACTATTAGAGGGCGCAATATATATATTTGCTACGCCTACCGTTGGGAAGGTGGAGCGTATTTAAGATTTGGGCTAAGCCAAATTTAGTTTTCTTACTTGTTTTTTTTGGTGATTAAGATATATATTTTCTCTATAACTATCCTGGTAAGAAGACTGAATTTGGCTTAGGCCAAATCTTATATATCCTCCACATCTACATACAAAAAGTGAGCGTGGCAGTTATGTGAGTACGCTCTCTAATGAGTTATGTATATACATATTTTGTAAATTGCGGATGTGTCTGTTACCTTATCACGCCCAATTTTGGACATCAATGGATGGATAATTATAGATGCATACTAAATTTAAATTAAAAGTTTCTGTATAAAATTTCAGTTCAATATCTCAAAAGGTACGATCAAGAGATTAGTAACAACAGAAGAACACGCGGACATACATGTCTAGATCGACTCAGTTTCTGATGGTTATCAACAATATATATATTTTGTAGGGTCTCTGACGAACTTAGTACAACCTCTTCTTATGTGGAGAGTATAAAAACAATAAATTTTTTATGCAGTTAAATGACATTGACTTAGTATTATTTATACAATGGACGAAATTTAGACAAGAGTTTAGTAGAAACATTTGAAGGATTTGTAGTTTAGGTAGGGCTCGCGGATGTGGTGCCCTTTCCCAACAAAGTCGTGGAATTTTAGTTTATATAAAATCCGATTTGAGTGGTCAAGCAAAAGTTCTGATTAAACAAGATTCTGGATCCACTAATTTAGAAACTACAGTGTTCCTTTCTTTCACATTTCCAGCGCTTCACTCATGAAGGCAATAAGAGCCGTATATATTCTGGGTGAATCCTTCTAGAAAGTTTTTAATACTGGTCATTTTAGAAGAAGAACAGAAGCAGTTAAAGCAAAAATGTACAATAACCAGCACAACTACTAGGACCTTAGATATGTATTTTTTCTAAATATAGGAACAACTGTGTTTGTGTTTTGTTGTGTTGTGTTATGTTGTGTGTTTCTTTAAAATTCAAAATAAATATAAAACGTAGCAAAAGTAAACTTTCACCCTTACAACGAAAATAAAACCATAAAAGTTCGCTCTTAATTGTTTCAGTGCTTATAAAAGGCGGAGGGTATTTAAGATTCGGCTCAAGCCGCATTTACTTTTCGTCTTTGTTTTGTATACAAAACTGAGATAGGAAAGATATATATATATGTACTTTGACATCTTACATATATATATGTACTTTGACATCTTACATATATATAAAATTTATTTAGCTTCCTTTTTTTAGAAAAGGAAATGATTCTCGAAGTGGATCACTTCTGTTGCAGGCATTTGTAAAAGTTAAGTAATGTATGTCGGTAGAAAGATCAAAAGTTCGTACATTTGTTTTCTAGAATTCATCTAACATTAATATAACTTAAGTGTATGCGCAGACATAGCACGTATCGTATATCAACTCTGTAAAGAAAGTCATAATATCATAACTACTCATGACCTTCTTACAATGTTTATATAAAATTTTATAAATGTTAACATAATTTGGTGTTAGTACCTCATTTCATATATTTTCATATACTATATTCCACAGAATGGAAATACAAACGATCAATAATCATTTAAATCGATCTCTGATAACGTCACTGAATGACTCAAGCAGCTCCCAAACTATTGAAGATTCCAATGTAACGCCACAACAAGCATCGCCAACAAGTGATCAACAAACAGCTTTAATAAAATTGAAGGAGAGCCTTACGCAACTTAGTCGCAGCAACAGTCCGGCCAGTTCTAATTCGGAAATCGAAAGAGAATTACAAAAACTCGATTTGAATAGTTCACTGAACAACAGCGGCAGCATTAGTTTAGGCGCTGATCTCAATATACGCAAGTCTAATGGATCGTTCAGTGGTGCCTCTTCAGCCTCAATCCAAGGTTTAACCGTTACAACAAGTAATTTAACAATTGATATTGGTGCCGGTGGAGATGGCAATAATGTTTTAAGTGCCGATACTTTAATATTAACTAATGGTAGTAATGGTGGCACAATTACAGAAACACATATTAGTAGTGGGACCGGTGGTGGTTGCGTTGCAGCGAATATTAAAAAACGCATTTTCAGCAGTCGCACACCTACCCGTAAAGCTAGGCGTGTAAAATTTTATCGTAATGGCGATCGCTTTTATCCCGGTATAACCATTCCAGTCTCCAACGAACGTTATAGGTTAGTGCAGTCAATATAAATTATTCCTCTCGTTTGTTATATCCTCCACGTAGTAGGCGGTGTATACTAATTTTGCCATTTCGTATACAACACCCAGGAGGCATCGGAACTCCACAAAGTATATGTATTGTTAATCAGCGTACAAATCTGAATCGATCTGGATATGTTCGTGTGTCTGTTGTTGGAACTCTTAGTACAAATATTTCTCTTTTTAAAATCAGGCGAAATCCGTCAATTACCACGCCCACAATCGATAAAAATCTCTCAAAGCCAAACAAATTTACCTATGGCGTTAAAATTATACATACATATATGTTTATAGTTTAGGCGTATATGTATATAGCCACAATTATAAAAGAGGCCTAAGTCATATATTTTTCGTGTTGAGACATTTAAGGGTTTGTGTTTGAATAGATTAAAAAATATTTTCATATTGTGTAACATTTCTATTAAGGATTTTAATGGTCTTAATGAATACGAAATTTTGTATGAATGTCTTCTCTAAACATTGTTGTATCCTGTACACAATTGCATTCGTTTCAGCGCAATATCTCAAAACGTACGACGATGAGCTTTCCAATGGACATAGGGACTGACATGGTTGGAGCGACTTTGATTTTGATGCTAATCCAAAATGTATATACTTTGTGGGTCTCTAATGTCTTCTTCTAAGTGTTGCAATGAGAACAACGAAATTAGTATAGCTTCCATCTTATACGGAGGGTTCAAAAGTTGCATTTATTAATTTGTTTTTAAATCAATAAATAATACTTAGTTAGTCCTAATTTTGGACCGGATTGGAAACTTTTTAGAATCTCCCTCTCTATAAAGATTTTTCACGAGGTGACTTTTACGGCAATGTCTTGTGCTTACTGATACAATTAAACAAATTATATTAGGTTGGCTACTATGTGATTGCGGATTTTGTCGACAGATTGATTTCACACTTTCTTTTATTTCGTTAACGTGTTCAAAGTACCTGTTTGTACTTCTACCTTTCATTTAGTAAAAAAATTATATCGATTAGTTCTTTAGCTTTGTTTTTATCCCAATTTAAGAATGGAAGAACAAGACGTGCACTTCACACATATTTTATTATTATGCTTGAAAGAAAATATCAAAATTGGCTTGCCAGATTTCTCTTCGTTTTCATTGAAAAATCCTCAGGTGAAGTTGATGAGATCCATATCAAAGCCATTATATATTCAGATCGTCATAACAAACACGTGATATTGCAGAGAAGCTCAAAGTATCGCATATATGCATTGACTTAAAATTAAAAAAAAAAAAACACACATGTGGATGTGGTGAAACTGGTAAATAGCTGCTGATGAGAACTCGATAAGGATGAGTTCGAAACCGGTCCAGGTTTAATCTCTCCAGTCGCCAAATCTTAATTTTTTACAATTTTCTAATTCATTACAACCTTCAATATGGTCAAGCTGAAATTTTCATGCCAGAACATGTAGACATACATACACACCGAAACTTACCAAAAATTAAAAAAGCTTGCCTATTTCAAGAAACTCTATGTATGGATCCCTCTCCAGCTTAAGGAAATTGATTTGGCGTAAGGCATTAGCCTCTGCGATTCGCTTTTAAAACGTAAAGAAATTGATCCATTTCTGAAAATACTAATTGCTGACGACGAAAAGGCAATCGATCAATTCAAACGTGTACTTTCAACAACTCGTCAAACTGAGCGATGTAATTCAGAAGTGGCAAATCGTAAGGATGTTGTTTTCCACCAAGATAATGCAAAGCCTCACACACCTCTTAGATAACTCGTCATATAGCTCTGATCTTGCCATTTATTTCATTCCATGCAGAGCTCCTTAAATGGCAAAATTTTTATAATGCTCTTAGTGTCAAATCACACTTAATTCAGTTTTTTGATAGCAAAGATCAGAAGTTTTATGAATGTGGAATTATGACACTACCTAAACGATGGCAAAAGGTCATCAAGAAAAAGGGACTTAATTGAATAAAGTTATATTTTAAGCAAAAACTTTCAATTTTCATTTTTACTTAAAAGACGCAATCACTTAGTTGCCAACCCAATAGTACAATATCAAGTATAGTATAATTATAGTAAGTGTAGTAATTATAGTATTGTATTTACATTTTAACATTATTGTAATTTAATATTATATGGTTTAATTGATTGTTATGAAATTCTTTATAACTATCATTCATTTCTATAATTGAATTTACTCCGTCATTTGTATGGACCTGAGTAAGGCTTTTGATTTTTCTTTCTAGCTTCATTTTTAAGTACTACTTGTAAATCTAGGGGATTAATCTGTTTAGTGTTTTTTTGCTGTGGTTCTTCTTTTTTTCTCTATTAATTAACATTTTGGCTTGTTCTATAGAATATTTTAACATGGTTTTTAATTCGTTTACATAGTTTTCTAAATTATATATTTTTGTGTTTGTTTCGATCGAATCATTTTGCAAATAGGGTAATTTTCCAAAAACCAATTCATATAGCGTATAATTCGTCGTAACGTGAGTTGTCGTGTATTTCAAAACTATTAGCTGGCGTCCATAATCGAATCTAAATTTGGAGGATTATCACTGCATCTTGTAATAATATTTTCTTTATTTATACTGATTTGAACATTAGAGCTCCCTTGGCCTTTTCTTTGTTCAAACTGTAACTTTCTTAAATTTTTGGCATCAGAAATAGATGTGCATTCCCAAGCATAAAGTTTATCAGATTTTATTTGTGGTAAGCTGTTCTGACTTGTCAATTTAGTAAACGGTTCATTTTTATACCCTCCACCTTAGGGAAGAGGGTATATTCATTTTGATCATCCGTTTACAACACATCGAAGGAAGCCGCGGAGACCCCACAAACCATATATATTCTTAATCAGCATGAAAAAGAAATCGATTGAGACATGTCCGTCCGTGCGTCCGTGTGTCCGTCTGTTGTTGGCACTCTCACGGTCGTAATTTTAGAGATATCAAATTGAAACTTTGCATAAGTATTCTTAGTTCAATTTCGCTGTTCCGTATTGCAATTGGGTACAATCGGTTAAGAGACACGCCCACAATAAACAAAAATCTCAACATACGTCGAAAAAATTGTATCTTTAAAAATTATATATCGCACAATATTATGCCTATCAAGTTCAAATCCGGTATATATGTAAGTGGTACCGTTTTCCAAAATTGTGCCAAAAATGAACGTGATTGAATAACGCAAACACTTATAATTAAAAAAAACACTATTTGGTCTATGGTCTGTTACCACAATAAATCTGCGTCGATATAGATATGGTCTAAAAATTTTTATTGCCCAATGTATGGCTAGTAATTCTTTTTCTATAACTGATTTATTTACATCATGTTTAGATAGTGTTGTGCTTGCGTATGCAATGGGTAGATCGTTACCGATTTCTCCTTGTGCAAGTACTGCTCCTAATGCGAAATCCGATGCATCCGTTGTTAGTATGAATGTTTTATCAAAGTCAGGATATTGGAGCACTGGCGGACTCAGCAGTTTTTGTTTCAATAGATTAAAAGGTTTTTCACATTCTGGAGACCAAATAAAAGGTTGATTTTTATTTAGTAATGAATTTAGACATTTTGAAATTTTTGCGAAATCCTTAATAAATCTTCGATAGTAGTTGCAGAAAGCTATAAATCTGCGTACTTCGTCTGCATTTTTAGGTGTAGGATAGTTTTTTACAACTTTATATTTTGACGGGTCTTTAATAAATCTTCGATAGTAGTTGCAGAAAGCTATAAATCTGCGTACTTCGTCTGCATTTTTAGGTGTAGGATAGTTTTTTACAACTTTATATTTTGACGGGTCTGTTTTAATTCCGCCTTTTGTTATTAAATGGCCCAAATATACTACTTCTGGTCGGAGGAATTGGCATTTGCTTACGTTTAGTTTCAGATTGTATTTTCTTAAACGCGAGAATACTTTGAGAAGGTTTTCGTTATGATGTTGTAGGCTGCATCCAAATATGATTATGTCATCTACATATAAAAATGCGTTGGCATCCAATCCACTTAGAGCTATCGTAAGCATTCTTTGAAAACTATTTGAAGATATTTTTAAGCCAAAAGGTAGGCGTTTAAATTGAAAGTGACCTTTGTCAGTTGAAAATGCAGTTAGGGGCCTTGAGTCCTTGTCATGTTTTATTTGATGAAAAGAGCTCGCCATGTCTAAAGTGGAGAAGTATTTGGCACGTTCTAATACGTCAAGTACGTCATCTAGTCTAGTTAAAGGGAATTTATCATTTATAAGTTTATTATTAAGTTTTCTAATCTCCATTTTTTGTGTCGTCTTTATCTTTTTTTGGTACTACTAGTACGGACTAATTGATGGTTTTATTATGTCGTCCTTTAATAATTTCTGTACTTGGTTATTAATTTCTTAACTATGTGCTTGTGGTAATCTAAAGTTTTTTACGTAGACCGGTGTGTTGTCGTTTGTTGTTAGTTTTTATGTATAAAAGTTGTTAATGTTAATGTTAATTTTTCGCCGTCCAAATGAAAAACGAAAAATTTCTTTTAGTATTTTAGTAGCATTTGTGTCTTCCTGTTTTATATTGATAGTATTTAGAAGTTTTTGTAGTCGTTCTTTATTGTATTTTGGTGTTGAATTGGTCTGGAGTACGTGGTAGTTTTTGAGTGGTTGTGAATAAATATTTAATTTATTAATTATCACAGTTTCTGTTGTAGTGTTTAATATTTTGATATGGCATGTTCCTTTGCCTGGTACAATTGTATTGGCCAAAAATATTACATTTGTAATTCTTGGTTTAAAATAACAGTATCTTCTTTAAATTTAAGGTGTATAGGTGTTAATATTTCTGTTCGTGGTGGAATTGTGATTGGTGACGATAACGTGGATCCCATTGGTAAAATTATATTTAATTCTTCTAAGTTAATGTTTCATAGTCAATTTTACAAAGATAGGAGAATAAAAAGTCAGTACCCTGGATTCCATCCGTTGAGATTGGGAACCTTTGCTCAACAACATAAAATTTATGGTTTAGTGTTGAATTTGATACGTTAAATTTTAAGTTCGCGGTTCCTAATGTTTCTATTTTTTCTGATGTAATGCCACTTACTCTGTATGTTTTGTTTGTGTCATAGGGTGTATTGATGGAATTTAATTTTATTAAGGAGATTTCTGCACCTGTATCTATTAAAAATTTTAAATAATTTTACCGTTTTTTAGTACAACAAAATGTGTATGTTTATTGGATATGTTAGGTTAGGTTAGGTTGGGCGGGTGTGCGCTTGTAGAAAGCGCTTCACTTAGGCCAGTATGTAGGCCCATTGTGATACCCGACGAAACATAACACAGAGTTTTCAGTTTAGCCACCCAGAGGCAGCTATGAATCGATTTAGGTCTAAAATGTTGACATCCGCTGGTGACCCTAGACTCTCAGGGAATCTGACTCCAATTGTTTTGTGTCGTTTTCCTTGTAGGGCCGGGCATTCACACAGCAGGTGCTCCACAGTTTCGACCTCTTCCTCGTCCCTGCAGCTTCTACAGAAGTCATTATACGGTGCACCGTATCTGTTGGCCATATGGCCTATGAGACAGTGCCCCGTTAGGACTCCTACGACCGCAGAGATCGATTTCCTGGGTATACTTAATAGGTCTTTCGTTCGTTTATAGTTTAGCCGAGGCCAGAGAGTGCGAGATATGTAACATCTCGATAGAGTACTTCATCTACTGTTCGTCCATTTCACCGCCTCCGCTTTGCTGTCTACGCAGATGACGACCTTTGAGGTGGTTACCACCTTTGAGGCAATCATCTGCGCTGCCATATCAATTGCGACAATCTCCGCCTGGAAGACACTGCAGATGCTTGGTAGTGAGAACGACCGTTTCTCCGCAAGTGCCTCCGAGTAAGCTCCTGTGTGCATATCCATCTTGGAGCCGTCCGTGAAGACCACTACGTCTGCACTCATAGTGCCAGACTTCCATTCTTCTCTGGATGGCATTTTTACTTCGAAACTTTTTTCAAAGTCATATCGTTCCACCATGTAGTCGCTTTCTTCATCAACTGGGACGCCCCCAAACTCTTGTAGAATAGTGGCATGCCCAGTGTGACACTGCCCCAGCATGTGGGACTCTCTTAATCTAAGAATGTCCTTGGCGGCAGTGTTCTTGATGTAGATGTCTACTGGCATCAAGTGAAGCACCACGTCAAGCGCTGCCTGGGGCGTTGACCTTAATGCCCCTGTGATGCCGATACTGGTGACTCGTTGAACTTTACGAAGGCTATTTAGGTGTGAATTGGCGTTGACCGCTTTCCACCAGACCAGCGCTCCGTATGTCAGAATGGGCCTTATGATCGCTGTGTACATCCAATGTGTAACTTGCGGTTTCATGCCCCATCTTTTGCCAAAGCTCTTTTGGCACAGATGGAAGGCGCATAGGACTTTTCTTGTTCTTTCCTCCACATTGCTCTTCCAGTTGAGCTTGAAGTCTAGAACGGTGCCTAAATATTTGACCTTCCCTTTGAGATTCAGCGTCCTTCCCTCCAGACGAGGAGGATTGAACGGAGGTATCTTATATTTTCGTGTGAACAGAACGACCTCCGTCTTAGCAGCATTTATGCCAAGACCATTTCGTCCTGCCCAGCGGGATAGTTTTGCCAGGGTTGTCTCAATGAGTTCACTGATTGTGGGTAAAAATTTATCCTGTACCAGAATAACCACGTCGTCAGCATAGGCAATCGTCTTGAAACCACGAGTGTTCAGTTCCATGAGAATGTCATTTGTAACCAGGTTCCACAACAGTAGGGAGAGAACCCCACCTTGCGGAGTACCTCTGATTACCGCCTTTCTCAAACTGTGATCACCCATAGTTTATCGCTCTACAGTGAAGCATGGTATCAATCCATAGAGCTATTTTCGGGTGCACTCCAATCTTTAGTAGTGCTATGTGAATCGAGCTTGTATCCACATTGTTGAAGGCCCCTTCGATGTCAACGAAGGTTCCTAAAACAAACTCTTTTTTTATCCAGGGAGTACTCGATAGTCCTGACAACCTCGTGTAGAGCCGTGTCCACCGATCTACCTTTACGGTAGGCGTGTTGGGCCCCGGTGAAGTTGCCTGCCCCCAGATTTGTTTCAATATACACGCCTAGTAGCCTCTCGAGCTTTTTAGTAAAAAGATAAGAGGCTGATTGGCCTGTAGTCCTTTGCTGTGCTGTCTTTCTGTCTGTCTGTGCTGTCTTTCCCGCCTTTGGGATGAATACTACTCGCACTTCCTTCCATACTCTCGGGATGTAGCCCAGTATCAGGCATCCACGGAATATGATGTATCTTAGCCACGGCACGATTTTTTCCAACGAATGTTGTAGCATGGACGGGGAATGCCATCCGGTCCGGCAGATTTATACGATTTGAATGACTTAACCGCCCATGCAATTTTTGCATTCGTGAGTATCGCATATGCCTGGGTGTCACATGATACAGCGGCTCCTCTTCTGCCTGCTCGCATCCAGGGAAGTGTGTCTTCATAAGTAGCTCCAAGGTTTCTATGCTGCTTTCCGTGTATTCGCCATCCTCGCTTTCCAGAGAGCTCGGCACATTAGGAGTTTTTGAGAGAACTTTCCGAAGTCTAGCCGCTTCTGTCGTGCTCTCAATTTCCCCACAGAAGGCTGCCCACGATTCCCTTTTTACTCTCCTGGTTTCTTTCTTGAACTCTCTGAGGCGGACTTTGTAACAGTCCCAGTCCCCTTCGCTTCGAGTCTTTTTTGCTCTGTTGAAGTGCCTTTTTAAATCACTTCTGAGAGCTCTCAGCTTCGGTGACCACCACGGGCTGGCACGCTTACCTGCCGATTTACTCTCAGGGCATGACTCAAGGAAGGCATTCTTTAGTACCTCGGAGACTAGATTAACCGTCTTCTCCACTCTCAATTGATCGATCTGTTCCTCCACGGAGGGAGAGCCTAGACCTGATATGAGGGTGTTGAATTTGGTCCAGACAGTGTTCCGAGGCTTCTTAAAATAAACTATACGTGGTCTGTCAAGATGAACCTCAAACAGTATCCTAAAATGATCCGAAAACGAACACTTGGACACATGTCAGTTGCTCACCTTTAAGGAGTCCGAGTTTGACACAAGAGTTATATCAATAACCTGTTCCCTAACCCTATTCATGAAGGTGGGATGATTACCCCGATTGCATAGAATAAGATTCGTGGAAACAATGTAGTCAAAAATGGACTCACCTCTTTTGTTGGTATCCGAGCTACCCCATACCTGGTGATGTGCGTTGGCATCGCACCCCAGAACCAGATCCAGGCCTCTGTTCCCTGCCCAGGCAACTAGAGATCTGAGGGCCAATGGAGGAGGATCATCGTCATCGTATGGCAGGTAGGCTGACGTGAGCAGGACATTCGGTTGTCTTGCCCTTTCAACCATTACCGCCGTGACATCAGTGGAGCTGTGTTGGGAGAGAAAGAATAGGTTAAGTCTTTCTTCACTAGTACACATGTTCTACACTTACCTTCTTGCCGTGGAACATGGAGAACGCAGCTGCGAGACTTAAGTCCGGCAACCTGACCATTATGTAGCCACGGTTCCTCTTCTGTTCCATGAATATAAGGAGGTCGTCCGTTGCCGCCTTAGAGTGATGCAGGTTTATCTGTACCACCCAGGATTGGAGGTGGAACCCACATTCTCACCGTCGTCCTCAGAGGAATCTCCGTCACCTCTAGCCTTGCGCCCTGCCAGAGCTCGCCTATGTTCTGGATGCAGTTGTGGAGAAAGGCGCGAGCCTCTTTTGTACCACAGCCCACAACCTTGACGCCTCTGTTCCACTTCGCTCCATCGAAGCTGCCAACTGAATTGCCGGTAGTCTCCATTTCTCGGAGTAGGGCGCGAAGGATCTTCTCCTCCACCTGTAGCCATTTCGCAGTCGTGATCTTTCCTTCTGGATGACCTCGATCGATTACGGCCACTTGGATATCGGAGGCAAGTGTATTCGTGACCTTGGCCCGCTTGCTGTTGCTAGCAAGTTTACTGTCGTTGGAGCGTTGTCGCTTGGCAGTGGAACTGACAGCCGTGCTCGCAGTGGCCACCGTACCCTTCAAAATTGAGGGTAATGTGGCCAGTTCTGCAACCCCCGGCGCCGCTCCTCCACCAGCCGCTCCAGACAGATCGCCACTACAGGATCCCTGTTTAGTGGGATCACTGAGGTCACTCGCAAGATCATCCTCGGAATCGACTTGCCGACAGCGCTTTTCGCCTACGTTGGTGTTCTGAGCATCTGAGCATGGCGATACGGCTCGCGTGCGCAGTCCCCTAGTAGTTTGTCGACTATGCAGACCTGGGGAAGGCATCTGCTCAGTTGAGGCACTAATCGCATAGCACCCGCCCGAACTTGGAGCCACCACCCGAGCGTTGCGGTCACCGGAGATTTTAGCCGGGTACTGAGGGCCGTTTTCTTTCCTCTGCATTACATTTCAATTCCGGTTTCTAGGTCCGCGAGTGGTACTTTATCCCACCTACCCCGCATATCTGCGGAGCCTTCCTCTATCCGCCACCTGGGGACGCGCCCGTTAGGGGAAAAACCGGAAACCCCCGCGGGTTGGATATGCTAAGTATTTTAACTATAGTTTTTGCTCGTCAAGGGTAGCGTTTTATACCTGCGCATCGTCGTTTTCCTGGTCCTGGACTATGTTTATGTGCCTATTGTTTGTGTTTCGTCTAGGATTTATGTTTCTTTTAAAGTTTATGTTTCTCTTCCTTCTTTCTAGAAAATTATTTTGTATAGGGTATTGTTATCTACTGTTATTTTAGTATCGTCCTTTTTGACTATTGGGTTGCCTGTGCAAAGTGTTAAATTGTCTGTTTTGGTTAGCATTATAATTTTGTTGATTATAGATTTGTCTTTGTTGATTATAGTTTCTAATTCGAGGTTGTGATTGTTTTTTGTATGTATGCGAATATTTCATGTGTAATATTTGATTGTTATCTTTAAAGGTGTTATCCTTCTCTAATTCGAGAGCCAAATTAAAGGCTTCTTCTAGGCTTTGTGGTTGGGCAGCATAAATAGTGGTTTTGAAACTTTCATCAAGACCATTTCTGAATGTTGTTAATGCAAGTAGCTCGTTCGTTTTAGGTATGATTGATCGTTCAGTCGCTGTTGCTGTATCTCCTAGCAATTGTATTTGGAGACTACTTAATTCTCCACTACTGTTGGGAATTAACAAAAGTCTTACCCATTCCGAAAAGCAATGGTGATTACAGACCAATTGCGATCCTTCCGTTTCTCTCTAAAGTATTTAAAAGAATCATCAAAACACAAATATGCCATTATGTCCGCATTAACTCATTAATGGTTGACTCTCACTCTGGTTTTCGAAAAACTAGATCGTGCACTATCACCTTAATTGATGTGGCAGAAAGCATAAGGGGCAAACTGGACAATAACAACATGTCATTCCTAGTGTTACTAGACCACACTAAAGCTTTTGATTCCGTTGATCACGTGCAAACAAACACAGTCAAACTAAGGAAATTGTTCTACTTTGATTCCCTATCCTCTCAGCTTGTTGAAACATATCTCGCAAATAGGTATCAGCGAGTAGTTGTCAATAATATCTCTTCTGACATACTTCCGATGAAGCGGGGGGTTCCGCAAGGGTCCGTTCTGGGTCCAATGCTTTTTTTATTATATGTTAATGACCTTCCCAACCATCTCAAGTGGTGCCAAGTACATATGTATGCGGATGATGTACAGATCTGGACTAGTGGACCCCCAGATAACATCATCAATACGGCAACTAAAATTAATGACGATCTGGCCAATATCGTAAATTGGGCCTGTTCAAATAGTCTGGCCTTGAATCCTGTAAAAACCAAGTGTATAGTTTTTTACAAGAAGGCGGACCTTAGGGACATTAGAATCCGTTTATTAGGGACGGACGTAGATATTGTCGACTCTGTAAAAAACCTCGGAGTGACATTCAATAGAACGCTTACTTGGGAGAATCACATTAATAACAATGTCGGACAAGTATACGGAATGCTAAGATCACTATGGCATTTACAGTGGTTCACACCCTTAAACATAAGAAAACTTTTGGCCAAAGCCTACTTGTATCCAAAACTCCTTCATGGATGCGAGCTGTTTGCCAATTGCGATTCCATTTTTAAACAGAAACTTCAAAAGGCCAATAACTCCATTATCAGGTACGTCCGTCTACAGACTACACGGAATTCTACTCGCTTTAAGAGAGACTTTCGCCCTTCTTATAATATTATCACGTATCGAGTGAGTCTCAAACGCACTCGATTCGCATTCGTTGAAAATGGTATCATAACATTCGTTCGAGTACACTGCATTTATTTTTGCTTATAATTGCTCTGATTTACAGTTTTTGTCAGTTTCATTCGAGTACACTGCATTACCTTTGCTTATAATTGCTCTAATTTACAATTTTTGTCAGAAGAAGAAGAACAAGAAGTGTTTTTCATACAAAAGAAATTGTGTTTTTTAAATAAAAGAAAAAAGTGTAAACAGTTTTAAAGTTAAAATAACATCAAAACAAGTGAAAATATTATAGTCGGTCAAGTCCGACCATCAAATACCCTACACCACTAGGTATATTTTTCAATTTAATCTTTGAAAAATGAAAAATTTTATTTTTATATACCTACTTGTATTTTCAAAAATTTCAAAATGATACATGTCAAAAATTATTTTTATTTTTAGTTTGTCTATAAAATCAAAATTTTTATATGGGGAGGGGTTCTAAAAATGGTCCAATCCAGTCCATTTGCAATAAGATACCCGTTTGGGCTAATACATGTCCTTGTACCAAATTTCACCGGAATATCTCAAAAAATGTGACCTGTACCTTGCGCACAAATTTAAATGGACAGACAGACGGACATGGTTAAATCGATTCAAATTTTGATACTGGATCGATCGGTATAACTGAAGGTGGGTGTGGCATTTGCCGTTTAGGAGTTACAAACATCCGCACAAACTTAATATACCCTTTTCCACAGGGTGGTGCAGGGTATAAAAATGGATGTAACACATCTCCAAGATATATAAGCCAAGCAAACGCAATAACTGATGGAATTTTACAAAATTTTATTCAAATAAAACATAAAAATAAAACAAATTAAACATTTATTTGCTTTGCTTTATTTTATTTGCAATAAAATTGTACTTAGGTTTTTTCTGAATCCATTATTTATTCCAAAATCTTCAAAAAATATGCAATCCGTTTTTATTTAATTGCGGATGAAAAATGAAATACTTTGCATGAAATTCGATTCGTTGAAGACAGTTATAATACGAAGTATTTGTATACACTAATCAACTGCTTTAACGATCCGCATTATGTATTATCGATTGTAGAATGTTTTTCTATTACGTATGTTATGATACCAAATTTAACGAATCGAGTACAAATTCGATCCGCACGAATGTTATGATAAGGGCGTTTAACTTTGAAAATAAAGAATAAAGGTCAAGTATTTTATTTTTACAATTTGTGATGTTCCCTTGTTGTTTAGTCGAGTTTATACAAAAGGTTATGAATATAGTGAGCGTCTCGATAGTTATATTAATTGCTCCTATAGTGCTATTTTTAGAGTTATCTATATTTATGCTTGAATTTTTATTCTAATTTCGAATTAGTTTTACTCATTTTATTTTTATTTTTTCTATACCTGTTGATTTTGTATCATTTATGACTATTTTTTTTTTTGATTTTCTAAGTTTTTCTTCTTCTTTAAATTTATGTTTTAGTTTAATCAATTTCTCTCTCAATATTTTTTGTTGGCAGTGTTCGCAATGTTTATTATGTTGTGTAATTCTTTAATCTTCTGTAAATGTTGTATTTTGCGCCCATCTCTAGGGCGTTTTATTTTCAGCTGTTGTTGTGGGTAGCGCTTTCTGTTATTTTCCTGCCTGGCCTTATATTGTTCTATGCTTATCGGTCTTGGACCTGGAATTGGAGTAGATTGATAACTTGGTGGCTTGTTATGTATGCTTATAATATATCCTGGAACATATTTTTCCATTATTGCTTTAGTAAGTCAATATTGGTTTTTGGTTGATAGGATATCGTTGGACAGGTGGGCAGGATCGCCATGTTGTGAAAATTTGCAGGATGGATGTGGAATTTATTTTTTTTTTTGTAAATATATATATAACTTAATACTTTAAAATTTACCAGTCTCCAGCTGCTAAGGAAGCAGCGTCCTTTCGGCTATATGCCTGGTAAGGGGAGATGTAGCAAACGGTGAAAAGACTAGGTTTTGTTAATGCAAAAGTCTTTCTGTTTTATTTTACCAAGTTTTACATTATTTATACTATTTCTACAATGTGACAATGTTAATGAAATTCTTAGCCTAGCGGATTATTAACCTTAATGTTAGCTTAACATAAAATGCAAGTATGCAAGATCATAGAAGGTTACTTAACTTACCTAATGTTACCTTAATATAAATTTACTAAATGCAAGTATGCATATTTATCAGCTTATGGCTAAGAATGTTGGTGTAGGTTACTACTCTACATTTATGAGTACACTACAATAGGTACATTTTTAATTTCTTTTTATCATTTTGGGCTTTTTACCCTATTGAATCGGACCCTCCCCATATTTATTCTGAAATAAGTCTTTATATGGCAAAAATTGGCATTTCTAAATATTTTTGAACAAAAATTGATGAAGAATAGTTAATTAGAAAAATAATTAACAATGTAAAATTTGAACTTAATTAACATATTTTTAGAACTCCTTCTCATGGTGGATGTCATTTACATACCCTCAACGTTGTACGTTCTAATACTGACCTATTTTTAGAACCTCACTTGACCTACTATAACATTTTTACTTAATTTCATTTCTATCAACCCAAAAAAAATTGGGTAAAAAGAAATGATTACATACCAAAAATTTGCTGTCCATTTATACCCTTGTGGCAACAGGATTAAATTTGTACAGATGCTTGTAACTCCTAAACGGCTAAAGATAGATCCACCTTTTGTTGTACCGATCGTTTCATCGTTAAAATCTGAATCGATTTAACCATGTCCGTTTGTCTGTTGTGTGTCGATGTAAGTTTGTGTGCAATTTTTTGACCACAAGAGCGCGTCTCGTGCACTATTGAAAGTGGTTCGAATTGGTCCATTTAGTCCCTTAATTTAAATAAGTCTTCATATGACGAAATTCGCAATTCTCAATACATATATTTTAACAAAATTTGGCGAAAAGTAGTGAAGTAGCATAATAATTGACTATGCTAAATTTGAACCCGATCGGACTAAGTTTAGAGCACCTTCCTTAAAATGAAATTAGTCCTCACATGGCAAAAATTCGTACTTCTTAATATTTTTTGGCAAAACTTAATGAAGAATAGTTAATTAGTCTTATAATCGACAGTGCCAAATTTGGACCCGAGTAGCTAGTTCCAAATTTTTAGAACCCCTTTCCATATAATAATATTTCTCGAAATTATTTATATAGCAATGCCTCGCGTTTACTAATACATCTAATCAATGCAGCATAATTTGTGAAATTAAGTGGTGCGGGATGGTGAATGGTCGGGCTTCACCGACCACATACGATTTTCACTTGTTTTTCAATATTACTATTTGAATACTAATTTTAATCATGATCATATGATTGTACTATAGCAATGGCATGTAGCTCTGAGTTTTTCATTATTGCAATATTTTTGACTTAGTACACTTTCATAATGAAAATTAAATTAATTCCACTTAAAGTTGAAACAAAAAGTACTATGTAACGGTTTTTTTTTTTGACAATTTCGGAAATTTTACTTCATAATTAAGAACACATGTTGATCTATTTAAAAAAGGGGTGCTTGGATATTATACATGCTCACAATTTACAAAAACCTTATTTGGTGCAGAATCCGACTTGTACATTGACACATTAAGCATACACTATTACAAGGCGGAATCAGGTCTCCGCCACGCCCACAGTCTATATATACGACATCATAAGCCAAATTAAATTTTTTACGTGTTATCCCTTTTATTTTTGTATGTAGCTCTTGAGTGGAAAGTGCCACATTCATGTTTAATAACGATTGGTTCAAGTGAAAATCTGAAGGCGTTTAACCATGTCAGTCTGTCCCTCCATGTAGGTCGCTATTTCTATATTATATGATGATGGATATCTTCCGTCGGTTCATTTTTAGGGCTCCTCTCCATATAACAGCCCATTATAAAATAAGTATAAGACGAAAAGTCCACGCGCTTACTCATCCAACTTAACCAAATACAGCATATTTTATGGAAACTACTTTATACATATTTTTTTTAATTTCCAGATCATTCGAGAGTCTTTTCGAGGATTTAACTAGATTGCTGGAAGAAAATGTAAAAATTCCAGGCGCCGTACGTACAATTTATTCTATGTGCGGCAAAAAGGTGATAAAGAACGCATTTAGCGGAGCACTTTTAGTTTTATTATCGAAAACGTCTTTTTGTCTCTCTGTACAGATCTCTACATTGGAGGAATTAGAAGATGGCCAAAGCTATGTTTGTTCCTGTAATAATGAAAGTTTTAAAAAAATTGATTATAATACGTTGTCACAACCTTTAGCTAACTTGACGTTATCCAGTAAAAGCTCTAATCGATTTTCCAAATATTATCGTCCGTCATCCCCATTAAAAAATGGCAACTCCAGCAATACTAGCATTGGCAGCACTGGCAATACTAATATATCCGGATCAAGCCTTGTTAGTGGTAGTCCAGTATTATTGAAAGTAAATGAGCGTGACAGTTTTGTACATCCACGTATTGTAACATTAATACGTAATGGCACCAAACCGAGAAAGGTAAGAAAGAATAAGTAAAAAAGTTACATTTGTGGCCAAATGTCAGGTAAATGTGTCTTTTAAGCATAAGGTGTAGGTGTCAACTGCCGAATTGTACACAATTACTTTACTAATATATTGGGGGCGTGTCTGTTATCCGACATAGTGCACTTATGAACGAACTAAATACATAGGTCAGTAAATCTTAACTATTTCTTCCCCTGTAATTTATTTCTTATATATTGGATACTGTTTAGAGTTTGTCCCTATCTCTGGGTTGATGTTGATGATGACTATAGATGTTTGTATGATGCTTATGATGGATGATGTGTCCGATTAGGTGTAATGAGGTCTAAACGCTTGATGTTATAGAACCTTTCAATTGATCTCGTATGGTTTCCTTTGGCACAATATTAAAATAAAGTATTTGCAGAACTTTCACTACAGTTGTTGGTTTTTAAAAAATAAGTGTTGTCACCAAACAATATATTTTTCCTTTTACTATATTCACTATTTTATTTTACGTTACAATGTTCATATGCGTTCTAGCTCACAGTTATCAAGAGAATAAAAAGCAAACATTTATGAAAAAATGTGTATACTTAAGAAAGCCAAAATATATATATATATATCAAAACAAAGAGAAAAAGAGAAAATGACGGAGGCGAAAGATATCGGCATTTATCAGAGATGGTACGTCACCGATCAACTCTAATTGAATCGTAAACAGATACTTCTGAATAGAGATGTCGAATAAAAATTATATACCATTATAAGGTTTTGTTATAATGGAGGTATTTATTTGCAAATAGTCGCAATTCTTAATATTTTTCACAATTAGCTGTGCCAAATTTGGACCCGATTGAATCATTTCTAGAATCCTTTTCCATATAATGATATTTCACGAAGTGCAATGCCTCGCGTTTACTGTCACAATTAAAATAATTTTAGTATACTTTGTTATACCTTCCACATTAGTGATAAGGATATACTAAGCTTGTTCTTCCGTTTGCAACAACCAGAAGGAGGCGTCAGAGACCCTACAAAGTATATATATTCTTGATCAGCGTCAAAAACTGATTCAATTTAGACATGTATGTCCGTGTGTCCGCGTGTCTATCTGTTGTTGGCATTCTTACAAAACTAACTAACAAAAATATATTTATCTGCTACAAAAGTAGACTTAGGAACTTGAAATTTGATACGCGCATACATAATTATCCCTTCCACTGATGTGCCAGAAAAGGGTCGTGGTCGGATAACAGACACGCCCACAATCGACAAAAATCTATATATCTGCCACAAAAGTTCACCTGTGAACTTGAAATTTGGTTTACTTATTTAAGGTTAGCCCATCCATCGATACACTAAAAATGGGCGTGGTCCAAACTACAGACACAAACGGAGAATGTCTGTACCAAATTCTAGTCCAATGTATAAATTTTTGTGACTTCAAGCATTTCACAACATTCAAATGAACAAACAGGCTCATGGAGATCACTAAATCTGATCAAAAAAGTTTATACTTTGTGGGGTCCCTGACGCCTTCTTCGAGCTGTTGCAAGCAGAATGAAAAACTTGCTATATCACCCATCTGAATGTAACATTTTAACATATTTATATTTTCCCCTCTCTCTCTTTCCCTTTCTTTATTTTACAGATTATGCGCTTATTGTTGAATAAACGCAACAGTCCCACTTTTGAACACGTTTTAACTGCTATCACACAAAAAGTAAAACTAGACACTGGTTATGTGCGTAAGGTATTCACATTATCGGGTACACCAGCTACGCAATTGGCTGATTTCTTTGGCGTGGACGACGTATTTTTCGCCTATGGCACTGAACGTGTTAGCAATCCTGACGATTTCAAATTAGAAGCAGACGAACAAAAAATCTTGCAAGCAATTCGCAAAACATTACGTACAATAGGCATCACTTGTAAAGGTCCAAAACCAAAAATGCCGATTAAAAGTAAGAAAACATATGATGAAGAAGAATCATCGCTGTTAAATGAGAGCGGCATCAATGCCAATGATTTGCCCATAGCCATATGGGAGCGTTATATTATGGGCCAAATAATAGGTGATGGTAATTTTGCTGTGGTGCTTAAGATAAGAGATCGTCAGAATGGCAGGCCCTATGCTTTGAAAATAATCGATAAAAGTAAATGTAGAGGCAAAGAACATTATATAGATGCAGAGGTACGTGTTATGAAAAAGTTATCGCACCCCTATATCATATCATTAATAATGGATGTAGACCAACAAGCTAATATGTATTTGGTGCTTGAATACATCAGTGGTAAGTGCTTTAAATATTTTTTAATATTGTAATATTTTAAAAAAGGAAGGAAACAAAATTATTTTTAATTCTTAGGTGGAGACCTTTTTGATGCTATTACACGCGTTACACGCTTTTCCGAAGATCAAGCCCGTATTATGATCAGGCATTTGGCTTCGGCCATGTCATATTTACATTCCATAAGTATCGTACATCGTGACATTAAGCCAGAAAACTTATTGGTACATTTTTTGGAAATTCTCCTTGTATATCCATTTGTTCATTTTTTATTGTTTTATTGAAGGTTGAATTAGACGACAAAGGCAGCGTTGTGGAATTAAAATTGGCCGATTTTGGTTTGGCTTGTGAAGTAACGGAACCACTATTTGCTGTATGCGGTACACCAACATATGTGGCTCCTGAAATATTATTAGAAACTGGTTATGGATTAAAGGTAATTTAAGTGAATCAGTGGAATTGCTGCATACTAACGTACAAACATTCCCCTTAAAAAATGATAAAATAATCAACCATCGAATGCATTTATATAAATTAATCAAAACGTTTCGAAAAAATACAATAACGAAACGTTTGGTCAAAATACAATAACGAAATTATATTGGTATTATGTGTACAAAATTTTAGATTAACCGGATTTATACTTTAAGGTCCAGCCCAGTTTTTTTGTTGATGGACGTATGTGTAAAACTTACTGCATATGTCCATCATTGAAAAAAAAATTAGCAAATTTCACCTAATCGCACAAGGATGTGCTTATCATAAATATGGAAATGTATGATATATATGTATCAATGGGCACTTCATTACTTCAATCTAAATTTGATTTACCTTTTTGATCAATTTAATTTAAAATTTCCGTTTCCGGGGTAAAATAACAGGCACGGCCATAATTTATAAAAAAAAACCATATTTGGTTCAGAATTTGACCGGTATGGTAAAGAGTAACACATACATAAGTGGTTGTTCAAAGGGGGTCACGCCCTCGGTGTATATATAAGTGTAGAAGGTATCCCTGATTTTGCCTAAGCTTTCGGCTTAATTATACTTTAGGTGACATTC
Organism: Ornithomya chloropus; assembly: GCA_963971445.1. Taxonomy (NCBI): domain Eukaryota; kingdom Metazoa; phylum Arthropoda; class Insecta; order Diptera; family Hippoboscidae; genus Ornithomya; species Ornithomya chloropus. The sequence continues at coordinate 56,497,801 of OZ020530.1, forward strand.
CCGGTGGCTATCCTGTGAGTTTCCAACGTTTCCTATTCGGCGCTAGGTCCTTGTCCTTAGAAGGATTGGCTTCAAAATGTCAAAAACGGGTCATTTCCTTATGAATGACAATAACATTTGAATAAAAGATGTAACTTTTCTAGAATGATGTAAACAATTATTTAAAGCCTCTTATAAAAACGAAAATTTTGATCAGAGAAGGTTACCTTTTTTTTGAGACTTTGAAATCCTCCCCGTGCGAACGAAAGCCAAGCACCGAAAAATGAAACGTTGTTTATGGGCTCCTGGGAGAGCCCCCTTTCATAGGGACAGGGAGAGGGAGAGAATAGTTCGACAATGTACCCAAAGTCTATTTGATCCCACCTTTTTTACTTGCTTTAATATTTGTTCAAACTTTGTCCCCGGTCTTATAATCATTACATAACAGATTGATGTTTGGGCAGCTGGCATAATACTATATATACTCTTGTGTGGTTTTCCACCTTTTGTGTCGCCTGACAACCAACAGGAGCCACTATTTGATGCAATTATTTCGGGTTTTTACGAATTTCCGGAGCCCTACTGGACTGACATTGGTGATGAAGTGCGTGATCTCATTAACAATATGTTGCAATCGGATCCTGATGTGCGCTTCACCAGCGAAGATATACTCGATCATTTCTGGACCATGGGTAATAACAGCTGAATAGAATCATAATTATTTTTATAGAAACATACATAAAATCTTTTAATTTATACATATTTTTATTTTCAATTGGTCCCCGAAAACATATACGCTCATCAAATTGAAGGATTATAAAAAAAAACGATAAAATCAATTGTTAATTACATTTTTCTATTAAACAAAAATACTATTTATAAACACACGTACCGTACAACAGGATAACAACATCTACTCAGAAATGATAACACTTTTTGCCACAGCACTCTCTTTTGCTCTACACTCTGTATATTTAATTAATCTAATTATTTAAATAAGTTTTGTTTGATACAATATTTTTATATAATTTTTCGTCGATGTAGATTTTTTACATCGTTGAACATATTTTCAAAATAATCTATTTTCAAATACATCGACGAACGTTTTGTACCTATAGCTGTAGCAGAATTGCTTTGGTATGTTTTTATTATATTTTTTGGTGTTTGTAATTCCTTTGTAATAAAATGCAGATTGATTTTAAAGAAATATTTTATTGTAGTAATATCTGATATATTTATGTTTTGAAAATGTTTTAAGGCTTTTGTTTAAATATGTATAATAACAGAAGCATATTTTTATTATTTTTTCAAATATATATTAATTGTAAAATACGTATATTAATTAAGGAACTAACGACATATACATACGTTGCAGAAAAATGAAAAAGAATTTCACCAATATAAGCGCAATTATTTATTATATTTACATATTTTATATCCATAAAATATTCATTGATTACAAAGCGGCTAAAATATATATATACATATACATATAACATTTAAAAAATACACAAACATGATTGAAATTTTTTGCACAATGGAAAATGTTACAGTCGATCACAAACCCGATCATTAATACCCTACACCGCTTAGCTCCTTAAATTTTATTACAATCAATTTAGTACATACCTTAAATTTATACGAAAGGCACTGCCATATAATTTACTTTGTGAAATATCATTATATGGAAAGGACTTCTAAAAATAGTCCGATCGAATCCAATTAATTGTTTTTTGTTTAACCATTTTTGTCGTGGGTAAAGGTTTCTAGATATGGTGCGATTCGCTCCATTTTTTATAGGGTTCCTCTTTGAGACAATATGACCTTGTACCAAAGTTCATCGGAATATCTCCAAAAATACGACCTGTAGTTTGAGCACGATTTTACATGGACAGAAAGACGGAAGTTACAAACATCCGCACAAACTTAATAAACTCTCTTATAATATGTGATGTAGGGTATAATAAGGGTTTGGTAACATAGAAGTAAGTATTGAAAGTTGTATGTATGTTTATTTTTACCCTTTCGGGACTGAGTTTTTTCGATGAATAAAAAGAAAATTTTATAAGATTAGGCTGATAGAAAAACAATCTTGCCTTACTTTAAATTTATGCAATCCTTACAAATGTATTTTACCTGAGCTCTTTTTTATACTCTCCACAAGGATATACTGATTTTGTCATTTCATATGTAATTACCAGAAAGAGGATCCCACATACAGGCAGGACTAATATCGAGTACATAGCAGATGTAGCAATAAATTGCTGCTTCGATACATATATATATAGCGCTTTCTATGTAAAAACTATAGATATAAACCTAAACTAAATTGAAATAAACCATAGTAGCCTTTGTAGGAGTGGAACGTCAGGCTACCCCTATTTTGTAAAGAACTTCCTCCTCACCTAGCCCAACTTAGCCACACTACCCACACTGATTTTACTCTCTCTTTAAATAAATATCCTTTTCATTGCTCGAACACAATAGAGCAGCAGCCGCAAAGAAATTACTCTCTTTTATGTGTAAACCTTATGGAAAATGTTTTTGCGGCTGGGTTTTTCGAATGCGGCTACTGCTAGCTTCAAATATATTTTAATTCTCCAGCCGCATTCCCATTTTTTCAATTTTCTCTCTGTTTTTGTTATATTGAGAACAGGTAGGGTAGCCAATTTAAGTATAATTTATTTCCAATTACGTTTCGTTAATTTTATTTTATGTGACATTCGTAACTGATTTTTTTTGTAACTTTTCTTGAATCAATGTAAATAACAACTGAAATTTGTCTAAATCTATCCTTGTAACCATGAAAATATGCTCCTTATCACCTTTTTTCATCTTTAGAAAATTAGTTTTATAAAACCCAATTTCATCTCTAGTTAAATGAAAAAAAAAAAAAAATTAAAAAAAATTTGCTGCTACTGCTCTATTATAGACGGTCTAGCAGCAAAATCAAAAAAAGAGAGTAATTTTTTGCGGCTGCTGCTCTATTGTGTTCGAGCGTTCATAGGAACACATACATTATATTTTAATGACATGAAAAATGATAGATATAAAAGATTTAATTTCTTCTCTGCATTGTGTGCCTTTTTATATCTTCTCTTTCACTTTCCATTATCATAAATAGAAAAATATTTCTTTGCATTCTTCCTAGAAATTTCAATTCTTATTTAATTTTTTCACAATTTAGCAATCTATTACATATCTCTTTTAATTTTATCTTTTTTTTTTTTGCTTTTAATTTATATTATTATCAAACGATAGCAATTTTGCAATCGCACGAAAACGGTTGTTTGCACGATGCTACTTGACAGTTTAAAAGTTTACGAAAATAGAAAAATACGAAAATAGTTTGACGATGATGCTTTCTATCGCTTACGAAAATGAAAATTTAAAAATAACTATTGTCGTACCATCACTATTGCTTACATGATTACCCTCCAGCTTATTTAATAAAAAGTGCTTTTTCTGTTGATATAATAATCAATATATATATATAAAAATACACTTGTTACTCTTAAAAACACAAGTTCACTATGAAATTTATGGAATTGTATGATTTATTATCTTCCATTCTTTAATAAAAGCTTTTGGCTTTTTATCATTTTCGGCCCACCCTAGCGTGCATGTATTAACTTATATTATGTTTTGATTTCTTTTTTGCATACGCGTATATATGCTATACATATATATATATATATATTTTGTTTACATTCGTCCTCCGCTTTTGGAACAAATGGAATTAGGATTTTCTCTTTTATGACTTTGATAACTTCATACACACTGTTCGTTTAATTTTTAATATTAAAATGGATAATAAAGAAGCTTTGGAATCAGATAATGTATTAGCAGACAGAGGAGCTTCCAAGAATACTAGCACGAATTCATTGGATACGTATTCTAAGTCAAGCTCCATTAGTTCGCAACATAGGAACGAAATGCATACAGTCAAAGACACACCTTTTGTATATTTGGCAGGTGAGGAAGATCAGGATCAAAAAAATGATGTAACATATGTTTGCCCTTATCGAGGACCAACCTACGGGGCTTTGACTGTAACAAATTATCGTTTGTATTTTCGTTCGTTGCCATTGCGTGATTATGAGCCTCCCGTTGTTGTGGATGTACCATTAGGTGTCATAGCAAGAGTTGAAAAAGTTGGTGGAGCTACATCACGTGGCGAAAATTCCTATGGCATTGAAATATTTTGCAAAGATATGAGAAATTTGAGATTTGCACACAAGCAACAAAATCATTCTAGGCGTGCAGTTTTCGAAAAGTTGCAATCATATGCATTTCCTTTATCATATAGTGGCAGACTATTTGCTTTTGCTCATGCTTCAGTAAGTAACAGCACAACGGTTCTAGTGAATGGCTGGGCCGTGTATGAACCTTTAGCGGAATTAAGGCGTTTAGGTGTGCCGAACGACATGTGGCGAGTTACAAAAATCAATGAAACGTTTGCCGTGTGTGACAGTTATCCAGCTGTTTGGGCGGTGCCCAAGGTAGCCTCCGATGACTTTTTAAGAAGTGTGGCTCAATTCCGTTCCAGATGTCGGTTGCCAGTCTTGTCATGGATTCACCCACGGTCACAGGCCACTATTACTCGCTGCTCACAACCTCTAGTTGGAGTTGGTGGAAAGCGCAGTGCTGATGATGAGCTGTACTTGAACTATATTATGGAAGCAAACGCACAGTCTGACAAACTGGCAATTATGGATGCCCGTCCCAGTGCCAATGCTATAGCTAATAAGGCCAAAGGTGGTGGTTACGAGTCAGAAGAGGCTTACAAAAATGTGGAAATACACTTTTTAGATATACATAATATACATGTAATGCGTGAAAGCTTACGAAAGGTGAAGGAGGTTTGCTACCCAACTATTGATGATTCCAAGTGGTTGTCATCCATTGATAACAGTTTGTGGTTGAAGCATATAAAATGCATTTTAGCAGGAGCTTTGCGTATTGTAGATAAAGTAGAAATCATGAGCACTTCTGTGGTAGTACATTGTTCGGATGGGTGGGATCGTACTACCCAATTAACGGCTTTGGCTATGCTTTTGTTAGATCCTTATTATCGTACTTTACATGGTTTTCAAGTGCTTATAGAAAAGGAATGGTTATCTTTCGGTCACAAATTTCAACAACGCATAGGCCATGGTGACAACCGGCATTCGGATGCTGATCGGTCTCCGGTATTTTTACAATTCATTGATTGCGTTTGGCAGGTCAGTCAACAATTTCCCAATGCGTTGGAATTCAACGAACATTTACTCATCACAATTGTTGATCATTTATATTCGTGTCGTTTTGGCACTTTTCTTTGCAACACAGAAGCCGAACGACTAGCAGAAGGTAAATTTTGTCATGTTGTTTACAAATACTTCCCATAAATATAATTAATTATACATTTGTGTTCCTAGATTTAAAACATAAAACAATTTCCCTTTGGACATACATAAATGAATCCCTGGATGAATATATAAATCCGTTATATCCCTCGTTTACACAAAGTTCCCAGATGGTGTTACGGCCCATTTGTAGTATGGGCACCGTCAAATTATGGAAGGGTTTATATTGCCGGTGGAATCCAAGCATGCGTCCCCAGAACAAAATATATAATAGAACTCGAGAAATGTTGGCTTTACAAGAACAATTGGTTAAACAAATCAGTGAGAAGCGGCAAAAAACAAATATGAGGCAGAACTCTCAAGTCAAATCGCGTTTAGCATCTCCCATGCATTAAATTTATAGTAATTATATAAAAGTATTATCCAACAAGAAGTGCATTATTATGATAAAATTATGCATATTTCGCAGAGATTGATTGACACCATTTTGTAAACTTGTGTCTCCAAATGTTGAAAATGTATTTAAAAATCAATAAATTTCTTTTAACTTGGGAGCGTAATAAGTTTTCATTTAAAATGGAATTCCACAAAGAATTATTTCGAATTATAGTGTGGTGGATATTTTTTATATGACAGTTTGACGGGGTTATCGTACCGGATGTTATCTTTGGCTAGATAAGTAACCAGGGGTGTAATTCTTAACTCACCTAAACTCACGGCCACAAATAATATTGCTGAACTATAAGGATAAGGCGTTAAGGTGTGTGGGCGTTGCCTTTTTTCGCCCTAATATATGGTATATTGGACCCCTATTAAATTGTCTAATAATACCATACTTGTCTCACATATCGCACGGGATATTTTCCTTATTAACTTTTCTAACATTATTCATTTTACTTCTATCATATATATACATTTTATTATTTATATATTGTATAAACATATAATTTGTTGCGGATAAGTTTTATTTCATCTTATACACACATTAACCGAGTTAAATTAAAAGTACCCAATTTTCTGTTCAAATTGTAACGGAATATATTTAGTAAATGAAAAATATTGTGTTTGGTTTAAAAACACCCTGTTTCGCATATGAAAGGAGAAATAGTCTTGGTTAGTAAATAATTTCTTTAGATGTGGTGGCAGTACACCCAATAAATAAAGCCACATTTTTTCCAAAAAATTAAATTTAAATTTTTTCTAAAAAATTAAATCTTCAATTTAAACATAACAAGTAAGAAAACTAACAAGAAGAAACTCAACAAAATATTGAAAAGACATAGCATAACATTACACGTCTAAAACAATCTACAAACTCTTCATAAAACAGTTCTCAACCATATATACCATCAGGGAGATATACCAATGAAAGCCAACCCGACTACATCCCTACACCAATACTTCCTTCGCAACCTTTAACAATAGAGGGATACAAAAGGAGGCAACAACATTGCCACGAAACAGTAGAAAAGCGTGTACAACACCCAAAAAAAAAAAAAGAGGGGAGGACAACACGTCAAATATCCCTCCGAAACTTATGTAGGGTAATAGCAATTGCAGGCCCAGAGAATAAAAAACACCTACTACAACAGGTCAATGAAACACTTTTTTAGTGTTCCTTACTTTGCTTTTATTGCTTTTATTCCAAATTAATTAAAAAATGGTTCGTAAATCCAGTTTTGCCCAAAAATTACCTCCAGAACCTGGTGGTGCATTTGGAGTGGGATCCATAAAAAATTTTCTCAAAATTCCATATAAATGTTGCTTTTATTCCATAGCCTACTTACGTTGGTTTTTTTTTGTTACAATAAATTTTTTCATTTTTATCTTAATAAATTTCGTAAATTTATTTAATATAATATAAGTCATGCATAATTTATTTAAAAAAAAAGAAATAAATTTTTCTCTTTTTAAATAATTTATTACTTTCACTTTGTGTTTCGTTTTATAAACACTGAACTGAATAATATCAATTGTTTAGTTATAAAATTACCAAACATTGAAGCGACATTGAATATTTTGATTATTTTCAGAGAGCAATTTTATGTTGCAGCTAAAAAGTTCTTCTCAGAGCTACTTATAAATTATTACCAAACATTGAAGCGACATTGAATATTTTGATTATTTTCAGAGCGCAATTTTATGTTACAGCTAAAAAGTTCTTCTTAGAGCTACTTATAAATTATTTTATTCAATCTTGACTTATAATCTCAGTTTATTCTTATATTCTCAAATTTGAAAAATAAACTCTTTGAAAAAGAAACAATATGCCTAGAAAAAGATCGCAACTATCTAAACGTAGTTCCCAAGTAAGAATAGCAAAACTACGTCGTATTGAGGAATCTTCGTCTGAAAATTCAGATCGTCTCGTAAATATGAGAGAGTACGTGTCGCAATCGCGGGCCAGAGAATCTAGCGCCGAACGTTCTGTTCGTCTTGTAGAACAAAATGCGACATCGTAACACCTATACGTAAGACAGTCGAGCCTCGAGCGCTCCCAGCGTCTTGCTGAAAATAGAGCTAGAAACTCGCAAACACTGGCAAGAGAAAGCAGCGCCGAACGTTCTATTCGTCTTGCAGAACAAAATGCGAGATCATCGCAGCTATACGTAAGACAGTCGAGCGCCGAGAGCTCGCAGCGTCTTGCTGAAAATAGAGCTAGGAAATCGCGAACGCGTGCACGAGAATCCAGCGCTGAACACTCGCAGCGGCTTATGGCACAGAGATAACGGTCATTAACAACTAGGGCGCGCAATAGAATTTTAGCTCATAGTAATAGATCGGCATTCAGTTACGATCCTCAAATTGATTACGCTCATCAAAACAGCATCTAAGTTGGAGCAATGAATAAGATTTGTCCCAAATGCTTTGCTAAAAAATGGATTGATGAAGCGAAAGGTATGTGCTGCGCGTCTGAAAAAGTTATGCTTCCAAACATTGAAGAGCCACCAGAACCAATAAAAAGTCTTTTGACAATTAATCATACATTATCTGCGCATTTTTTGAATAACGTACGTAGGTACAATAGTCTTTTTCAGATGACTTCCTTCGGAGCGAAAGAAATTAGAGAAGGAAATTTTATGCCCACTTTTAAGGTAGAGGGACAAGTTTATCATTTAGTAGCCATTCTCTTTGTCGATGAAGATAAAGGGCCCTGAGATATAGTACTGCACGGTAGAGACGGACAGCTGAAACGAGTGTCGGAATTATACCGCGCATATGATCCGCTACAATATCCGCTTATGTTTGTTTTAGGAGACGATGGATATTATTTAACTATCCCTCAAAAGAATTCCTTAAGAAATAAGACTGCGTTATGTATGCAATATTATGCGTACCGTTTAATGATTAGAGCCAACTGTTTTAATACACTGCATTATTACAAATATTTGTTTAATCAATATTGTATGGATATGATTGCGAAGATGATTTCCGAAAGGTTAAATTTTAATTCCCGAAATCAACAAAAACTTAGAGCTGACGACTACATTCATTTGAGGGATGCTTTGAACCAAGACGCATGCGTAAATGCTGCCAATATCGGACAGCATGTCATCTTGCCGTCATCATTTACTGGTTCTCCGAGGTATCTCCACGAAAAAACTCAAGACGCTATGACATATGTGCGCAATTATGGGAGGCCAGATCTTTTCGTTACTTTCACCTGTAATCCACAATGGGAAGAAATAAAGCAAGAACTTTTTCCCGGTCAACGGTCTTTCGACCGGCATGACATCATCGCACGAGTTTTTCACTTAAAAATGAATAAATGATAAAAATATTCACAAAAGACGAAATTTTTGGGTCGATTAAATGTTATATGCTTACTGTTGAGCGGCAAAAAAGGGGATTGCCGCATTTTCATATGTTATTTTGTCTGGACTCGAAAATACAGCCCGATGAAATTTATGAAATAATAGTTGCTGAATTGTCTAGCAAGGAGGAAGACCCAGTATTGTTTGAAATAGTCACAAAAAATATGGTACATGGGCCATGTGGGGAAGAATATTTGACTTCACCGTGCATGAAAAATGGCATATGTTCGAAAAAATATCCACGACATTTCGTAACTGAAACCCAGACCGGTGAGGATGGGTATGCCGTTTATCGACGACGCGACATCAACAACGGAGGGCAGATCGCTACATTAAATGTCCGAGGTCGAACAATTAACATAGACAACAGATGGATCATTCCATATTCCACAATACTGTGTCGATCTTTCAACGCTCACATAAACGTTGAATATTGTCATTCCGTACAAGCCATAAAATACATATGTATAAATACATTAACAAAGGATCGGATCAAGCAACTTTTAGTATCAAAAATGCTCACAACGAAGTTGAAAATTATTTGAACGGCCGATACATTAGTACATCTGAAGCGGTGTGGAGGTTGTTAGAGTTTTCTGTACATGGCAGACACCCTACTGTAGTACACTTAGCGGTACACTTAGAGAATGGCCAAACAGTATACTTCTCAGCAGAAAATATGCATCATATAGCGCAAAATCCACCAAAAACGACACTCACGGCGTTTTTTGACCTATGCAACAGTGATCAATTTGCTAAAACATTACTCTATCATGAAGTCCCTCATTATTATACATGGGCTAACAATAAATTCTCAAGAAGGAAACGTGGCCAAGAAGTAGTTGGACATTCCGGTATAAAAAAGATGCGGAATTAGGAAGAGTATACAGCGTTCATCCTTCCCAGTCAGAGTGTTTTTATCTCAGAATACTTCTTCATCATGTACGTGGCCCAACATCGTTCCAAGACTTAAAAAATTTTGACGGAATTATTAAAGAAACTTACCAAGGCGCTTGCCGAGATAGGGGTTCGCTAGGAAATGATAGCCAATGGGAAATCACTTTGAGAGAAGCTTCGATTTCCCAATGTCCGTTAAGGTTGCGAGAGTTGTTTGTATTGATATTATTATTTTGTTTCCCCTCGGAACCTTTCAAATTATGGGACACTTTTAAAGACGATTTGTGAAAAGACATCAGACATATAGCCCGACAACGAGGTCCGGACTATAATGTATATAACGAAGGCTTGATACAGATAGAAGACAAACTTTTAGAATTGAACGATCAAAATTTAAGAGACTTTGGATTACCTTCTCCGAATCGCTCACAAAATGTAGTTGATGCCATTCCGTGTCGTACATATGATGTTAAAGAGTTGTCAGTATTTGTCAACACAAATGTAGCTAAGTTAGTGAAAAAAATAGCGTTCGATGCTATAATTGAGAGTGTGTAAAATAACAGTGGTCGACTATTTTTTTTGGAAGCGCTCGGTGGCACCGGTAAAACCTTTATTGCGAATTTAGTATTGGCAAAAGTCCGACAATCTGGAAGAAAAGCTCTAGCAGTGGCGTCTTCTGGAATTGCTGCAACTCTATTAAATGGTGGGAAAACAACTCACTCTACTTTTAAATTACCATTCGCTGTGTCTTTAGAACAGCAGTCTGTATGCTCAATCCGCCAGAATGGTCCACTGGGAAATCTCTTACAGGAAACATCGCTGTTTATTTGGGATGAGTGCACCATGAGCCATAGAGCTCATGTAGAAGCAGTGGACCGTACATTAAAAGACATCAGAAACTCAGGCAATATGATGGGGGGCGTCATTTTTGTTTTCGCTGGAAACTTTCGCCAAACACTACCGGTTATAACAAAAGGTACACGTACCGACGTTTTTTTTAAAGCGTGTCTTTGTGGCAATCAATTGAAACTTTCAATTTGCGCACGAATATGAGAGCACATTTAAGTAATAATTACAGTGGCAATTTCTCACAAAAAATACTTAAATTAGGAGACGGAAAATTATCAACTTTAATTGCAAACAGCTCTCAAGTATTGTTGGATAATGAATAGGCTCAAACTTCCTAAAAATTCTTATAGATTCAATCTATACCGACATCAAAAATCTTACAGAAAGCAATTTCCACTGGCTCTGTTCGAGGGCGATATTGTCACCAAGAAACGACTCAGTAAATGAAATAAGCAATATGATTATAGGAAAAGTTCGCGGTGATTTTAAATGTTACAAATCTGTTGACACCGTGTGCAACATCGAAGATTCAGTGCACTATCTACAAGAATTTTTAAATTATCTTAATCCTGCCGGCTTGCCACTCCATGAACTAAAATTAAAAGTAGGTACTCCCATTATGCTATTAAGAAATTTAAGCCCTCCCAGTATGTGTAATGGTACAAGACTTTTGATAAAAGAACTAAGAAACAACGTGATTGTAGCAACCATCATTACGGGCCCTGCGGCCAGTCAGCTTGCTCATATTCCGCGCATCCCGATGATACCAACCGATTTACCTATATCTTTTAAAAGATTACAGTTTCCTGTAAAGATTTCGTTTGCTCTTACAATAAATAAATCCCAGGGACAAACTTTCTCGGTGGTTGGTATCGACTTAAGGAAAGAGTGCTTTTCCCATGGGCAATTGTATGTTGCTCTTTCTCAAGTAGGATCTCCTGAAAATCAATATGTTTTGTTGTCATCTACAAATACGACTACTAACATAGTGTACAGAGAAGCTTTGAGGTAAAAATATTACAAAACAAGTAAAAAAACTAAATTCGTCTTAGGTCGAATTTTAAATACCCTCAACAATAGGGAGTGGCAAAACACTAATTTAGTAAACTGTACAAATCATACTATGACGTATGACATAAATTTTACGTCGAAAACAGTTTTTTATAAATTGTGAGCGTGGCTCATATCTGATCCTGCCCATTTTTGGCGCACCGATGTATAACTCAATTATACTCTAATATACCACATTTGAACTTTGTGCGTTAGTTTTTGTGGCCGTGAGAGATTTTTGTTGATTGTGGGCGTATTTATTTTTGCTCAGCATCAAAAACTAAATCGATTTAAACAATGTCCGTCTGTGTGTCCGTGTGGCTGTGTGTCTGTCTGTTGCTGGTACACTCACGGTCAGAGACCCCACAAACTATGCATATTCTTGCTCAAGATCAAAAACTGACTCGATTTAAACAATGTCCGTTCGCGTGTCCGTGTGTTTGACTGTTCCTGACACTCTCTCGGTCGTAATTTTTGAGATGTCGAGCTGAAATTTGGTACACATGTGTTGGGTGTCTGCAGGCAGGTTATAACTAAAATCGGGCAATATTGGTTTCAAAAATTTCAGAACCTAGGGAAGGGCATATGCAACGTTTCATCTCGCGAGATAACAGAATTCCACGCGGTTGAAGCCGCGGGCAACAGCTAGTATATATATAAAAGCAAAGAAAAGGAGATCATTAATGTATTTATTGTTGTTGTAGGGTGTGTATATACATATGTAAAGCAAAAACGGACAGGTAGCAGACAAAGTAAAGCAGTAAAATATTGGGGAAAAAATATAAAAATGGACAAAGCAACTCACTTGCCAGCCAACTTGCAGGTAGATGTTGTGGTGGTAGCTAATAAAAAAAACTATTGATTGATCATCCGTTTACAACACATCGTAGGAAGCGTCGGAGACCCCACAAACCATATATATTCTTAATCAGCATGAAAAGAGATATTGTTTGAGACATGTCCGTCCTTGTGACCGTGTGTCCGTTTGTTGGTGGCACTCTCACGGTCGTAATTTATAAGATATCAAATTGAAAATTTGCATACGAATTCTTAGTTCAATTTCGCTATTCCGTATTGAAATTGGGCAAAATCGGTTAAGAGACATATCAAGCTGAAATTTGGTATATATATATATGATACCGTTGTCCAACACTGTTCCAAAAATGGGCGTGATTGAATAACGCAAACGTTTATAATTAAAAAAAAACACTATTTGTTGTTTAAAAATGACCTAAATAATATTATATACGCAACAATTTAATGCAATATGAACTTATTCTTTAGAGGGTTATAAAAGATGGAGGGTATTTAAGCTTCGGTCTTAACGGAACTTTTCTATCTTGTTCTATATCCTATCTACCTAATATGTATATGGGCGTGCACACTAAGTTTGCTCTTTCATTTGCTACAGCTAGAAGAAAGAAGTCTGGGGCTTACAAAATTTTTATATACTTGATTAGCATCAAAATTTGCAACAATCTGATCATAAATTTTGAAATATTTTAGTTTCTGTATGCAGATCATTACTAAAAATGGGCGAAATAGGTAAAGTGCCCCGCCCACAGGTGATAGATAGATTTTCTTTCTATTTATAAACTAGAAAAATTGACTCGTATGCCAAATATTTACAATGCATCGAAATGCCCAAAATGAGCGGGTCCGTATACCCGACATACCGACTAAAATTTCCTTTTTTTGGTGTTGAATTCAATGTTGATACAATATTGCATTCACTGTTAATGAGCGTAATCTAATATATGCCACGCCCAAAATTTGTACGTAGATGTGATATGTGATTTAAGATTTAACCTAACCAAATTTTTAATTTTTTATTTTAATTAATCTTTATGAATATATAAATTTATATGAGAATCACACTAGATGTTTCTATGTATATACCATACATATGTATACATATAAAAAACAGGTTTTTCTAAATATTATTCATTTTTGTTATTATGTATGCGTTACCTTCTTTTATATTATACCAATAACAAATAGCTTAACATCGAAATATTTTTATAAACACATATATACAAAATACAATATTTTAAATATGTAAGTATATGAAACTGTACGTCTCTCTTTATCTTATATAAATCAGAGAGCTATAAATACAGAGACAGAGTGTCGCGCTCTTAAATTTTTCTTACAGAATCTCAAGCCACATTGATGGTCCATATCGTATATGAATATCGTGTTACTTGTGTTATCAAATGTGACTTGTGTTTACTAAATTTCAACTCAAAATAAAATTTTTCGTTTTTCAAAGAAAACAAATGAAAATATTATAGTCGGTCAAGCCGGACCATCAAATACCCTACACCACTTGATATATTATTAAATTAAATTTTTTTTTTTGAAAAATGTTTTCATTTTTCAAAGATTTTATTTTTCTATACCTACTTGTTATTTCAAAAATTTCAAAATGATACATATGTCAGAATTTTTTTTTATTTTTTGTTTGTTTATGATATCAAAAAAAAAAATTTATATGGGGAGGGGTTCTAAAAATGGTCCGATCCTGTCCGTTTTCAAAAGGGTTTATTTTTGGGTCAATACTTTTCCGCGTATCAAATTTCATCGAAATATCTCAAAAAATAGTAGGATCTCATATGGGGAGGGGTTCGAAAAATAGTCCAATCCGGGCCATTATCAAGAGGGTTTCCCTTTGGGCCAATACATGTCTCTGTACCAAATTTCATCGAAATATCTCAAAAAATGTAGCTTGCACACAAATTTAGATAGACAAACAGGAGGACAGACGGATAGACGGACATGGTTAAATCGATTCAGATTTTGATTCTGAATCGATCGGTATACTTGAAGGTGGGTGTGGCATTTGCCGCTTAGGCGTTACAAACATCCGCATAAACTTAATATATCATTTTCCACAGAGTGGTGTAGGGTATAACAAGCAAGAAAACTAAATTTGGCTTAGGCCAAATCTTAAATACCCTCCACCTCCATAACGGTGGGCGAGGCAAATATATGTATATATTGCGTCCTCTAATAGTGTACGTATTACGTATCAGTATGCAAATCTACTTTTACGTTGAATATGGTTTTATGAAAATTGTGGACGTGTCTGTTATTCGACCATGGCCATTTTTGGTCAATAAATGGATGGGCTAACTTTTAATAAGTGCACTAAATTTCAAGTTCTTAGGTCAAATTTTGTGGCAGATATATAGATTTTTGTCGGTTGTGGGCGTTTCTGTAATCTGAATACGCCCGTTTTTGTGTTATCGATAAAGCTAATATTTATAGATGTTAATATCAAATTTCAAGTTTTTGTGGCAGAAAATAGATTTTTGTCGATTGTGGGCGTGGCTTTTGACCGATTTTTCCCATTTTAAATAGCGATCTCCGAGCAAAAACTTAAAGTGGCTGTACAAAATTTCAGCTCAATATCTGAACATTTACGCCCTTGAGAGTGCTAACAACAGACAGACACACGGTCATACATGTCTAAATCGACTCAGTTTTTGACGCCTCCTTCTTAGTGTTGCAAATGGGAAGAACAAACTTGGTATACCATCATCACTGAGGTGGAGGGTATAAAAAGTTAATAAAAATCAAATTGACAAAACATCAAAAAACTGTGGCACGAATGGAACCAGCAATATACCATTGTAAGTCCTTCACTCTATCACCACACCACACAATATTCTCCAAGTTAATCACTGAGTACTTGACGTATATGATTGACCAATCATAGATTCGTCTGCCACATTGTTGGTACGTATTTTTCTGGGAAGACTTGCTTTTTATTTTGTCTTTTTTACACTTTCAAAGACTTTTAAGTTCTACACATTTGAAATGAGGTTTTTTCGTACATCGTTCAACACGTAACAAATGCTTACATTTATGTAATTTGTACATAATATGTGTTCATAAAAACTACACAATTATATTCATTCATTATTTACATGCCTTATTCTAACTTCGGACCTGATTTAGCTCGAGCAGGACATTAAGCGGCCGCCTTCATAAGCTTTTGTATTCTTATTATTATTTCGAGTAGTGGGTAAAGTAAAATAAGTCGGTTATTTGCGCACGTCCTTACAATTACACGTAGAAGGTTCTTAGACAACATATGTAAATGTTAGGGAGGAATCTTTTAGCATTCTATTATATTATATTTAGTGAAGTGGTGCACAACTTCCATGCGCATGTAAATCCACAGATACCAGAAGGAATTTAATATGTTTTTTTTCGATAGCGCACATGGCAAAGTTGAGTTTAAGAATTTATAAAATTTCGATTTTTCAACCACTTTAGGGCGATGTTGTAAGATTTCGTAAGTGTATGGTTAAAAAGATGTGTGAAGCAAAGGCTTTTATGTCCATGTGAATATTCCACAACCTTATCAATTTATTGCTAATTTTTTCCGGACCGGCAACAAGTATAAATATTCATATTCAGGCTTTTTCTTTGATGTTTTTTACGCATGTGTTACTGCTATTGTTTTGTATGTGCTAATGAGCAATGCAAAACAAATGAATATTTGTCATTATGGCGTACGCGCCTTAGAGATGTTTAGTCAATATGGATTTTCATGCACATGCTACTGTTGTTGTTTTTTCAGTGCTTATGGCCGGTGAAAAGACAACGCGAAACTTAAGATGTTTCGTGTACCAAATGGTAGGCGTTCATGTTTGAAAATTAAAGTATGCTGGTGTTCTGCGTGTGTTTTTGGCCTTGGGGCTTCTAATCTTAGTTTTAGTACAAAAATTTGTACGTATGAGATTTTATATATTATGATTCATTTCATTTCCTAATTTTATATATTATGACTTCAAAATAAATAAATAAATAAGTAATAAAAGAAAATAAGGCGTTCTTCTATTTTTTTCATTCGACTATTTATACATTGCTGTGTTTTTGCAAGTTAATTTTTATATCCCCTGCCTTAGTGATGAGGGTATACTAAATGTGTTTTTCCGTTTGCACCACCTAGAAGGAGGCGTTAGAGACCCTACAAAGTATATATATTCTTGATCAGCGTCAAAAACTGAGTCGATTTAGACACGTATGTCCGTGTGTCTCTCTGTTGTTTGCATTCTCAAGGGAGTAAATTTTGAGATATTGTGCTGAAATTTTGTACAGGTAGTTTTAGTTTTTGCACGCAGATTGCTATTTGAAATGGCAGAAAAGAAGATATAAAAGTTCCGTTAAGACCGAAGCTTAAATACCCTCCATCTTTTATAACCCTCTAAAAAATAAGTTCCTATTGCATTAAATTGTTGCGTATATAATATTATTTAGGTCATTTTTAAACAACAAATAGTGTTTTTTTTTAATAATAGGCGTTTGCGTTATTCAATCACGCCCATTTTTGGAACAGTGTTGGACAACGGTATCATATATATATATACCAAAATTTCAGCTTGATATGTCTCTTAACCGATTTTGCCCAATTTCAATACAGAACAGCGAAATTGAACTAAAAATACGTATGCAAAGTTTCAATTTGATGTCTCAAAAATTACGACCGGAAGAGTCCCAACAACAGACGGACACACGGTCACACGAACGGACATGTTTCAAACGATTTTTCTTTTCATGCTGATTAAGAATATATATGGTTTGTGGGGTCTCCGAGGCTTCCTTCGATGTGTTGTAAACGGATGATCAAAATGAATATACCCTCTTCCCTAAGGTGGAGGGTATAAGAATCGGCCACGCCCACAATCAACAAAAATTTATTTATTTGCCACAAAAATTTACCTATGACCTTGAAATTTGGCATGTATATCTATATATACTTCGTTCATCGATGCGCTAAAAAGCAGCGTAATCAGATAACAGACACGGCCACAAACGACAAAAATCCATATATCTGCCACAAAATTGAGCTATAGAGTTGAAATTTGGTACACATATAGTTCTCCCCTTCATCGATGTGACAAAAATGGGCGTGGCTAGTTAATAGACGCGTCCACAATCGACATAAACCTTTATATCTGCCACAAAAATTGACTTATGGACTTGAAATTTTATGCACTTATATTAAGTAAGCTCATCCATCGATGTGGCATATTCAACGTAAAACTAGACTTGCAAGCTGATACGTAATTATAAGATTATAACTCTTAAAGGGCGCAATATATATATATATATATTTGCTTCCGTTGTGGATGTGAAGGCTATTTAAGATTTGGCCTAAGCCAAATTTAGTTTTCTTACTTGTTTTATTGTAATATGTGGAGAGAACAATTAACAAATATATAAAATTCTCTAAAAAATGTATAAAACCAGTAAACACAAGCCACATTTTATAACAGAATTCGGTGTAAAAAATAAAAAATTTACGATATTTGCCGTTTACGGGATGTATTATGTACGATATTCATGCATACGATATGGGCCTGCAATTAAGTTTTGAGATTCTGCCACCAAAATTTAAGGCAGCTACACGGTCTCTGTATTATAGGTCTCTGCCTGTATCACTTGTGCCATATTACCCTTTATTAAGTTCATGCATATTTTCGTATTTCCTTAATGAATATACTCCCCTTTTATTATTCCGATCGATTCAGAATCAATAATCATGTCCGTTTATATGTTCTTCTGTCCTTATAAATATGTGTTTAACCTGAATATTTTGAAATATTTCGATGAAATTTTATAACAGGACATGTATTGGCTTTAGAGAAACCCTATTGAAAATGAATCGACTTAAACAACCTATTTTAAAGCAAAAAATCTTAATTCTTCACATTAAAAAAAAAAGGGAATAAAAATAATGCGTTGTAACAAATTTGTATCGATCGTACTATTTATAGAACCTTCTCCTATATATAATATTTCACAAACTTATATAGCAAGGACTCTTAATTTACTTATACATAATTTGAGCAACTAAGTGGAGTAGGGTCCGACTATAATGTTTTTTAATACAATTCCTTTTTACACTCTCCGTGACTAGTTTTAAGATATTTAGGTAAATTTTTGTACAGACATTTCGGGATTTAAATAAGCTAAAAAATTTCAATAAAACTCTATCTATCATCCACAAACAGTGATCTACGAAAAAAAAATTTCATTTATATATTTAAAATTTGAGCATCCAGCGATTTGTCAAAAATTTGGCGGCGTTTGATGTGTAAGTTAGTGGTTAATGTATACATAATGTTAATATTATTGCCGCGCCCATATTTGTTGTATAGATGTGGAGTGTATTTAAGATTTGGTTTAAGCCAAATTTAGTTTTTAATTTTTACTTGTTTGAATGAATGAATGATGAATTGAAATCTATCAGAAATAGAAGGAATAAGTTTTTCAAGCGTTATAAGAGAACTGGTCTCTCTGCGGATTATATCATTTATTCCAAAGAAATACGAAAATTTAATACTGTTAACAAGAAATGTTATGATGATTATGTTCTGAAAATGAAAAACAGAATGTTAGGTGATCCGAGGAAGTTTTTTGATTTTATTAACTCCAGAAGAAGAATTAAAGAATTTCCATCATTTATGTATTACAATAATATTGAAAAAACCCCTTTGAAATATGCAATTTCTTTGCAGATTTTTTTGCTAATTGTTATAGTGATGAAATTATCGCTACGGATACTTATCCTTATTATCTTGAATCGTTTGATATCTTTCCCTTTCTTCCCCAAGTACGATTTTCGGAAACTGAAGTACTAAACGCCCGTGAGAATGCCAACAACAGACAGACACACGGACACACGGAGACATAAACGTACTACTACTTTTACGTTGCATATGTGTTTTTGTAAATTGTGGGCGTGTCTATTATTCGGCCACGCCCTATTTTGGCAAATCAGTAGATGGGATAACTATGTATACGCGTTCCAAATTTCAAGTTCCTAGGTCAACTTTTGTGGTAGATATATAGATTTTTGTCGATTGTGGGCGTGTCTGAAATTCGAACAAGCCCATTTGTGGCACATCAGTAGAAGGGATAACTATGTATGCGCGTACTAAACTTCAACTTCGTAGGTCAAATTTTGTGGCAGATTTAAAGATTTTTATTGAATGTGGGCGTGTCTGTAATTCGAATACGCTCATTTATGGAATATCATTGAAGCTCATATTTATAAATGTACATACCTAATTTCAACTTTATAGCTAAATTTTTGGTGCAAATAAATAGATTTTCATTAATTATGGGCGTGGCTTTTGACCGATTTTTCTCTTTTTAAATAGTGATCTGCGTGCAAAAACTAAAAGTGCCTGTAAAAAATTTCAGCTCAATATCTCAAAATTTACGCCCGTGAGAATGCCAACAACAGACAGACACACGGACACACGGAGACATAGACGTACTACTACTTTTACGTTGCATATGTGTTTTTGTAAATTGTGGGCGTGTCTATTATTCGGCCACGCCCTATTTTGGCACATCAGTAGATGGGATAACTATGTATACGCGTTCCAAATTTCAAGTTCCTAGGTCAACTTTTGTGGTAGATATATAGATTTTTGTCGATTGTGGGCGTGTCTGAAATTCGAACAAGCCCATTTGTGGCACATCAGTAGAAGGGATAACTATGTATGCGCGTACTAAACTTCAACTTCGTAGGTCAAATTTTGTGGCAGATTTAAAGATTTTTATTGAATGTGGGCGTGTCTGTAATTCGAATACGCTCATTTATGGAATATCATTGAAGCTCATATTTATAAATGTACATACCTAATTTCAAGTTTATAGCTAAATTTTTGGTGCAAATAAATAGATTTTCATTAATTATAGGCGTGGCTTTTGACCGATTTTTCTCTTTTTAAATAGTGATCTGCGTGCAAAAACTAAAAGTGCCTGTAAAAAATTTCAGCTCAATATCTCAAAATTTACGCCCGTGAGAATGCCAACAACAGACAGACACACGGACACACGGAGACATAGACGTACATGTCTAAATCGACTCAGTTTTTGACGCTGATCAAGAATATATATACTTTGTAGGGTCTCTGACGCCTCCTTCTGGGTGTTGCAACCGGAAGAACAAGCTTAGTATACCCTCATCACTGATGCGGAGGGTATAACCAGTAAACTCAAGCCACATTTGATAACACAATTCAGTGTAACAAATAAAATTTTACGACATTTGTTATTTACGGGATGTATTAAGTACGATATTCATGGATACGATATGGGCCTGCAATTTTGCTTAAGATTCTGCCCGCAAAATTTAAGAGAGCAACATTCCTTCTCTGTATTTAGAGGTCTCTGCTAAAAGTAAATGTTTTACAGCTCCTAACATTCATAAATGGTCACAACTTTATAGAGTGCGGATGTGTTTTTATATTATTATAATGCGAATAAAGGTGTAGTAAATAGATGTACTCACATATATAAATATATATATATATATATATATGGTGGACTCTGTAAAACATTATGTGTTTTTTTGTTCGATTTTGTCATATTAATATAAAAAGCAACAATAACGGCAAAAATAAGATTATTATAAATAATAAATAACACACAGAGGTATTGTGTTAAAAAAAAATAAAACAAAGCAGTCCGTTAACACTTAATGAGTGCGTGATATTTTTGATTAAAAAATAAAAAAACTAATGTTAATTAATGTAAAAGACTTGATAAAAAAGACAACACAAAAAAATTTATACAAAATTAAAAATTTAAATTGTAACTAATTCCAAAAGTACAAAATCCCATTTTTCGTAAACGCCCTTGATCTAAGTATTTGTTGCTGTTGTTAAGTAAATTTATAGAAAAAGAGACTAAGATGGCTTTACGTTGTGCTGCCTTGTTTCTTACCAAGAAGCTTACCACCAACCCCTCCAAACAAATGGTGCGCGCTTTGAGCACTTCATCGGCTTTGAAACAGGGAAATTTCTTGAAAAATTCCCCCAACTCAGCTTTGGACAAGTCGGTGTTGCTACGCTATCGCGATTTGGAGACACCCCTCAATAAGGTTCAGGCTACATATCTATGGATCGATGGCACCGGGGAGAATATCCGTTTAAAGGATCGTGTTTTGGATAAAATTCCAGTAGGCGTACAAGACTTGCCCAAATGGCAATATGATGGCAGTTCGACATATCAAGCGGAGGGTGATAATTCGGATGTAACGCTGGTGCCACGAGCTGTGTATCGTGATCCCTTTAAAGCGGGTAAAAATGATATTATTGTCATGTGTGACACGTATTCTGCTGATGGGAATCCCACCAAATCGAATAAACGTGCCGCTTTACAGGCGGCCATAGATAAAGTGGCAGACCATGAACCCTGGTTTGGCATTGAGCAGGAATATACTTTGCTCAATGTGGATGGTCATCCATTTGGTTGGCCAGCTAATGGTTTCCCAGCACCACAGGGTCCTTACTATTGTGGTGTAGGCGCTGATCGGGTTTATGCTCGCGATTTAGTGGAAGCTCACGCCTTGGCCTGCTTATATGCTGGGGTAGATTTTGCCGGAACCAATGCTGAAGTAATGCCGGCACAGTGGGAATTTCAAGTTGGGCCTAGTTTGGGTATGAAGGCCAGTGATGATATATGGATATCTCGTTACATTTTGCAACGCATTGCCGAAGAGTTTGGTATTGTGGTAACGTTCGATCCTAAACCAATGGAGGGTCCGTGGAATGGTGCTGGCGCTCATACGAACTTTTCCACTAAAGCTATGCGCGCTGATGGCGGCATAAAGGCTATTGAACAAGCTATTGAAAAGCTCAGCAAACAGCACGATCGTCACATTAAGGCCTACGATCCGAAAGAAGGTAAAGATAATGAGCGCCGTTTGGTGGGTCGTTTAGAAACATCTAGTATTGATAAATTCTCTTGGGGTGTCGCTAATCGTGGAGTTAGTGTTAGAGTGCCGCGCGGCGTTGCCACTGCTGGTAAAGGGTATTTGGAGGATCGTCGCCCCAGTTCTAATTGTGACCCTTATGCGGTGTGTGATGCTTTGGTAAGAACCTGTCTATTAAACGAGTAAAGGTTTTTTTGTTCTTCTAAAAACAAAAAAAAACAACTTTTTAAAGATTATTAACATAAAATATTACTAATTAATAAAATCGCTAAAAATTACTGAAAAAGCTTAAATATATATTCTCCTTTGCAGCATTTCCATTTTTACCTTACACATTTGCGTTATTCAATAGAGATTTTATTTACGTAAATAAAATACTTTTTTGTTTCAAAAAATAAAAAACTAAATATAAAAGAAATTTTATCTTTATCAATTATTTTATATAAAAATTATTTAAAAATGTTGTTATTGATTAATTACAATTATATTTTTTTAAATTTATTTTTTATGTAATATAATTGTTGAAAATTATACATATATAAAAATTAAAATTTTTATATAATATATATATTTTTTATTGTTTATTTCATTTATAATATTGTTTTATATTTTATACGTATATGTAAACAAAAAAAATATTAATAAAATTATTATTTTTTATATTATAATATTTTTTGTGTTTAAAATTATTCTTTTTAATTATTAAAAATGATTTTTAGTTTTTTAAAATTAATATGCCTTGATCAATAAATTTTATTATCTTCATTTTCTAAATATATAAAACATTATAAAAAAAATCGATTACTTGAAAAATAAGGATGTAAATTTTTTGTTTTTTTTTTATCAAAAATGTGTTTCAATCTTGAACAAAATATGTGAGAAAAAATCTTCTTTTTCCAAATATATACACACAAACAAGTAAGAAAACTAAATTTGGCTTGGGCCAAATCTTAAATACTCTCCACAACGGTGGGCGTGTCTGTTATCCGACCACTCTCATTTTTGGCACATCAAGTTCATAGGTCAACTTTTGTGGCAGATATAAAGGTTTTTATTAATTGTGACATGTCTGTAATCCGAATACGCCTATTTTTGGAACACCGATGAAGCTAATATTCATATTTGGTACGTACAAAATTTCAAGTTTATAGCTCAATGTTTGTGGCAGATAAATAGATTTTTGTTGATAGTGGGCGTGGCTCTTGATCGATTTTGCCCATTTTTAATAGAGATCTGCGTACAAAAACTAAAAGTGCCTGTACAAAATTTCAGCTCAATATCTCTAAATTTACGCCCGCGAGAGTGACAAAAACAGACAGACACACGGAAATGAAAAATTTTATTTTTCTATACCTACTTGTATTTTCAAAAATTTCAAAATAATACAAAAGTGGGAAAAAAATTTTTTTTTGTTTGTTTATGATATCAAAAAAAAAAATAATTTTTTTTATTTTTTGTTTGTTTATGATATCAAAAAAAATTATATAGGGAGGGGTTCTAAAAATGGTCCAATTCGGTCCATTTTCAAGAGGGTTTATTTTTGGGTCAATGCTTTTCCGCGTGTCAAATTTCATGGAAATATCTCAAAAAATAATAGGATATCATATGGGGAGGGGTTCTAAAATTGGTCCAATCCGGTTCATTTTTAAAAGGGTTTATTTTTGGGCCAATATTTGTCCTTGTACCAAATTTCATCGAAATATCTCAAAAATAATAGGATATCATATGGGGAGGGGTTCTAAAAATGGTCCACTCCGGTCAATTTTCAATAGGGTTCCCTTTTTGGCCAATACATGTCCTTGTACCAAATTTCATCCAAATATCTCAAAAAATGCGACCTGTAGCTTGCGCACAAATTTAGATGGACAGACGGACATGGTCAAATCGATTCAGATTTTGATTCTGAATCGATCGGTATAACTGAAGGTGGGTGTGGCATTTGCCGTTTAGGAGTTACAAACATCCGCAAAATCTATCAAGTTTAACTTTGGTATATATATAACTGGTACTGTTATCCAATACTGTGTCTTAAATGGGCGTTATTGAATAACGCAAACGCCTATAATAAAAAAAACACTCTTTGTAGTTTAAAAATGACCTGAACAATTTAGTGCAATAGGAACTTATTTTTTAGAGGGTTATAAAAGGTGGAGGGTACTTAAACTTCGGTATTAACCGAATTTTTCTATCTTGTTTTTTCAATAATATTTGTTTATTGAATTGTAAAAGTCGGATTCGTGTTCATTTTCCTTCTTTAACATTTTATTTAATGATTCAATCACATTAAAAGTACCTGCATTTATAATTTGTTTTAACTTAACTATTAGACTATCTATGGAAAGTACGTTATGAAATGACGAGTAAATTTCTGAAAGAAAATTTTGAATCGGCTATAATCATTTTCGCCTTTTGTTATTATCAGTTGACTTTTGTACTGGTTTACTGAATAATCGATTGTTATGATTGTTTTTGATATGGCCCCTTCGCTATGTGTTGTGTCCGAGGAGTTTGATATATTATGTATGTTCGTTGGAAACTAAGTTTTCTTTGCCGGGCTTTTAATGAAATTTGGGAGAAAATTCTTCTATAAAGTCAATTGTGATTTCTTTTTGATATAGTGAATGTCAAGGACTGGTGATCTGTAAATATATTGATACCTGTAACACCATAAAGAAAATGTTTGATACTCTTTAAATTACATTCGCGACTAGTTCTCTTTCGTTTGTAACATAATTTTTCTCCTGTTTATTAAGTGCTCGCGATATCATACAATAGTTATAGGTTTTCCATTCTATGAAAGAACCGCGCCTATAGCCACTAAGGCGGCGTTAGTTGTTAATTCGAACGGTTCAGCATATGATAACATAATATGCTCGAATGTAAGGGCTTGTTTTATGCGGGCATAGTCTTTAATAAATTTTCTATATTATTTAGAAAGTTTTAAAAACGATCTTATTGGCCTAACTTTTTCTGGGCATGTTAATAATCTAAAACCCAAAAAGTCTACTTCTGTTTCGAAAAATTTCGATTTCTCTGCTGAAATACCCGTTCCTGCTGGTGGAAACCGGACTAAAGGTTTAACGCAGTAAAGTATTTTGAGTTCCACCATCTGTGTTTGGGTTTCCCATTTTCGTCGAGTTCCTTTTTCCCCCTTACGTGAATTGGCGAATTGTAATCAGAAAAAGATCTCCTTATAACCCCATCTCTTAAAAGTGATTTCATTTCCTTCTTGATGAATTCCGTTACCGAAACAGGGCTCGGATATGGTTTAGAATATATGGGATTGTCTTGCCTAGTCCGTATTTCAGCAAATGCATTTGTATTATAGGGTAATGCCCTATCAGAATCGGCAAAGGCGAAACAATTCTTTGCTAATATATCTTCAAATTCTCATTTCACAGTTATAGGAGTTAAAGAAGTGTTTGTTTCTATACTATTTATTTCCTGAGTTTTTTACTCGTAATCAAGGCTGTTACTGTAACAATTACTAAAAATTCGCGGAATTCCCTGATGCAATGGTTTATTCATTCCACCTGAAGTATAAATTTTAGAAAACTCATGTCGACGTTGGTTGGCTTCAAGCTCTTGAGCTATAGCTATGGCTGAAGGTAAATTAGAAGAACGAGATGAAAATAAAATATCGTATAATGGTTGCCTCAAACTAGATATAAAAACTCTTAAAGCGTTTTCGCGGGCCCTATCATTTAAAGCAGCGATCACCGCTTCATTTTCGGTATTACCATCCTATTTTTACTTATGATTGAAGTCAATTGTCTATCTACTGTGTCATAGAATTCTGCAATTGACTTATATCCTTGTCTACGGACACTGAGTTCATTTTCCAGTATATATATATTTTTTTTAAACTTTACATGAATTTATTGAATCTACCTAACTAGGAAATAACATTAAGTTATAGAATCTTAAACCTAGGATTTTAGTTTATTTTAAGGTGATTGCCACTACTATCACCTCAATGAGGGCCGGTTTCATTCATCTATTGTAAGTTATTGGGTATCTGCTCGCGAATATATATCGGAGGAGGTTTATGCTCTTTTTTAGGGGGTACGTCATGGCCTTCTTGGTTATTGTTCTCTTCAGCTAGAAGAGCAAAACGATTTGCAATTAGTTGCCATGAGCGAAGGGCTTGTATTGATTTTATTGATTTTTGCTGGGTTTCCAGTGCTATTTTGAGGGCTCAATTTCCTTTTTATGTTGATGTATCTATCTATCCCAGTCTGTACTGTTCGCGGGGTTACAGTATTTTTAGCATTACCAGCAGCAGTTGTTGCGGTTTTAAGTGTTGGCGTGAAAGCTGGAGTTATATTATTTTTTCTTATTGTAGCAGCAGTTTTCATTCGTTTTTAGATTGCTACTTTTTGTTTGAGTAGATTCAGGAATCTGTTGGTCTTGGGTTTTGGATTTTGACGGTGATCTTTGAACCTTAGAGGACCTCTGGAAGGGGTTTAATTCATTTAGTTTTTCTTCGACGGCGTTGTTGTTGCTGTTTGAAATGGAGTGACTGCGTTAACGAAAGTCACTCATATTTTTAAGTAATCACAATATACTGTTATATAATATATTATTATTTCCTTGGAGTTTTTATTGTTTTCCTTGGAGTTTTTATTGTTTTGCTTAACCAATAACAATAACAAAAAATTATGAGTTAATAAACCGTTATATATATTCAAAGCTTATGCGAAAGAAATACACACGTCTGTTCGATACAAGAGCACTTGAGAGAAAAACGATGCGGTCTTTTGTCCGCGTAATTTTAGTCTGATGATGTTAAAGTTAAAGTTTAAAACAGTGATAAAAGCTGACAGAACATTATTGGCAGGTCCTGTTATTTTATTTCTGAGTATAGTTATTGCTTCGAAATAATTCTCGGAACCCTCTGAGTAGTAGCTCATGGCTATGTGTAACGCATCTTTCCATGCGGGATAGCCCTGAGCGTAGTATTCGGGCAATGATTTCATCAGCTTTAATGTAGTCGATCCATTTGCCGCAGCGGATTTAATAGTTACTTGTCGAAAGGTCGGGATGGGCTCAGGCGTCAAGCAGTTCAGTTTTTCGGTTAAAGTGTTCAGTTTTCGTGCGAAATCTCCTGTAAGGGCTTCGACGGCCGCTTCGACGGCCGCTCCGACCAATTCCACAATGTAATCCCATTCATGTTTGTTTTTTCTAAACGATAAACAGATAATGTGTTTCTTCCACACTAAAATTAATTCTTTATTTTTAATTATTTATTTATTATACCCTGCACCACCCTGTGGAAAAGGGTATATTAAGTTTGTGCGGATGTTTGTAACTCCCAAACGGCAAATGCCACACCAACCTTCAGTTATACCGATCGATTCAGAATCAAAATCTGAATCGTCTGTCCATCTGTCCTCCTGTCTGTCCACCTAAATTTGTGTACAAGCTACAGGTCGCATTACTTGAGATATTTTGATAAAATTTGGTACAAGGACATGTATTGGCCCAAAGGGAAACCGTAAGGAATCATTAGGTTGGCATTATTAGACATAGGCGACATAAATAAGGCAATTTTAATGAATATGTAATAATTTAAATATATATTTATAAATATGAAACGTCTTAATAAAAATGTGTTTTAAATTTAATCGAAATTTTATCATAGTTACATTTTAAACATTAATATAAATTATTGTAGTGTTGGATTAACTGGCAGTTAATAATTGTTTCTGTAGCTAATAAAAAGATTTTAGTCGATTATGGGCGTGACGAGCCTTAATTTAAATAGGAATCTACGTATTCTTACTGTTTCAGTCGCAACTAATTCTTAAATGGTAAATAGGGTATTAAATGGTCAACCTTGATTGATTAAAACACATTTAATTATTTTCAAGTTAGTGAATGTGTAGGTTAATATAAATTTTGCATATGCAGATAAATTGATTAATATACATTCAGTGGGGGTCACTTGAATAGGCATTCACTTTTTAAGTAGGATTTTTTATAATTTTAATTTTTCTCCCTTTAAGTTTAGAAACAATTTAAAAATGCAATTTAAGTTTTTCTTAAGAAATTCTTAAAAAAAAAATATTCTCTATAATAAAATTTTATTTTTTATAATTTCTTTTATTGTTCTATTTTTGACAAATTTTTTACTCCTACACTTTTAAAAAGCGTTACATATTTTGTACTTTGCTTGAATAAGATTTTTGTAATATTTTTTCCTTCGATTTTGTTAACAATATAATAATGTAATTTGATATTAGAATCTGTTATTTACAGTACATATTTTCTTTATAAATTCTACAATTTTTCACTTTTGCCCCTTTTTAAAAACTAACACCAAACTTAAAAAAATAATCCTATTCATTTAGTATTAAAATAAATAAGTAAGAATACTAAATTTGGCTTAGGTCAAATCTTAAATACCGTCCACCTCCAGAACGTTGGGCGTGGCAAATATATATATATTGCGCCCTCTAATAGTGTATGTCTTACGTATCAGCATACAAGTCTTCTTTTACGTTGAATATGGTTTTTTGCAAATTGTGGGCGTGGCTCTTGTCTGATTTGCCCATTTTAAATAGCGATCTGCGTGCAAAAACTAAAAGTGCCTGTACAAAATTTCAGCTCAATTTCTCAAAATTTACGCCCGTGAAAGTGCCAACAGGAGACAGAGACACGGACACACAGACATACATGTCTAAATCGACTCAGTTTTTGACGCTGATCAAGAATATATAAACTTTATGGGGTCTCTGACGCCTCCTTCTGGGTGTTGAAAACGGAAGAACAAACTTAGTATACCCTCATCACTGAGGTGGAGGATATAAAAATTCGCCAAAAATAGAAAAATTTTAGAAATCATTGACAAAATTATTTCGTATTATATGCACAATAGATTCTTTCATTCCACTACATTATTATATTATTTCTAACCTCAAAGAAAACAAAAGAATCCTACTTATTCAAGTGAGCACCACTGTATATAGTATGTGAGTGTTGTATGTATGACATTAACATGGCGTTAATTTATTATGAGGTATAGTCGTAGTTTCCTAAATTACACAATAAATGAATTAATTTAATAAATTTATAAAACAACTCAGTAGTAACTTTCCAGGCTTGTAAAAAACAACACAAAACACACTCCTACAACATGAGATTTATTCATATTTTATTGTATATATTATAGTAAAATACAAAGCAGATATTTGCAATATTTTTGTAAACTTTAATAAAGTTTAAGATGGGGGTATACAAAGTTTGCCATTTCGTTTTCAACACCCAGAAGGAAGCGTTAGAATCAAAAACATACATATTTGCCACAAAATTTTTAATTCCAAAATTAAATTTACAATTTTTAATTACATAATATGTATAATAATCAATAAATGATATCATGTTTTTTATTAAACAATGTCTTGAATTTTCTAAATTATTATCTAAATTTATGCGATAATAAATGTTGTTGATGTGTTTGTGCTTTGTTATACCCTCACAGTCGTAATTTTAGAAATATCAAATTGAAACTTTACGTACGTATTCTTAGTTCAATTTCGCTGTTCCGTATGGAAATTGGGCAAAATCAGTTAAGAGACACGTCCACAATAAACAAAAATCTCAACATACCTCGAAAAAATTTTATCTTTACAAAATTATATATTGTACAATACTATGCTTATCAAGTTGAAATTTGGTACATATATAAGTGGTATCGTTTTCCAACACTGTGCCAAAAATGGGCGTGATTTAATAACGCAAACGCCTATAATTAAAAAAAAACACTATTTGTTGTTTAACCTGAATAAAATAAAATAATATATACCCAATAACTTAATGCAATAGGAACTTATTTTTTAGAGGGTTATAAAAGGTGGAGGGTATTTAAGCTTCGGTGTTAACCGAAATTTTCTATCTTGTTTTAGTCTAATTAAGATTAATTAAGATATTTGTTAATCTTTGGAATGTTAACGATAACTAAAGAATGGGTAAATGCTGCAGGGTATAGAGTGTTTTAATACGAATACAACACGTTAGTTGTTATCCAAGCACAGATACTAAGTGTAGAAAGTAGAAAAGAATTAGTAATAATTAATTAACTTGACGTTAGCATTTTTTATCACGACCTTAGTTTGATCAAAAATAAAGATTTTTTTACTGAATTCATATCATGTGCCCTGAGCGTTCTAACAAATACTTTATTATATAATTTTTAATACCTTCTACCTTAGTGATGAGGTTATACTAAGTTTGTTCTTTCGTTTGCAACACCTAAAAGAATGCGTCAGAAACACTACAAAGTATATATATTCTTGAGCAGCTGAGTCGATCTAGACATGTATGTCCGTGTGGGTGTCTGTTGTTGGCATTCTCACGGGTGTAAATTTTGAAATAAAATTTTGTACAGACACTTTTAGTTTTTGCACACAGATCGGTATTTAAAAGGGGAAAAATCGGCCAAGAGCTAAGCCCACAATCAAAAAATCTGCCACAAAAATTGAGCTATAAGATAAGTTGCAGTATACTCTAAAATGCTTAAGGCTGCTGCTAATAAGATTCTTTCTACACTATCAATTTAAAAATATGTTCTGCCGAAGTAAGTCTCCACCCTCGCTTAATTTACTAGTCTCAACTTGGTTACAATTTTATTCGTTACATTAATGCAGCGAAAGCGATTCGTCAAAAAAAGAAAATTAAAAATCTTATAAAAATATATATAATTTATGAATGAAATAAAACAATTTACAAATACCAAATAATGAGTATGACACTAACACTGATCACTTACAAAGCACGTGTGCCTCCACTGCCACAGTTTTAGAATATTTACATACACTTTCTATAAAATACTAAATTATTATGATGTATAATGTGTGAGATCACAAAAACATTTTAAATTAATAAAATATACGCTCTTTAGTCATAACATTTTATAAAATAAATATTATACTTTAGAGAATAATATAATATTTTTCCAAAATATAATTTAGGAATCATTAACACTAAACAACATTGAATGTAATAAATAGCTTCGGATCCGAGAAACTTTTGTTACGTAATTGCTAGAGAGATTTAATAAAGGAAAGTCACTCAATTATTATACCCTCCACCTCAGTGATGAGGATCTGTTTGCAACACCCAGAAGAAGGCGTCAGAAACTCTACAAAGTATATATATTCTTGATCAGCGTCAAAAACTGAGTCGATTTAGACTTGTATATCCGTGTGTCTGTCTGTTGCTGGCATTCTCACTTGCGTAATTTTTGAGATATTGAGCTGAAATTTTTTACTGGTACTTTTAGTTTTTGCACACAGATTGTTTTTTAAAATGGGCAAAATTAGTCAAAAGCCACGGCCACAATCGACAAAAATCTATTTATCTGCCACAACAAATTAGCTATAAACTTAAAATTTGATTTGTACATCTACTATCTAGAGACACGCCCACAATCAATAAAAATCTTTATATCTGCCACAAAAGTTGACCTAGGAACTTAAAATTTGGTATGCGTATACATAATTATTCCATGCATAGATGTGCGTATCTGTTATTCGACCACGCCTACAATCGACAAAAATCTATATACCTGCCACAAAAGTTGACTTGTAAATTTGAAATTTAGTGCACTTATTTAAGGTTAGCTGTACCAAAAACGGGCGTGTTCGGATAACGGACACGCCCACAATTTACAAAAAACCATATTCAACGTAAAAGTAGACTTGCATGCTGATACGTAATACATACACTAGTAGGGAGCGCAATATATATATATATATATATATATTTGTGACGCCCACCGTTATGGAGGCGGAGGGTATTTAAGATTTGGCCTAAGCCAAATTTAGACTTCTTACTTTTTTTTTTAAACGGCATTTTTAATTTTTTATTATTACCCGAGATTATAGTAAACTCTTATCAACACATATTATCATAATCGAAATGGGACATCGTATAATGAAATAAGAAATAGAAATTCATTAATGTAATAATGAATATCGTTATCGCAATGAATTATAAAATAAATTTCTGGTTTTAGGGTACTTCATTTGATCTATATCACCTTAACTACCACTACTTTATCATGAAATAACTTGCTTCGATTCCACAATTGTTATTTATTTGTTTTAATGGTCAAATATAAAACTGGTTCAAAATCATTTTGTTATGCCCTCCACCACAGTGATGAGGGTATAATAAGTTTGTTCTTCCGTTTGCAACACCCAGAAGGAGGTATCAGAGACCCTACAAAGTATATATCAGCGCCATAAACTGAGTCGATTTAGACATGTATGTCCGTGTGTCTGTCTGTTGTTGGCGTTCTCAGGGGCGAAAACTTTGAGATATTGATATAAAATTATGTACAGGCAATTTTGATTTTTGCACGCAGATGGACGTATTCACATTAGAGACACGCTCACAATCAATAAAAATCTTTATATCTGCCATAAAAGTTGACCTAGGAACATGAAATTTTGTATGTGAATACATGATTATTTCATCCACTAATGTGCCAAGAAAGGGCATGGTCGAATAACAGGCACGCCCACAATCGATATAAATCTTTATATCTGCCGCAAAAGTTGACTTAAGAATTTGAAGTTAAGTGCTCTTTTTAAAGGTTAACCCATCCATCGACGTACCAAAAATGGGCGTGATCGAATAACAGACACGCCCATAATTTTGAAGAAACTATATTCAACGTAAAAGTAGACTTGCATGCTGAAACGTAATACGCACACTATTAGAGGAGACACGCCCACCGTTGTGGAGGTGGAGGGTATTTAAGGTTTGGCTTAAGCCAAATTTAGTTTTCTTACTTGTTTTTAATTCAATTTGAGTAATTTAAGTTATTTAATATTCTAAATTAATACTTGTATCGGACATGTATTGGCCCAAAGAGGAACCCTATTAAAAATAAACCGGATTGGACCATTTTTAGAACCCCTGCCCATATTAGATCCTATTATGTTTTGAGATATTTCGATGAAGTTCGGCACAAGGATATGTATTGGCCCAAAAATAAACCCTTATGAAAATGGACAGGATCGGATCATATTTAGAACCCCCCATATAAATTTTTTTTTTATTTCATAAACACAAAAAATTGAAAAATTTCTGACTTATGTATCATTTTGAAGTTTAGAAAAAGAAGGTATAGAAAAACAAGTAAGAAACCTAAGTTTGACTTAGACAAAATCCTAAATTCCCTCCACCTCCACAACGGTGGGCGTGGCAAATATATATATATTGCGCACCCTAATAGTGTATGTCTTAGGTATCAGCATGCAAGTCTTCTTTTACGTTGAATATAGTTTTTTGTAAATTGTGGGCGTGTCTATTATCCTACCACGCCCGTTTTTGCTACGTCAGTCAAAGGGATAACTATATACACGCGTACCAAATTTCAAGTTCCTAGGTCAACTTTTGTGGCAGGTATATAGATTCATGTCGATTGTGAGCGTGTCTGAAATTCGACCATGCCCATTTTTGGCACATCAGTATATGGGATAACTATGTATACGCGTACCAAATTTCAAGTTCATAAGTCAACTTTTGTGGCAGATATAAAAGTTTTTATTAATTGTGGGCGTGTATGTAATCCGAATACGCCCATTTTTGGCACCTCGATAAAGCTAATATCTATAGATGTACATACCAAATTTTAAGTTTATAGCTCAATTTTTTTGACAGATAAAAAAATTTTTGTTGATTGTGGGCGTGTTTCTTGACTGATTTTGCCCATTTTAAATAGAGATCTCCTTGCAAAAAGTAAAAGTGCCTGTACAAAATATCTCAAAATTTACGCCCGTGAGAGTGCCAACAACAGACAGACACACGGACACACGGACACACATGTCTAAATCGACTCAGTTTTTGACGCTGATGAAGAATATATATACTTTGTAGGGTCTCTGACGCCTCCTTCTGGGTGTTGCAATTGGTAGAACAAACTTACCCTCATCACTGAGGTGGAAGGTATAATAATGTATCAAGTGGTGTGGGGTATTTGATGGTCGGGCTTGACCGACTATAATATTTTGACTTTGTTTTTATATAGAGATAGATCACTCAACTATTCGGCCAGATAAGGTAGATTTTGCTGTTTCATGATAACCTTCAAATGACATCAAATGGAAAGATATAGTACACAAAAGTCAATGAACAAGAAATTAAATTTTTAAAATCAATCATTTATTAAAACAAGTAAAAGCATAATAGTCGCTCAAGCCCGACCATCAAATACCCTACACCACTTGATATAATATATTATTCAATTTTATTTTTTTCTTTGAAAAATAAAAAATTTTATTTTTCTATACCTACTTGTATTTTCAAAAATTTCAAAATGATACATAAGTCAGAAATTTTTTTTTATTTTTATACTCTGCACCACCCTGTGGAAAAGGGTATATTAAGTTTGAGCGATGTTTGTGTGTGATGTTTGTAACTCCTAAACGGCAAATGCCACACCCATCTTCAATTATACCGATCGATTCAGAATCAAAATCTTAACCATGTCCGTCTGTCCGTCTGCCCGTCTGTCTTCGTGTCTGTCCATCTAAGTTTATGCGCAAGCTCTACAGGTTGCACTTTTTGAGACATTTCGATGAAATATCTCAAAAAATAACGGGACCTCATATGGGGAGGGGCTTTAAAAATGGTCCAATCCGATCCATTTTCAATAGTTCCCCTTTGTGCCAATGCATGTGCTTGTACCAAATTTCATCAAAATATCTCAAAAAATACGACCTGTAGCTTGCGCACAAATTTAGATGGACAGACACGAGGACAGACGGACAGACGAACATGGTTAAATCGATTCAGATTTTGATTCTGAATCGATCGGTATAATTGAAGATGGGTGTGACATTTGCCGTTTAGGAATTACAAACATCTGCACAAACTTAATATACCCTTTTCCACGGGGTGGTGCATGGTATAAAAAAAATTCTCACTTATGTATCATTTTGAAATTTTTGAAAATACAAGTAGGTATAGAAAAATAAAAATTTTCATTTCCGTGTGTCCGTGTGTCTGTTTGTTTTTGGCACTCTCACGGGCGTAAATTTTAGGATATTGAGCTGAAATTTTTTACAGACATTTATAGCTTTTGCACGCAGATCACTCTTTAAAATGGGCAAAATCGGTCAAGATCCACGCCCACAATCGACAAAAAACTATTTATCTGCCACAAAAATTGATCTATAAACTTGAAATTTGGTAAGCGTATACATAGTTATCTCATCTACTAAGGTGATCAAAATAGGCGTAGTCGGATAACAGACACGCCCACAATTCACAAAAAACCATATTCAACGTAAAAGTAGACTTGCATGCTGATACGTAAGACATATACTTTTAGAGGGCGCAATATATATATATATTTGCCACGCCCAGCGTTGTGGAGATGGAGGGTATTTAAGATTTGGCCGAAGCCAAAGTTTTCTTACTTGTTTTGTACTGCTTTTAATTTTTTTCTTTGAAAAATGAAAAATTTTATTTGTCTATACCTACTTGTATTTTCAAGTTACATAAGTCACAATTTTTTTTTATTTTTTGTTTATGATATAAAAAAAAATTATATAGGGAGAGGTTCTAAAAATAGTCCAATCCGGTTCATTTTCAAAAGGGTTTATTTTTGAGTCAATGCTTTTCCGCGTATCAAATTTCATCGAAATACCTCAAAAAAAGTAGGATATCATATGGGGAGGGGTTTTAAAATTGGTCAAATCCGGTCCATTTTTAAAGGGGTTTATTTTTGGCCAATACTTGTACTTGTACCAAATTTCATCGAAATATCTCAAAAAAAAACGAGACCTCATATGGGGAGGGGTTTTAAAAATGGTCCAATCCGATCCATTTTCAATAGTTTCCCTTTGGGCCAATGCATGTGCTTGTACCAAATTTCATAAAAATATCTCAAAAAATGCGGCCTATAGCTTGCGCACTAATTTAGATGGATAGACAGGAGGACAGTCGGACAGACGGACATGGTTAAATAGATTCAGATTTTGATTTTGAATCGATTGGTATAACTGAAGGTGGGTGTGGCATTTGCCGTTTAGGAGTTACAAACATCCGCACAAACTTAATATATCCTTTTCCACAGGGTGGTGCAGGGTATAAATAAATTAAATTTATTTTTAAACACAATTAAAAGATTCTTCAAGTTAATGAAGATTTTTAAAATATATTATAAGTAATTTAAGGATTTAAAAAAAATTCAAAATATTTTTCTGTTTTTTTTTAACCTCCACGTAAGATGGGGTATACTACTTTGTCATTTTTTATATTGAAACATACTGTTGTGGAAAGAAGAAATAATAAAGCAAGGAAATCATATAAATGTTGATAAGAACCAACAAATACACATTAATTTTTTTTATCTTCAATAATATAATAACAAATATTCAATAATAAAATGTTCGCCACTGCAGTTAAGTGATAAATGTTGATTATTCTTTGCTTCTTTCATTCCATTTAAGGGCTTCTCGAAAACTTTTTGTGTAGTATTTTGATAATTATAATACAAATAAAAACACGAATTTGTTGTAACAGTAAGTAATACTTAACGAGCTCAGTGTTGATTAAGGGTTAACCGTTGATATTATTTTACATGTACGTAAACTATTAGATAGAACGAAACCATATTTTTGGGTCTAGCTTGATTGTTATATGACGGACGTACAGACAAAAGTGAATTTTTGAAGATACTTATTAACATAAATAAAAATATGTGAATATAAAATTTAGATTATTTGTAAAAGATGTACATCTTGAGGATAATTTTGACAAGGTTATGGTAACCCCAGATGTATTAGCGGAAATATATTATATATATTTAGTAAATATAATAAATTTTTAACCTTAATAAACTTCATGATTATCTTAGATTTTTCTCTTTCATCATTGTCATTATTACGTCTGTGATTTAATATGGTT
Source organism: Ornithomya chloropus (assembly GCA_963971445.1). NCBI lineage: Eukaryota > Metazoa > Arthropoda > Insecta > Diptera > Hippoboscidae > Ornithomya > Ornithomya chloropus. The sequence goes on from OZ020530.1 coordinate 56,535,411, forward strand.
GAGTCCACCCAATCACAGTTGTCTACATATCAAATAAAATTCTTTACGGTGTAGAAATAAATATTGCTTTATTATGTTATTTTGCTTCTAAGCAATTTAAGTTTGCTTCTTTTTTGAATAATAGCATACTTTTATGCGTTGTTTTTTTATCATACTCGCCCTCCGTAAATAAATTCCAAAGCTTTAGAAGCACCTGAAAGCACTTTTAAAACTAATGAAAATGTTACAGTCGGTTGTACATCACATAGTTCAACAATTAAATAAATTATCATATATTTATACATATATATATGACAATTGAATTCATTTCGTGAAATGTCGCTACATATAAAGAGGTTCAAACATTAATCCTCTTCAAATTTGTTACAGCCAATTGTTAAGCTAATTATGTATACTTCACCCATTTTTGTTAAAAAATATTAACAATTGCAAATTTTCCTTCTAAAAAGACTTTATTATTCCCTTTTTATATACTCTAAACTTAGGAAGTTTGTCCTTACAAAGTGTATATATATATAATCAGCGTCTAAAACTGAGTCGATCTAGACATGTATGTCCGTGTGTTCGTGTGTCCGTGTGTCGGTCTGTTGTTGGCAGTCTCACGTCCGTAAATTTTGAGATATTGTGCTCAAATTTTGTACAGACACTTTTACTTTTTGCCCGCACGTCGAAAGCCGCGCCCACCATCGAGAAAAGTCTATTTACCAACCACATAAATTAACCTACGAAATTGAAATATGGAATGCATTAACGTAATTGTCTCATCCAAAACAAGTTACAAAACTAAATTTGGCTTAAGCCTAATCTTAAATACCCTCCATGTATACTGTTATGAATTATGAGGCAGTGATCGCCATGTTATTGATTATTTTCATATTATGGAAAAGTTTTATTTAGTTTATTTTGAATACTCATATTTGCTTAAGAAGCAAAGTCCACTAGCATGGAATGCTATGAGTGGGTGAATATCCTTATATAGTTTATGTCTACAAATACTTACGTTTGCTCCATTAGAGCAAAAGCCAGTAGCATTCACTGCTTTGTCCGGGTAAGTAATTTGTTTGTTTATTTTTATTGGATCAATCAATAGTGTATCTAGTTTTAGATTTTCTTTTATCGATTGATGATTTTATTTGCAATTTCTTCTGCTTATATACTAATTCTACATCTACGTATGCTTACTTTGCAAATCATAAATTGACATAAAAATAATGCTTACTATGCTTAATGTTTACTACATTAAAATTTTGTAGTACACTGCATAAAAATTTTTATAGTACACTACGTTAAAATTGTATAGTACACTACAATACATACAAACAGTTACAAAATTCCAGCTCAATATTTTAATTCGAAAACTTCTCAAGGCAATGTTTGACACAATTATGGTTGTTGGTGTTTCCGGCAAATTTGTCTTATGAATCTGAAGATTTTTCAGCCCTTTTCCAGCCTAATAGAGGAATATCTCACCACTATAATGAAATCCATATTTTTCTATATAATCTATTTTGCCTTATACCGCTATATATTATCTTCTTCAATAGTCTTTAAGTTTGTAAAGAAGTTCTTGAAGTAGCTGGGCTATAACTCAGCGAGTCCAAAGTACCTTTCCAAAAAAATTTAAACGACAGGATGTTGTTTGTCTCCAGTCTTTGGATTTGCCTTTTTGCAATTGACTTTTAGAGCGGTAACGGCTTATAGTGCGGGGCACAGCGTTACTGCAGAACGGTGAGTGGGCAATGCAAGAACGGCGAGTGGTACAAGTAGGTAGCACGGTGCTGAGCGATGAGCGGTACAAGAACGGTGTGTGTGGTACAAGTGTGACGTGTGATGTCGAGCGATGAAACAATGCAAGAGCGGTGTGCGGTAAAAGTGCGTTGCTGATCGATGAGTGGTACAAGCGCGTATGCGGTACAAGTGTAACGTGCGGCGTCGATTGATGAACGGTGCAAGAGTCGTGTGCGATACAAGTGCGATGTGCGATACGAGTGTAATGTGTGATTTCGAGCGATGAATCGGTAAAAAGTGTGACGTACGGTACTGGTCGATGAGTGGTACAAGATATAAAAGCGGGATGCGATACAAGTGTGACGTGCGCTGCGTGCTTGAACGATGAGTGGTGCGAGTGTGACGCACGGTGCTGAGTGATGAGCGGTGCAAGAGCGGGATGCGTTGTGAGAGTAACTTACCGTACTTGTATGATGAGCGGTACAGGAGCGGTACAGGTTGCGATAACGGCGGCTTTGCAGAGCGGCTGGCGGTGTAGGACGATGAGCGCTGCATAGCGGTGTGTGATCCAGAGCGGCAAACGGTACTGGATACAGAGCGTTGAGCGTTGCTGAGCGGCGTGTGATACAGAGCAGCAAGCGTTACAGGATACAGAGTAGTGAGCGTTGCTGGAAACGAAAGCGTCACTGGATACAAGCGGCAAACGTTACAGGATACAGAGTAGTGAGCGTTGCTGGAGGCGAGAGCGTCACTGGATACAAGCGCAAACGTTACGGGATATAAGAGCGTTTCACTTGATACAGGTGTCGAGCGGTGCGGGGTACACGGGTGGTGAGTGCTAATATCGTGGAGTGGTAAGCGATGCGCGGGCTACGCTTTACAATCTAGGCGCGAGATACAGGGATAGCAACGGCGGCGCGACCTAGGCGCATGCAATCTAAATATTGCAGGATATCTAGGCGCAATCTGTCCAATGGTGCGCACACAGCCAAGTAGCTCAAAGAAGGAATAGATTAATTTTATTTTACTAGAAATTCATTTTATTGGGCTCACCTTAACTGGTCCACGGCTCCAGCCACACTGCCTAATTTCGTATAATTTTCTCCGCCTTTTATAGTGGAGCTCATATATATACTTAATGTTACTAATATTTATATATAATAGCGGCATTCTAATTGCGTTTCAAAATAAAGTAGAAATAATAAAGCAAAAACAAAAATAAGCAAAGTGGGAATTCAAATATACTAACATAAAAATAAGCAACAAAAATAAATAAAATAAATAGCGGGAATTCTAATTGCGCTTCAAAATTAAAGCGTAAATAATAAACAAAAACAAAATAAGCAGAGTTGGGAATTCAAATAACAAAGCAAAATAATTTCAATGTTTAGGTAACTGTATTCAAGAAAATAGGAAAATAGTAGCATACCTAGTTTAAGGTGACATATGTTGGTTTCGGTTTTAAGTGGTGCACAAAACGAACGGTGTGACTTTGCGCGTCACACTAATTCCTTCCCTCGCGGATGAAAACTTCGCCGTTAGCCTTGCATATTATCATGTAGCACCGGTTTCCGATAAAGTATTGACAGCGGCAGCGTTGGCGTGTGCCTGTGTTCAGCATATCCGGGTGTTTGCTAAGATACGCTTCTAGCTCCCTTCTAGCACTTGGAGACACTCCTGAATTATAGACATAGGTCGGTATGGTGGCGTGAACTCGGGGGGTAAGTTCTTCATACTGCAGAGGTGGACGGCGGTGGTTTAGTGTGTATTGGCTCGTGTGTTGTTGCCAGAATGGCGACCTGAGCTTTGTCGTTCGGGAACACTGATCTTGTTCGGATGGTCGATGAATTGTCTTCTTTGGATTGCTGGTTCCTGGATTTTTAAATCTAGTTCGGTGTGACATTGCAGGGTATTTCATGTGGTGTTCTCGTTCAGGTTTCTTCGCCCGTGCTTCATGTTGGTACTGGCCTTGTCTTACCTTCGACATTTCCTTGGGTCTTATGTGTCAGGCGGACATACGGTATTCGGGGGTCTGGATGGTAAGCACTTGTTGGGTTGCTGTCGTATATTAATCTGGTCTTGTTTCTTCTGATTCATTGACGGCATGTTGACGCTGGGTTTGGTTCTCCGTAGGACAGACAATTCTGCTGTGGGACGGGACTATTGATATCATTATGGTCTATCGAAGCGTATGTCGTGACGTAGTTCACCCTTGTATCTGCCTCTTGAGTGGGTTGAGTAATTTGGGTGAATCTACCATGTTTGGGTGCCACCTGCCTGCGTGGCTGTTGTTGTTGTTGTTGTTGCTGCATGTGGTATCGTTGGCTCGCTAATTGTGTCATGTTCGATTGTTTGACAGTGCGAGAAAACATTTTACCTTGTTGATGTTGTTATTGTCGTGAACTCAATTGATAAGGCTGTTTTTGGCTTATAATATCTTGTGGTTTGTTTGCTGCGACTTCGGTGTCGGTTAATGCGACAGTGGTAACTGAATTAATTAATTTCTCAATGGGACGTATACATTACGTGCTTGGGTATGTGGTCTCGGTGACTGGGTTTTCTTCTTGTAAATCGGGAACTCATGTCGTCGTTTCAACTTGGGTCGGTCTATTTATTTCGTCGTTAACAAAATTAGGTTCCATGGTACGCTGATCTGGTTCTGTGACTGAGACATGTGACTTGTTGCGTAACGTGTTAGTAATTTTTCTTACCATAGACATGTGCTGAATATTTGACGTGTTATCTCCTACGTCCTTTTCATTCTGTGTAATGTGTAGTTTGCAATCCAATGTGATGCCTGCGCATGTTAAGGTGGTGTTAAATGTTGACAGAAATATTAACCCAAAGATCACGTCCTCGACGGTGTTGTCCATTATGAAGAATTGTAATTCTTTCTTTTGCTCCCCAAAGTGTGCCATGTAGTGTACCATTTTTGTAATTTGAATTTCCGAACCATCCGCCAATAGGATGGGTATAGTGGTAGTTCGGTGTCGTCCACACTCACCGAGTTGTTGTGCCATGGTTGAGCTTATAATGCAGCTCGTGGAGCTGGTGTCTATCATTGCTGGTAAGTATTGTTGGCTGAAGGCAATAGTCATGCAACTGTCGTGCATCTTAGTGAGCTGTAGCGCCATTATATCTGGCGGTACTATGCCAGCCAATATAAGTGCCCCGTCTAGAGAGATGGTACGGAATCCACAACATACTCAACATACGGTTGCTCCATATCGGTGCGGCGTAGAGAGCTACTGAGAAAATCACTTATGCGCGATGCTTTTTCGCATACTGTATTCAAGTGAGGTAAAAACGATAGACTTGCATCGAGTGTGACTCCTAGGTATTTTATTACCTTCATAGTGGTCATCTCGTGTCCGCCAATATCTAGCTGCAGGCTTACTCTCTTTTTTCGGCTAGTGACTAGTATCGACTCCGTTTTTTTCGGCGCAAGCTCCAATTTATGATCCTTAAGCCAGATTGTGAGTAAACCTATAGTAACTCTGCAATTAGATTGTATATTTGCGAGTTCCTTGTCAACGAGAGTAATTGCTATATCGTCAGCATATCCAATGATACTCACTTCTGTTGGCATTGGTAGTCTTAGAACTTAGAATTCAGAATCAAAATCTGAATCGATTTAACCATGTCCGTCTGTCCTACTGTCTGTCCAATTGGTTGCATTTGTTGAGATATTTCGATAAAATTTGGTACAAGAACAGGTATTGGCAATCAAACTTTGGACTTTTTTCTGGGTTAACTTCACGCTAGTCGTAAAATTTTTTTAATCCTTTAGCATTTTCCAATTATACCCTGCACCACGGGTATAGCGGGCTTGAGTCAAGTAGCATCGTGCAAACAACCGTTTTCATTCGATTGCAAAATTGGTATCGTTTGGTAATAATATAAATTAAAAGCAAAAAGAGGTAAGTAATAGATTACTAAATTGTGAAAAAATTAAATAAAAATTGAAATTTATGATAATGGAAAGTGAAATAGAAGATATAAGAAGGTGCACAATGCAGAGAAGAATCCTGCGTGATAATTAGAACCCTCTTAGTTTGCCTATTAACATATAATTAAAAATTTATTACTTTTGATCTACATATTGTATCTATATATTTTACTATTTTCTATTTAGATTTACAGAAAAATTTCGCGTCTCAAAAGACGGTTTCACTTACATATTAAGTGAAATGGATGTTGATAACGGGTTAAGGAATACATTCATTCCACCCGTACTAAGGTTAGCTATGACCTTAGAAGTTTTGGGATCTGGGGGATACCAGTGGCTAAGTGGGTTCGATTATACTGTTTCGGTAGCACAAAGTACTCTTTGTACAATATTGAAAGAAACCACTGAACACTTGGAAAATAAATTGTGTTCAAAATGGATTAGTTTCAATATTAATAATGATACAAAAATGTGGTTTTAAAGGAAATACGGCATTCCTGGTGGTATGCATCCACATTTTAAGTTTTCTATTTATACATTTTAATAAAATATTTATAAAGTTATTGGATGTATCGATGGAACCACATATACTTGAATAAGCCCGTGGAAAATGAGAGCATTTATATAAATAGAGAAGGAAAACATAGTATAAATGCAATGGTGGTAAGTTAATTCAAAGGCTCATTTATATGTACACATATATATTATTTGTAATAAAAATAATGCATAAATGAGAAAATGTATATTCTAATTGGCTTTGTTTATTAAAATAAACGTGATTTGAAAAATTCTGTCATTCATAATGAATAATAACACGACGATGAGAGTGAGGTTTTATATGAATGAAATTAAAACTATCATCGACAACCACCATCGCAACTAAGACAATAGTTTCAAAAGTTACGTGATTACCCGCCTGATATGTCAAATAATAACTTTCACAAAGGATAATTGAAGAAAATGGAGAAAAAGAACTGGTAATTTATAAAATAAATTAAAAATGGTCAGAGTTTTTTTTATATTTAAAGTCCAATAATCAAATATTTTTCGTACAACTTTATTATTTTTTTTTCTTCTCAATATTACTAAGAGCAACATTTTTATTAGCATATATATATAACAATTGTACTTAAAATATCTTCCATAACGTAAATTATCAAAGTTGTAATCATTTCAAAGCAATGTAAATATACGTAGTTACGTGACGTCTTAACTCTAACAATCTCGTGAATGTAAACGTAGTGTAAATAACATTGATCGAACCAAAATTATATGTCAAGTACTTTAATTAAACTTGCTATATGGCATGGTACCTAAATTATCAACCGAAATCCTGTGAGGTTTGACAGCTAAGAATTTATACATTTTGCTGATAATAACTTTCATTAAATCTTACAAAATTTATAAATCAAAGTTTTACACAACAGCAATAAATAGTGATAAATTATACAAAAAAAATTAATTGATTGATTACATTATTAAACATTATAAAAGAAAAAAGCTTAGCTAGTATTAATTTAAAAAAAACGCACACAAAAATAAATTTTTTCTTAAAATAAAATAATGAATATTGAGAAAAATCTTAAAAATACAATAATTAAGCTTTAATTTGAAACCGTTAAAGACGGGCTGTATGTTGTGGTGTAATATGAATATTGAGCATAGCAATATGTCCTGTCCCGATTATGAACAAAATATTCTACATCACAGTTTTCTTTTGGTATTATTACGTGGTGTTGGCCCCGCTAAGCCGCGTTCCCTGCAGAAAGCTTTCGACAAAGTGCGTCGAGTGAATAATGTAAAAATTACAGGTTCGTTGTATAGGAAGTATTTTTATGTGAAAAATACACAATTATATTCGGTTTTATTTTAGATTCCAATGGTATGTTGCGGGATATTTGGGTGCGTTACGTGAATGATTACCCTGTAGAGAATAATGATTGGGGTGATTTCCAAACGCATCGACGTGTTTTAGGTTTAGTGACTATAGGTAAATTTGAAACTCAGACCGAATTAAATGAATTGTGTCGTCAGCATGAATCTTTAAAAGTACGCTATGGTAGTACTTTGTATGATACACGGGCAATCTTTTTCGGTCCCACATTAAATGATGAGCAAGCATCAGCTTCCTCCATATCAACAACAACCAATTCTTTTAATTCCGCTAATACAGAACATGGAAAACATTCTGTCTTACAAAAACAACAACCGAAACCATTACAAGACTTATATACCACACCATCCAATTTCAAAGCACAAGCATTTTTCTATCGCGAAGAGGATTTATACCAAGATTTAGAAAATCATATAACGGATTTTGTGAATGCTTTATTTTGGATATTGGAATCACGTCGCTTGGAGAGATCCCGAGAGAAACCGGAAAAATGCTATTTACTAACAGCGCCATTTGAAAAAAGAGAGGTGGTGGGTCTAGACAGAGAATCACGTAACAGCAAGAAACGTATAACGGGTAGAATATTGAAAAATTTAGCCGATTTATCACTACAATCGGGTCTGGCCGAGGATGCTCTCAGCTTATATCATAATGCCTGTGATACTTTAAAGGCTACCATTGATTTTTTGTGGGAGGGAGCAGCCGAAGAGGGCCTTTGTGCGGCTTCAGCCGTTTTACTTTATCCGCATTTGAGAATTGAGGAACCGTTACATCGCAACGCATCATTGCAGGAAGGTTCATCGCCATTAAAAAATAATCCAGAAAAATGGCGTGCTAGTGATGCAACCAAACAAGTTAATATTAATAATAAAGTGATACATGGCATGTCCGCTACCCTGTCCACACTGCTAACACCACCACAACCACCACATTCGGCTTCTGCATCGTCTCTGGCATCGATATTAACCAATTCCACATTATCGCAAATATCTCCTGGCAGTACTTGTAGCAGTGCATCATCATCATCCACAACTTCTCCATCCACATTATCGACAGCTCAATACCGGAGACGGCAGCAGCAGCATGAGCACCAATCTGTTACATTACCTGGCAATATATTGAAACCGGAAGAGATTCCCCTTTACTTCCACAAAGCTATTATAAACTATAGCAAATATCGTAACGCAGCCATTGTCGAGATAGAAACATCATTCAAAGCGGCCCGTATATCGGTTGAACAAAATCGCCCATTGGACGTGGCCATGGTGTTCCAAAATATGTTGTGCATCAATCACAGTTTAAATGAGTTGGAACGTATTAAAATGTTTGAAATGATGACGGCTGTATATCAACAGATTGGTTATGTACGGAAGGCGGCATTCTTTCAACGTTTGGCGGCTTTGAAGTATATTCAAGGTGGTGGCCAACAATCTGATTGGATGCAAATGTATCGTCATATATTGGGCAGTTTTCCCGGTTATATGCTATCGTTAGATCCGTTGCAAGTATTGGAATCTAATACCGGTTGGCCGAACATACAAATTGATTTGGTACAGAATTTAATAGCGGCTGCTAAACGATTGGGCCAATCGACCTTGGCTACCCGTCATATGACGTTTTTATTACAAACCCAATGGAATCATATGACCGAAAATGAACAAAAAGATATGGCTGAGAAATTGCAGGTAAATAAATTGTATTGTTATACCCTACACATAAGTGTACTAAGTGTGTCCTTTAAAAAATCAACACTCGGGAGATGTCTCCTATAAAAGCTGGGCACCATCCCGATCTTACCCCCCCATAAAAAAACATTTTAAAAAAAATCCCATTACTGTATTACCCCATACGGGGGTACGACTGTTGTGGATATTGAACCCACGATCCTCCGCATTACCGTCAAGTCTTATGCCTCCAGTCCATTGCGAACGGCATTTACCGTTTAGGAGTTACAAATCTCCGTACAAACTTAATATAGGTTAATACAAGTAAGAAAACTAAATTTGGCTTAGGCCAAATCTTAAATAGCCTCCACCTCAACAACGGTGGGCGTGGCAAATATATATAATATATTGCGCCCTCTAATAGTGTATATCATACGTATCAGCTTGGTAGTCTAGTTTTATGGTGAATTTGGTTATTTATAAATTGTGGGCGTGTCTATTATCCGACTCCGCCCATTTTTGGCGCATTAGTGGATGGGATATACGCATACCAAATTTCAAGTTCCTAGGTCAACTTTTGTGACAGATATAAAGATTTTTATTAATTGTAGGCGTGTCTGTAATCCGAATATGCCCATTTTTGGCATATCGATGAAACTATTATTTATAAATATATGTACCAAATTTTAAGTTTATAGCTCAATTTTTGTGGCAGATGAATAGATTTTTGTCGATTGTATGCGTGGCTCTTAGCCTATTTAGCCTATTTTAAGTAGCGATCTGCATGAAAGAACCAAAAGTGGCTGTACAAAGTTTAAGCTCATCACTGAGGTGGAGGATATAATGACACAAAAAATTGTCAAATTTCTTTTACAGAGCTTTAGCGAACAATGTGAAGGTTCACCCGTACCATTGGTATTAGAGAATGGCACTGTTATACCGCCAGCCAATCTAACCGATTTGCCATATTGCATGGAACTGACGGTGAAGAACTTGTCCGCCCATTTGACACCGCAACGTTTAAAAATTGATAAAACCGAAAGTGGTCCCTTCCTATTTACGCCTCTGCAATTCAACTCGTTGGATCGTCGAGACAAACAAAAGGAAAAGCATAAAATTGGTTAGTGCATCTACCCATAACAGTATTAACGGTATTAGAAATTAAATGAAAACTGACTACTTTTAGCCTTCTGTTGGGTACAAAATAATTTATGTGAAGTTCAAATCCGTTTAATCAACCCGTTGCCGTTCGAGTTGGCCATACGCGATATGCGTTTACTAACAAATGGTATAGTGTTCCGGTCTCTACCGCATGCACTCGCTTTACTGCAGCCCCAGCAGCCTACTTATATACCGCTATACGGTACGCCCATCGAAGTGGGCGAATTGGAGATACAAGGCTACAGCACACACACCTTGGGTGTGAAATCCAATTGTCGTCTGAAACATATGAAAGGTAGAAAATTTCCGCCAAATTATTTAGTTACTGTTATACCAGAACTGCCCAACATTACGGTGAAAACCTCATTACCCCAAACGGCCACCTTCTGTGACAATATGTTGAGCAAAGATAATCATATCGTCATTAATTCGGCCAGCTTGACGCTTTACAATGGCGAAGCTTCGTCGTTTGTAGTGACGGTAACCAATAATACTACAGTGCCTGTAGAATATTTTGAGGTGAATGTTATATCCAATGTGGAAGCTGATGTACAAAATAGAATTTTTCTTATCAACAATCATGAAATACAAGTAAGCAGAAACAGCCACAACTACAATAACGATAAAGTTTTTAATATGTATTTTATTAATTTTTCATGAAATTTTTCCAGTCAAAGTTGCCAATCGCTGCTGACTGCAGCATCGATTTTATAGTGAACATATTTGCTGAAGCAGATTTTATTTTTCCAGAAGCTTTTACGGGCGGTAGGATTTTATCTTCCCAACAATCATCAAAGAACCTGCAACCACATTATTCATCATCTTATGACCATACCGGCTCTGGTCATAGCAGTTTACCCGTAACTATGGCCAACCATCCTTATCAGAAGAAACGCCAAGATATTGATGGTTACAGTAGTTTTCGTTCGAGTACAAATGTACAATTACGCCCAAGTTTAGGTGGCGTTAGTTTGCCAACAACAACAACAACTGGTATAATGCCATTGGAAAGAGTCGGCTGTCCAGTGAAACAAGTGGAAGCACAGCTTCGTTTAAAATACTCAGGTGGCGAGGCCATGAAAGAGGGTTACTGCCGTCAATGTGGATTAAATTTTAATTTAGAATGTTTACCGAGTGCTCAAATCACCAGTTGGGATGTGCTACCAGCTGAAATGTAAGTACAATCCCATTCTGAAAAAAAAAACCGAAAATTTATTGTATCCATGAACTAATGAGGGTATACTGAGTTTGTTCTTCCGTTTGCAACAGGAGGCGTCGGAGACCCTACAGTATATATATTCTTCATCAACATCAAAAACTGAATCCATTTAAACATGTATGTCCGTGTGTCCGTCTATTGTTGGCATTCTCAAGGTCGTAAATTTTTAGATATTGAGCTGAAATTTTGTATAGATTTTTGCCTATTATTACAGTCATTAGTCAACTATTAGATATTAGTCGATCAATGGATGACTTCTTTTTCATTAATACAGTGTTTTTAAATGTTATTAATGGTTTTTGGTTTTATATCTGGTAAGACTGTAAAAATTACATGGTTTTATTGTCAAAATAAAACCATAAAAAGTATAAAAATAAAAAAATTGTTTGAATTTTTTTTAATAATCTAAAAAAAGAATATGGTAACTAAAAAAGAAAAAAATTGAATCCATGTTTTTATTTGTTTTATATTTATTTATTTATTTCATGTTTTTATATTACGTATATATGGTATTTGTTTACAAATTGTGTTTGTCAATTAGATCAGCTGTTTTTCCAACTAGAGTTTAGACAATGATCAACCATTGGTTGACTAGTCAACCAATTGTTGACTATCTGTTGACTGTCGACACAGTAATGCCAAAAATGAGCGTGGTCGGTTAACACACGCGTCAACAAACCTTTACATCTGCCACAAAAATTTATTTTTGAACTTGAAATTTGATGCATATATTTATGGTTATCCCATCCATCGATATGTCAAAAATGGGCATGGTTGTATAACAGAGACGCACGCAATTTACAAAAACCATATTCACCATAAAACTAGACTTGCAAGCTGAAACGTAATATATACACTATTAGAGGGCGCAGAAAAATAAATTAGCCACGCCCACCGTTGTGGTATTTAAGATTTCGCCTAAGCCAAATGTAGTTTTCTTTTGATATAATTTTTTGGAAGAAACGTCAAAGACCCCAAAGTACATACATTCTGGATCTGCTAATATTGGGCAAAATTGGTAAAAAAGACACACCCACAATCCACAAAAATCTTTATATCTGCTACAAAAATTGTACGATAAAGTTAAAATTTGGTTTACATATTTATAATTAACCCATATATTAATAAGTCGAAAATGGGCATAATCCGAACAGAGACGTAAAATCTTTAAGCTAATACGTGATACGTATACTATTAAAGGGATTAATTATGTACCTGCCATGCCCACTGTTTGTAATAAAGATGCGGAGGGTATAAGCCAAATTTTAGTTTTCTTGTTTTTTTTTTTCTTTCCTTTTTGCAGTCCTTCACAATTCTATTTGGTATTGGATATAACCAATTTAACAGCTCAAGAAATGTCACTCAATTATACTAGTAATAAAAATATTTTAATTGAAGCCAAAGAAAGTTGTCGTGTTCCCATAGCCGTAGATCGTTGTACGCTCGAACAAGTGGCAGCAGCCAAAGAGACTGAAATTGCTGAAAATTTAGAAAAAGGTTTATTTTAAATACCCAAAATTTATAATAAAATTTATATCTATTTATATAAATATAATCGAATTGAATTAAATTTATTTTTTTTTTTTTTTTGCATACAGAATTGTGTTTCCGTTCAAATACAAGCGATGCTGTTGGTAAACTGTGCTCTAAGCAAATAGCGGATAGAGTACAAATAAAATGGTTATTAACTGGCACCAGTATACAAGGTATAGCGTGTTTAAGGGGTATCACTTTAACACAAACTATGCTCGATTTATGTACAGTATCGCCGTTACAATGGAGTGAGTTTTAGTTTTTTGATTTTGTAAATATCAACTCAGTGACCAATTTTTAATGTTCAATGTTTTTGTATTGTATGTAGGTGTATCGTTTAAAGGTCAACCGGTACAACCGCAATCGGAAGTTATTTGTATAGCTGGGGAGAGTTCTCTCTTAGCTATAACTATACATAATCAGTCGTTGCAAGCAATCAAAAATTTACTACTTACCATAAAATTCTATCAGGATTATTTAAATGGCATAGAAAATTATAATCTAGATGCCAGAGTTGCTATAACGGGTCCCAATAGGTTAGTTAACCCATAACTATCACTATACCCACCACATAAGATATACTAAGTTCGTTCAAAACCCTGCAAAGTGTATAGATTCTTGATCAAAACTGAATCGATCTAAACATGTATGTCCGCCTTTTGTTGGCCCTCTCACGAACGTAAATTTTGAGATGTTGAGATGAAACTTTGTACTAACACTTTAAGTGTACGCAGATTGCTACTTAAATTTTTGGCAAAGTCGGTCGAAAGTCACGCCCATAATCGGCAAAAATCTATTTATTTGGAATAAAAATTGAGCTACAAAATTGGAATTTGTTTTAAATATTTATAATTACTACATTCATCGATAAAGCAAATATAAACATTTGTATATAAATGTGAAGGTTATTTAAGATTTGGAAGAAGCCAAATTTAGTTTTTTTTTTATGTACTTATTATACCCTCCACCTCACTGATGTGGTTTGTTCTTCCGTTTGCAACACCCAGAAAAAGGCGTCAGAGACCCTACAAAGTATATATATTCTTGATCAGCATCAAAAACTGAGTCGATTTAGACATGTATGTCCGTGTGTCTTTCTAGCACTCTCACGGGCGTGAATTTTGAGATATTGAGCTGAAATTTTGTACAGGCACTTTTAGTTTTTGCACGCAGATCGCTATTTAAATGGACAAAATCGGTCAAGAGCCACGCCCACAATCAAAATCTATTTATCTGCCACAAAAAGTGACCTATAAATATGAAATTTGGTATGTACATCAATATATATAAGCTTCATCGTTGTGCAAAAATGGGCATATTCGGAGCACAGACACGCCCACAATTAATAAAAATCTTTATATCTGCCAAGAAAGTTGACTTAGGAACTTAATTTGGTATGCGTATACATAGTTATACCCTACACTGATGTGCCAAAAAAGGGCGTGGTCTAATAACAGACACGCCCACAATCAACAAAAATCTATATATCTGCCACAAAAGTTGACCTGTGAACTTGACATTTAGTGTACTTATTAAAATTTAACCTATCCATCGATGTACCAAAAATGGTCGGATAACAGACACGCCCACAATTTACAAAAAACCATATTCAACGTAAAAGTAGACTTGCATGCTGATATTACGTATCAGCATGCATACAACATTACATATCAACATGCACGTACATTATTAGAGGGCGCAAATATATATATATATATTTGCCACGCCCACCGTTGTGAAGGTGGAGGGTATTTATTTGGCCTAAGCCAAATTTAGTTTTCTTTCTTGTTTTTATACTAAATTTTATAATAATTTATTGACTCTTTTTTAGAATAAGCATACCCATCCTGCAGAGAGGTGAGAATGCTCATCATGAGTGTACAATATTATTTTTAACACCAGGTCGCTTTAAAGCTTATATAGAATGTCATGCCAAACCATCCAGTTTATTTTCCCGTTCATGTGCACCTATCAATAATAATGTTATTCAAGCACAAGAACAACAACAGCCGCAACAAGCTCATAGTTATTATGAACACGAACAACAGCATATATGGAAATTTATACCCCCCATTGAGGTGACTGTTGTAGAATCGCAATAAAACCATTTGACTTTTGAAATTGTCTTCTACGAATTTGTGTTTTCTTTTTCTTTTTACGAGAAAGGCAATGTTTTGTAAATGTAAATATAAGCGTAATAAGTTGTTATTCGTTTTCCTGTATATTATAGTTAAACTTAATGAAATGCCATTTTATCTTATTTGATATATACATATATATATATATATATAAATGTTAAAAATACTCCAATTTGATATATACAGTTGGAAAGTGGCAGAAATATATAAAAATTAAAAGAACGAAAAAACGCATTTAAACTTTTTTTACAAAAAAGAAACTTAATCTTGTCTTGAAAGCCCAAAGCAACCTAAAAAATTGTTAACAAATACATTAAAGCCCATTATTACAGTCATTACTCAAACAATGGTTGACTGTTAAATCATGCATTTCATTATTGCAGTGTCGAATAACAACCATTAGTCAACTAGTGCTTTGCCATTGTCTAAACACTAGTTGGCAAAACAGCTGATCTAATTGACAAACACAATTTGTAGGCATATTAAAACAAATCTATACTAATATTATAAAGAGGAAAGATTTGTATTTTTGTATGTAACGAGTAAACTCAAAAACTACTGAACCGATTTTAAAAATATTTTCGCTATTAGAAAGCTACATTATCACTGAGTAACATAGGCTATATTAATTACCAAAAAATGTTGGGATCCCTGGACATTCCTACTATTACTAACCCAAGGTGTAAAAAAATTGGTCATAAAATATCTTTCATCGTATACGCTGTGGAAAGTATTGATGTTAAAACAAAAAAATGTTCTACAATATTATATAACATATCAATATCTACAAAAAACTTCGCGAGACCATATGTCCAACTATTGTACTTATGTGACTATAACCCCTTGTTATACCCACCATTGATAGTAATATTGCCATATAAACATTGTACACACACGTACACAGACAATTAAGAAATTAAGTTTTCACAATAAGTATGTCACAATATTTAAATAGTAGGGAAATTTGACAACGGCATGTATGGATACCACTCCAGATGCACCACTAGGTCCTGGAGAGCATTTTAGCCAATATTGGATTTTCGGACCATTTTTTTAATGAATTTGGAATAAAAGCAACATTTATATGAAATTCTGATAAAATGTGTTATGGATCTTATCCCATATGCCCTCCTAGGTTCGGGAGAGGATTTTTTAAGTTTCAGTTCGATATCTCAAAAACTGCGCGCGATAAATACTATGTTTAAAGTAGTGCCAAAGTTTAAAATTTTGTTCTTAGTGCTGTTATGGCTACAAAAATTAGGATGTTAAATTCAAATTGAGTACATATAATTTATAAAAATTAGTTATTTCGGAACATCCAAACTCCCATAATTTAATTTAATATATATATCACTTAACTTCATATTTTCCATTCCCTATATTAAAAATTACAATATTAAATTTATTGGATATAAATGATTTTGAAGCCCATTATAATGGCATATAAGTGAAGTATATGGAATAAACCTTTCTTGACATATAATTTAGCAAGAAAAATTAAATTCGGCTTAGGTCGAATTTTAAATACCCTCAAGAATAGGGCGTGGCAAAATACTAATTAATCGTTGGTAAGCTGTACAAATCATACTATGACGTATGACATAAATTTTACGTCGAAAACAGTTTTTTTGTAAATTGTGAGCGTGGCTCATATTTGATCCCGCCCAGTTTTAGCGCACCGATGTATTACTCAATTATACTCTAATAAACCACATTTGAACTTTGTGCGTTAATTTTTGTGGCCGTGAGAGATTTTTGTTGATTGTGGGCGTATTTATTTTTGCTCAGCATCAAAAACTGAATTGATTTAAACAATGTTCGTCCGTGTGTCATCTCATAGTTACTAAAATTGATGTATAAAGTTCAAATTTGGTACGTGGACCGCACATTAAAAGACATCAGAAACTCAGGCAATAAGACGGGGGCGTAACTTTTGTTTTCGTTGGAGACTTTCGCCATATTTTTATACCTTTAACCTTTGAAAAGAGGGTATATTAAATTTGTCATTCCGCTTGCAACATTCAGAAGGAAGCGTCGGAGACCGCACAAACTATAATATATTCTTGCTCAAGATCAAAAACTGAATCGATTTAAACAATGTCCGTCCGCGTGTACGTGTGTTTGACTGTTCCTGACACTCTCACGGTCGTAATTTTTGAGATATCGAGCTGAAATTTGGTACACATGTGTTAGGTGTTTGCAGGCAAGTTGTAAAATCGGACAATATCGGTTTCAAAAATTTCAGAACCTAGGGAAGGGCATGGGCAACGTTTCATCCCGCGAGATAACCGAATTCCACGCGGATGAAGCCGCGGGCAACAGCTACTATTATATATACGTATTAATATAAAAACATGAAATAAATAAAGAAATATAAAACATGTTATAATTGCGTTGTGTGGCTGTAGTCAAAGATGCCATCTGACTACACCGATATTTACGGCAGGTTAATACCCTAAGGGGTGAGGATCTCAACCCGTATGTGGCCGCACGCAACAACTGGCCATGCATGAGCAACTTGGGGAGTAGATGTGTTTTCCCCATGTCTTTACCCTCCCAACCGCAGGACCTCTTCGCCTTTTTCTTTTGATCCCCCTAAAATGAAAATGAATGAGCGGCACCTTACCCCCTTTACATGATTCCCGAGAAATCCCCCCTCCCAATCAAGTACACTTTATTCGAACATTATAATTCCTTTTATTGTACACATTTGTTAGTATGACAAAGAAAAAAAAACGAACTTGAAATGTTCTGAGTCTTAAAGAGGGGCCCAAAAACAAATTTACATAGATACATAATTGCAAAATCTGATTGCGCTCTGCGCTGACATTGGTACAAAAAAAAAATTTACAATATTGACTCATCTGCGTTTACCGATGTCCAGCTGCAACTCCCGGAGGTTGGAACACTTTGCGCATCCACCAATCTTTGTCTTCTTTCTTTTACTATTCAAAATCGTGTGCATACTTTAAACGTGATGTTTCTCATCTCACTTTTTTTTCTTTTTATACCCTCCACCTCAGTGATGAGGGTATACTAAGTTTGTTCTTCCGTTTGCAACACCCAGAAGGAGGCGTCAGAGACCCTACAAAGTATATATATTCTTGATCAGCGTCAAAAACTGAGTCGATTTAGACATGTATGTCCGTGTGTCCGTGTGTCCGTCTGTTGTTGGCACTCTCACGGGCGTAAATTTTGAGATATTGAGCTGAAATTTTGTACAGACACTTTTAGTCTTTGCACGCAGATCGCTATTTAAAATGGGCAAAATCGTATTTATTTTTAATATTTTTAATGAGGATCAATCTGAGTAAATCTTATTTAAGGTTACTTTTTTGATTGATTGTTTCTTTTACAATTACTTCTGTTTATATACTAATTCTACTTTTGTGTATGACCTACTTACCTACTTACTTACTATTTACAAATTGTAAAATAATACTTAACGTTCAAATGCTGAACTTAAAAATAACGCTTACTACGCTTAACGTTTAAATGAGTACAAATATAGTGCTTACTATGCTTAATATTTATTACGTTAAAATTGTGTAGTACTGCGTAAAAATCGTATAGTACATCACATTAAAATTGTATAGTACACTACAATACAAAACAAAACAATAAAATAAAACAAAACCTACTTACAGTTATACAAATCATAAAAAAAAAAAATAAATTCCATTATACAAAATAGTGTCAATATACAAACAATAGAAAAAAATTAACAGTTATTTCTTAAATTAACTCACAAGAACATCTCCACCAACAACAAAACTACAAAACAAATTTTTACACAAATAAGCACAGTGTCACAAATAATCACCAAAACCGATACAAATCATACATGACACATAATCAACAACAACCTGCAAATTAAAAAATTAAATTAAAAATTAAAAAAAAAAAAATAATAATAATAATAACAATAATAAAAAACTAAGCAGAAACCACCACTTGCTTTTATGACCCAATAAAATAACTTCCTCCCTTCCCTCTCCTCCTAACATCCGATGCGTTGGGTGGGACGGATGCGGCTTCGGTTGGGTCGGGTGCCTGATCGGTAAAGGCATAACACTTGCCGATTGGGCTTCTCTTCCCCCCTTCCTCAGTCGTATCTTAGGCTACCCAAAGCACAAGTCCGTCCGTTTTTCTGTTGCGCTCACTCGTTATGGTGCGAAAATTTAGAATAGATTTCTGCAACATTCGCGGACTGCGGGCGAACTTTTTCGCTGTATATGCCCATTCACGTCAGTTTCGGCCCGATATATTTGCCCTATGTGAGACTCAGGTGGCTGCAGATTCCGATCCTCAGGATTTCCACCTGCGTGGGTACCACATTTTTCCTAACTTCATCCCCCACAGAGGCCTCGTGGTATACATACGCAATGGTATAGTTCCCGTGCCAGCAACAACATTGCACGCAGGATCCCCAATTTACCACATCTTGGGTAAAATTTACGATTCGGACACATACGTTGCATTTCGGGTTCGTTTATCGAAGCCCAAACGCGGAGAGAGTGGTTTCCATTAATGGCTTTGACACCCTCTCCAATACTATCACAACTATTCTTCAGGACTACCCGAACAGCGAAATCGTTGTTGCTGGTGATTTCAATGTTCACAATGCGTCGTGGCTACGCCATTCGACCCCCACATCCCTGGAGAGACGCGATGCTGTGATTATGGCCTTAGAAAATTGCTTAACGCAATTAGTCTTAGAATCGACGTACATTCCAAGCGTCGATGGGTTGCACACTAACACACTAGATCTTTTTCTTACTTCGCACCCCGATAAGTACGAAGTTAAGACTTTTGCACCTCTCGGTAATTCGGACCATTGCATCATTTCCGCATCCTTTTCATACACTAACCTTCACCACGTTCCGATTTCAGCCTCGAAACGTGTCATTTTTCAATATGAAAGGGCAAATTGGGCTAAGCTCAATGAATTTTTCAGGCTTTACAACTGGAAACTATGTTTCTTAGATAATAATGTAAATGCCGCTGCGGAAATGATACAAAACATAATTTTGCACGGAATGCGGTCCTTTATTCCATACAAAAAAATTTCGGTTAAACCCAAGGACAACAGTTGGTTTAACCAGACATGCATTGATGCTGTCAGGTCCAGGGAGGAAGCGTTTAGAATATGGCGTTTGAATCCAAACGACCAAACTAATCTGCTTCGCAAACAAGCTAGAAACAGATGCAACAAGGTACTACGTCATGCAAAAGCTCTGCACGAGCACCGACTGCGTACTAAGATTCTTGCCACCCCAAAAGGTAGCAAGAGTTTTTGGTCGTTTGTAAAAAGATGTAGAAATCAAACTTCGGCATCAATTCCATCTCTCTTTATAGGCGACCAAATAATATCTGACCCGGTTGATAAAGCTGATGTATTGGTTGAAATGTTTGCTTCAAACTCCCTTTTACCACACAGCAATCAACCACTTCCTAGTGTCGAAAGAGTAGCACATAAGATGACTAAACTATTCTTTCGTACCCGGGCAGTAAAAAAGGTTCTTGCTAGTCTCAACACTCGCAAAACTCCAGGGCCGGATGGCATACACCCTCTACTTCTTAGCAAGTGCGCCACAACACTTGCTAAACCATTACGCAATTTTTTTAGTAGGTGTTATCATGCAAACACTTACCCAAAATGCTGGAAGATTGCCAATGTACAACCGGTACCTAAAAAAGGTACCCCTTCTGACCCTGCAAACTATCGGCCAATCGCTATTTGTAGCGCCATAG
This sequence comes from Ornithomya chloropus, assembly GCA_963971445.1. Taxonomy (NCBI): domain Eukaryota; kingdom Metazoa; phylum Arthropoda; class Insecta; order Diptera; family Hippoboscidae; genus Ornithomya; species Ornithomya chloropus. Next base: position 56,556,451 of record OZ020530.1, read on the forward strand.
CCAAAACAATGGACACAATTTTAAACTTTCACCTGATGAGCTATCTTGAGGTCAACAACCTAATCAGCGACCGTCAATACGGATTTCGCAAAAATCGATCCACTGGCGACATATTAGCCTACCTTACGGAAAAGTGGTATCGAGCTATTCGCCACTTTGGCGAAAGTAAGGTTGTTGCTTTGGATATCTCTAAGGCGTTTGACAGAGTATGGCATGATGCTCTGTTGTCCAAATTGATAGCGAAAAAAATCTGTCCGATTTCGCCACCTTTATTATGGAAACTCAGAAAATACTTAAAAATACAACCGATGAACGACTTGCATACGAGTTGAAACACCAAAGTACAGAAATACAGCGCCTTCTGGATACTTTAAAGCTGCACAAACGAATATCCAGGTCTTTAAACTTTTTGGGCTCCGCATTAAAATATATTGCAGGAACCCCACACCACGACGACTACAAGTTTTTGATAAATAATGAAAATAGGATAATAGAAAATAATAACCTCCAAAGAAATAATATAAATAGTATTGTCCAGGGAAAAATTAACGAGATTACAGAAAGAATAAACCAGTTGCAGGGAAAGGGAGATAAGCAAACTCAGACCATTTTGTGGCAGCTGATTATAACCAGAAATGTGGAGGTAATTACGCACTTAAATAACATTGCACTGTCTATTATGTTGGCAAAAGCCGAAATTATTAATCCAACTATTTTTAACGTTGAAGAAATAGAGAACCTTCTAACCACGGAGTCGGTACCAATTAGAATAATCGACTTATTGAATGTCTCCACTATTAAAGTATGGCAGGATGACAATATAACATTGTTTGTTTTGAAATTTCCCTTGCTATCAAATATCTGTAGTCTCGTTAGGGTTTATCCTGTAGTCCATAAAGGTGTTGTGGTCAACTTGAAGGAGACAAATTAGGCAGCTTATTGCCAGAATAACTTTATCCCCGTAAAAGAGTGCAAAGGGACTAACTCGGGTAATATTTGTCGCCGGAGCTCATCGGAGTGCCTAACCCAAATGCTCAATAATAATACTGCTCGTTGTCCAACACGAACGGCTACTAACATACCGGCAGTAAATGTAGTTTCGGACGGTACACTAATTCTGAACGACGTCCGAAACACAACAGTCATTGATCAGGAACCGGTAAATGTGACCGGAACCTTTTTGATAACATTCGCGCATCAAATAATCATAAACAATGCCATGTACAGACGCGAGACATCAATCCCGCACTACAAACCGTATCCACCGAAGATCCTGCATGTGGAGCAAAGGGAGCACCAAGTGGAATTGTCATTGCCCCTTTTACATGGTATAAGCATGGATAATATAAAAGCGCTGAAGGAGTTTAAGTCACAAGTATCAATGGCACTTATTATGGGCGGCACTCCACTCCTAGCACTAATTGGATATTTCCTTTTGCGAGCGGTCATCAAGATAAGAAAAAGACGAAAGCCAAGCAATTCACAAGAGGATCTCCAACTTGCCTTGGAACAAATACTGCGTCGCAATAAACCATAAAAATTGAAAACACACATTTACAAATCAAAATTTACATTCCACTATATGTATATGCTTTTGTTCATTTTCTTTTATTGTATTCTTTTTCTATTTGTGTCAAAAAAGTATATTAAAGTTGATATTAAAGCGTCGATAATATGTCAACATTATTATGTAATAGTAAAATCAAGCCACACAGAATTGTGTGCTTTATTAACAAATGTGTGTGTGTGTTTTTTTACAATTTCTTTTATATAAACATTTTTACACAGAAGAATACATTAAATCAATTGTATAAGCATTTGATGTTAGCATATGTAAGACTATTCACAATACAATGATGATAATAAAAATATGAAAATGAAATGTAATAATAGAATATGATAATAATAATAGTAGTAATAAGGAAAATTGGCAATATTATAATAACCCTCAGCGATCGAGGTCGATTTTAGAAGGGGGAGAGTCCGTCGCTGTCCGTAGTTAAGAACCACTGTCAGTTTAAATTTACCCTAAATTACAATCGCGGAATGCATGATTGCAAGTGCAAAATTGCAAGTTTGAAAATTATTTTTAGCATAGTTAAATTTAAGCTTGTAATCGCGGAATGCATGATTAGCACTTCCACGATTGCAAGTACTATAAAATAAGTGTGCCAATTATTTTCGTCAAACTGCAATGTAAGCATTCTGCAGCTTGACAAAACATAGTTAAATAGAAGTGAACCACTCGGCCGCGCCAGAGTGGTTACAATCATTAACTTATAATCTATAAAATCTATATAAATTCTTAAAAAATAAATTTTACCTTTTCTTTTTATTAAAAAAAAAAATACTACTAAAATAAAACATCTAAGAAAACTAAATTTGGCTTAGGCCAAATCTTAAATACCCTCCACCTCCACAACGGTGGGCGTTGCAAATATAGATATATTACGCCGTCTAATAGTGTACGTATTACGTATCAGCATGCAAGTCTTCTTTTACGTTGAATATGGTTTATTATAAATTGTGGGCGTGTCTGTTATCCGGCCATGCCCATTTTTGGCACATCGATGAAGCTAATATTTATAAATATACCTACTAAATTTCAAATTTACATCTCACTTTTTGTGGCAGATATATCAATTTTTGTCGATTGTGGGCGTGGATCTTGACCGATTTTGCCCATTTTAAATAGCGATCTGCGTGCAAAAACTAAAAGTGCCTGTACAAAATTTCAGCTCAATATCTCAAAATGTACGCCCGTGAGTGCGCCAATAACAGACAGACACACGGACTCAGTTTTTGACGCTGATCAAGAATATATATACTTTGTAGGGTCTCTGACGCCTCCTTCTGGGTGTTGTAAATGGAAGAACAAACTTAGTATACCCTTATCACTGAGGTGGAGGGTATAAAAAATTGTCCATTTTATACTTAATTTACTACTTATCCCAAAAGAATTTATATTTTTCCGCTAAACGTAATATTTCTGCAGTACGTTCGATAATGTTTTTATTGGTAACATTCTTAGTTAAAACTGAAAAATCCAAATCTTTAAAATCATCCGGCATAGTAGACGGATCCGCCATTGATACTTTAACCATAAATAGTGTGTGTATAATTTCAAGAGGTGCATTCCGATGAATTTCTTTAAGAAAACTAATCGGAAAATAAATTATAAAAATATTTATTAAAAATAAGAAAGAAAATTAAATTTGGCTTAGACCAAATCTTAAATACCCTCCACATCCACAACTGAGGGCGTTTCATTTATTTATATATTTCGCCCTCTAATAATGTATTTTTACGTATCAGTTTGCAATACTAGTTTTATGACGAATATGGGTTTTAATAAAATTGTGAGCGTGTATGTTATCCGTTGAGGCCTACTTTTGGCACAACGATAGTGGGATATGTGCACTAAATTTAAAGTTCATAGGTCAATTTTTGTTGCCGATGTAAAGGTTTGTTGGCTTCATAGCTCAATTTACTGAGAGAAAAATAGATTTGTCGATTTTGGGCGTGGTTTTGGACCGATTTTTCCCATTTTAAACAGCGATCTACGTGTAAAAACTAAAGACAAACTTAATACATAAAAACGAAAAACAAACCCTTATTTTATGTGGAAGGTATAAAAATGGTGAGGAATTATATGATTTGATATCTACCTGACAAATGAATAATCATTAATTGGTACGCCCAATGTTATTAAACATTGTGTAAAGGTTTCATAATATAAATGCAACAGCTCATCAAAATTCTTATCCAATACCGCACTTTCAACACTCGAGAATAAAAAGAAGATAATATCATGAGCTAAACTCTCATATTGAGCAATTTGAAAATCAACAAATTTCACCGACTCTGGCAAACCCTTATCATCTACAATAAAAAAACACAAAAAATTAATATCGAAATGTTAAAGATTAGTACTTAATTACTAAAACATAAATCCTGTATATAGAGACTTACTTTTAATTAATGAAATTAAATTTTTACATTTAGTACTTGCATATAAGAACTTAAATTTTGTATAAAAAAACAAGTGAAAATATTATAGTCATTCAAATTTTGATGGACAGACAGGAGGATAGACGGACAGACGGACAGACGGACATGGTTAAATCGATTTAGATTTTGATTCTGAATAGATCGGTATAAGGTGGGTGTTGCATTTGCTGTTTAGGAGTTACAAACATCCGCACAATCTTAATATACCCTTTTCCACAGGGTGGTGCAGGGTATAATAAAATAGCCCAGCTTGAGCTAAATTTAAAAAGTTCTGAGGAACAAAAGGTAAATGAATGGCGTGATGCAAACAGTGCGCCACCATTGAGCCCAATACCACAACGATATCCGGTATCTACTACATCAGCCCATATATATACAACAACAAATATACCGATATACCCGAATACGACACTTGGGTATTCTATTCCTACAGTATCTGCTCCATTTATACAGATACACGCAGCAAATCCGCATGCGAATTATTTTGCAAATTCTGTCAACCATCACACTATGATGCCGCCATTGCGGAAAGTACAAGATTTACCTTTATTTTCAGGCCAACCAGAGGATTGGCCATCATTTTATACGTCTTATGTTCAAACGACTGTCGCCTATAAATATACGAATTTGGAAAATAATCAGCGACTCATAAAATGTTTAAAGGGTGATGCCAAGGAAACGGTTAAGGCATTGTTAATCCATCTAGATAATGTAAATGCAGTAATAGAGCAACTGTTTAGTTATGGTCGCCCAGAGCAATTACTTAGGAGCCAGTTAAAACAAGTCCGTGAGATACCTTGATACCAGGAAACGCTTTGGGAAAATTAATACCATTTTCTACTGCTGTAAAAAATCTTGCAGTATTTCTTGAAGCTGTAAATGGTACTCAGCATTTTTCATATACAACCTTACTTGTAGAATTGGTATTAAAGTTGCCAATGAGCCAACGGCTAGAATGGGCCAAGCGTGCGATATCTATAAAGCCATTCCCTACTATTAAAGAATTTAGTACTTGGTTATCAGTACCAGTCTCGTGTTATTAATACAAGATAGTGACAACCATGAACATAAACGGCGCACAGTGTTACACACTGCTAGCAAGGTTAATCAGCCCCCAGAGTTAAAATGTTCGTTATGCCAAGGCGCGCTCAAGGTATCCAATTGTAAAAAAATATTAGATACGAGTGTTTCGAACAGGTGGAACCTTGTGAAACAAAATAATTTGTGCTTCATTTGCCTTAATAAAGGACATAGTTCACGCACATGCCGCCGCCGCAAACAGTGCAATGTTGGAGGTTGTGCTAAAATACACCATAATTTATTGCATGAAAATGTAAAAACGCAACGAACAACCCTAAAAAATTGATGGAGTCGCTGAGGAGACTATTCTCAATTGTTCCGTTATAAAAAACGTCTGTTTAAAGTCTTACCCGTAACTCTATATAGCGCAAACAAACAAATTGATACATATGCCTTGCTCGACGAAGGCTCATCTGTCACAATGATCGATCATTCCTTATCAAGAGCTTTTAATTTAAAAAGTGAAAAAAGGCAACTAAGTGTAGCACAGGATTCCAGAAATTCTTGAGTGTTCAAGCAGAAGTGACTGGAACTGGGTTTCGTCGAATGAAAATGTAGCTGATGAAGCTACATGCTTAAACACGAACATCAAATTTGACTTCAACTCTAGGTGGTTCAGAGGTCCTGAACTCTTGTATCATGCCGACAAAACTTGGCCAGTGATGCTTGCTAACAGTTTTATAAGGAAATCGAAGAGCTACAACAAAATAGGTGTGTGAATTCTTCCGTTTAGTGCCATACATATATGAAGAAAAAATAGTTCAAGCCTCCGGGCGTATAGACGCCGCTAGTTGCCTTTTAAGTACTTTTACTTTTAAGTACTGTTGCCATTTTTGGCACTCCCATTCGATGGATGGGATAATTATAGATATGCGTACCAAATTTCAACTTATAAGCTCAATTTTCATGGTATGCAAATAGATTTTATCCGATTGTGGGCGTGACTCTTGTCCGATGTTTCCCATTATAAAAAGCTATCTGTGTGCAAAAACTAAGTACCTGTACAAAAATTCAGCGCAATATTTACGACCGTGAGAGTGTAAACAATATACGGACATACGGACATACATGTCTAGATAGATTCAGTTTTTGATGCTGATCAAGAATTTATACACTTTATAGAATCTCTGATGTCTCTGATGTGGAGAGTATAAAAAATGTATTATATGAGTACATCGATTTAGTGTCGAAACATTTAAGATATTGATTGTTTCATTAAAAATATTATATAATATTTATATGTACAAGTACTTATAATAGTTTTTCAATAAATACTTTTTTTACTTGCCATATTTTATCATAAGATTATTGATCCATAAATCACAATGTACTATAGTGATATACAAATCATCGATAGGATCATCGGAAGTCATATAATCATCGTATAGTACCCACAACTCCTTGATACGTTCCACATAACGATCATTATTATTTGTAGCTAATATTATACCTTCATATAAATCCTTTATTTAAAAAATATTATATATTAATATTATTATTAAATCATCTCCATCCTCCAAAGCCATTCTTACCTTTTCCATTTGTTTTTGTGATTGTTTATCCAAACCCTTGTTCATGTTCATACGGCGAAAATAAGGACGTATATTTTGATCAAATTCTTTGGCTTTCCTCAAACGTAACGCTATCGGTAAAGCATGAAATTTGGCCACTTCTTTTATAATTAATTCGCTATGTTTTAAATCAAATAATTGAATGCGATTGCCTGCTTTAAAACCAGAAGCTTGTAGATTTTCTTGTACTAATACAGCATCTCGATCAACCCGAGTAGCCTGCTCGTCCAAAGATATTCTTGAACCATAATATTTAGAAAAACCATCAAACATATTCCTCTCCTTAATACCCACTTCCAATTGTAATTGCCTGATTGCTGGACTTAGGTATTGATAGACGGCATTTTCTGATACACAAGTACGATCCGGTTGAAAAATTTGCCAGAATAAATCATTGGTAACAGGTGGTAATTTCGCTACCAACGGGAGATCTTCAATTTCTCCATTAGGTTTTTGAATTTTTGCCTTAACAGACAACATGACACTACCATAATTGTCACCGGCTTTTGTGAGGTTGTGGGCAGTATACGATAACAGTTTGCCGCCATTTAAATGGGGTTCCACCACTTTTCCGAGATTAATAATCTTTGGTACATCCGACATGACCTATATGAATAATAATGTGGTAACATAGGCGAATGTAATATTGCATTTACATATGTGGAAACCAGTACTGAACTAATCATGTAAGCTAATAATTCTTAATGAAATGTTTTTCAAAACAATATGTTAATAACAATTTATTTAATTAATAACTACTTTCCACCGCATTTAAGGTTGTTTATTATAACATTTATCAAACATTTTTCAATCATATTCTTAATTAAACATCTTAAGTGAAAGTCTAATTTAACAGGTATTCAAACAACTTGGCGTGGGGTATTTATTCTTTCATCAAATACTTACAACTTTTAAATGTAAAACTAATTCCTGTGCGCTTTCAGATGTATTTCCAAAGGCAATCTAAGTCATCTCTAATAAAAGACATCATTTTAGCCGCTTTCAGATTAACTTGATTAGGAAAGTGAGTACATTTAGCAGTTCTAAATATTTGTAGAAAGACTAATACCTCGGGCCAAGTTTTTATTTGTTGCCCGTGGACATACATCCGAAAGATCATAGTAAATAAAATAAGGTCTAGTTGGTACTCAATCGATTACTATATCCTCCGCATAAAAAGTTCGCATACTAAGTTTGTCTTTCAATTTGCAACAACCAGAAGGAGGCAGCAGAAACCCAACGAAGTGTATATATTCTTAATCAGTATAAAAAACTGAATCGATCTAACATGTATGTTGGCACACTCAAGATCGTAAATTTAGAGATATTGAGTTGAAATATAAACACTTTTAGTTTCTACATACAGATAGCTACTTAAATTTAGTAAAATCTATCAAAAGCCACACCCACAATAGACAAATATGTATGAATCTGCTAAAACAAATTAGCTCTAAAGTTGGAATGGTACACATATTTATAATTATCCCATCCATCGATGTGCCAAAAATGGGCGCAGTCATATAACAGACACACCCACAAATACATAAAACCGTATTCAGCGTAAAACTCGACTTACAAGTTAATACGTAATGCATACATTTCTAGAGAGCGTAATCATGTATCAGTCATTCACACTGCTTTTGTATAAATGTGGAGGGTATTTAAGATTCGGCCTAAGCCTAATGAACTAATTTAAAATTATTCTAAACGCTTTTAAGATCTATCTGTCCATCCGTTTTCTAAGGGTTTTGTATAGAAATCTCCAGATTGTAAAAATTGAGATATTCAAACTTAACAAAGTATTAATAATCCCTGTACCCTAGTTATGAGTGATGAGGGTATACTAAGTTTGTTCTTTTGTTTGCAACACGCAGAAGGAGGCATCAGAGACCCTACAAAGTATATATATTTTTGATCAGCGTCAAAAACTGAGTCGATTTAGACATGTATGTCCGTGTATCTGTCTGTTGTTGGCATTCTCACAGGTGTAAATTTTAAGATATTGAGCTGAAATTTTGTACAGCCACTTAGTTTTTGCACGCAGATCGCTATTTAAAATGGGAAAAATCATCGATGTGCCAAAAATGGGCGTATTTGGATTACAGACACGCCCACAATTAATAAAAAAATTTATATCTACCACAAAAGTTGACCTGTGAACTTGAAATTTAATGCACTTATTACAGTTGAGCCCATCCATCGATGTACCAAAAATGGGCATGGTCGGATAACATACACGCGCATAATTTACAAAAAAATATATTTAAAGTAAAGGTAGACTTGCATGCTGATACGTAATACGTACACTATGAGAGGGCGCAATATATATATATATATATTTGCCACGCCCATCGTTGTGGAGGTGGAGGGTATTTAAGATTTCGTCTAAGCCAAATTTAGTTTTCTTACTTGTTTATAGTTAAATTTAGCTAAATTGATATACGATATACTCACAAAGCAACAAAAACTAAAAGACTTTTTTCATATTTACTATAAAGTATGGAAGATAGATTAAGCATAGTTAATATAAAAATTTTACCTCTAAGGCTAACCCGACTAGAGAAGGTATAATTTCATAACAATTACACTTTAAAGGATCAGGACCTGAATTTTGGTGATTTTTTCTTAAATTCTCTATAGATTCATTATAGAATTAGTTTGATTGTCCCTTTATCTAAACAAAGATGGTCTTCTCTGAACTTCTTGGTTATGTTCTGCGACAGCAGCAGTGGCAGCATTCAATTATTTCAATTTATAAATAATAATACAATAGAATGCTTGCAATTCAAGAACTTGGACGCTTTATTCGTATTCTGGCTTAATCAATTAAAAATATGTCTGAATTACAAAAAAATTAAATATGCAATAAGGACAAGGAAAGAGAGAGAGAGAGGAAGAGATTTTTGCAGATAGGTGTCGTATTGAACCTTGAAAAATAATCATGTAACAACAATTCACTAATAAAAAGAAGAATTTAGAAACCGCAAAACCACTAAGAAACATTTTCTTATTAAACAAAATGCTACTTAATTTTTGCAATAATTCTTAATTAAGCATTTACCGATGTTTGAAATTTTAATTGCTAATGTTATCTTTACTCTCAGCTCTGTCTGTTGAAGGACGTACGTATAAAACTTTTATATAAATTTATTACAAACTAATAATAAACAAGTGCCGGGAGCAAGCACGTATCTCCATAATTCCGATATTCTCATAATTCTCAGTATTTGTTATGTTTCAAACTTGATATTGTGATACCAAAAACGCCATTAAAATAATACATTATAGTTTTAAGTCTTTCTCTGTTACTTTAAATTTAAAATTGTTAATACATTTTCTGTTTATTAGAAAAAAAAGTCTCAAATAAATCTAATCTAATCTAAAATAAACAAAAAATTATCTTTTAAGGTAATTAATCATTTACGCAACTATTTAGTAAAGTATGTCGATTTGTTTTTGGCTGTCTATGAAAAAGTGTTTACATCGAATTTTTTTTTTTTTTAATTGCTCTCTACATAACAATTCATAAGTTATCTATGAAAGTCATTCCAAAACGTTTAAGATAAAAATATAAGGTCAAATGATAAAGCAATTCAAAGACATTTGATAAACTTAAAGAAGATCGCGAGGTTGATACTTACAACAGTCGAATCCGTGTTAGGTTGATGGAGAATTTTTAAAAATGTTTTCTTATTGGGGGTAAAATTATACACCGGAGGAGTAAGCTCGGCAGTGGGCATTAAGTTATGGAGGTATTCTCGTGATTGTCGATCTTTAAATGACGGAGGCATTATATAAAAAGTACAACAGTTCGATGTGACAAAAATGAATGTTGTCGTACAGAGCACACATAGAACATGCCAATAATTTACAAATAACTATACTTTGCGTAAAAATCGACTTACGTCTCATACATACATTATTATAGGGCGTAATCATATGCATGATACGCCCACTATTATAGATGAGGACAGTTTTTAAGATAAACTAAATTTAGTTTTTTTATTTGTTTTATTTATCTTACATGGGGACATTCCTCTTTAAGGCAACACATGCCCTTAAACCAAGAGTTTAATTAAAATATATTTATATATCTCAAAAATTCAACCAATACCTTGGGCAATTTCAATGAACAGTCAGACGGAAGGATGAATTATTGAAAAAAAGTGGTTGTATCTATAGTAAGTCAAGCATGAATTACAAATATTTCAAATACTTAATTTACTCTCTTTTTTAAATGATGTGTGATAGCCTTCACACATTTAACTCTTAATGAGTGAGGGGTACACTGAGGGGGACAATAAAACACGTCACTTCAATTACAACAAACAAAAAAGTATTACAATAAGTTACTGATAGTGACCAAGATTATAAATTATTTTGTAATTGCAAGTTGTCGAACTTTACAAAATTGGGTCAGACAATAAACTAAAAACAATGAAATAAAAAAAACTTATGCCTTGACTAGTTTCAATTTTTATGGCTGATATATAGATTTTTGTAGATTGTGGATGTGTCTGTTAACTGACCGCGCCCATTCTCGACACCTCCATGTATGCGACAATTATAAATATATGCACAAAATTACAACTTCATAGCTCAATTGTTGTGGAAAATAAAATGATTTTTTTTATCGGGGGCGTGATCTGAAGCGTTTGTACAAAATTTCAGCTGAATATTTCAAAATTTACAGCCATGAGAATAGCAGATAGCAACGCGGACATCGGACAGACTTGTCTAGCTGAACTCAATTTAGGTATTGCAAATGTTATAACAAACTTATTATAACCCTTCGGCAATGTTATGTGTAGGGTATAAAAATGAACATCTGCCCTTCGACACCGCTGATAACAAATAAAATAAAATGAATGTGACAAATATTTCCATAAATTTTAAATGTAAAAATAAACATTTATAAGAACCACATATTTGCTTAGTTGATATGTTAATGTTTTTACAATTATTAATGTGAATGAAACTTTTAGTATCTGCAGTATAATGTAAAGCAATTTATTTTATACTCACTTACACTTAATACTCTTTAACACTTTTTTTTTTAACGTTTATTAATCACATAAAGAAGAAAACACCAAACTTGTTTTAGCGCGTTTCAATAGCGCACTATTCCAATGATAATCAACGACTGAATTTTCGCACTGAAATAAAAATTGCAAAATTTCTTTTTAAATGACTGTCATAAGATTCATCTGTGTGTAAAGAAGCTTATTAAAAATAAAAAAATATAACAAAATATCACGTAATATTCAGAATATAAATCATTTACTATGGAATTGCAGTGCATGTTACACAGTGCAGGGTAACTACTTAGAAACGCTTTTATATAAATTATCTCTAACTCATACTTGCTGTACAGTTTACATACCTGAATGGCAAACAAGAATCAAGCAAGGAGGAAAGACGTGTATAAAAGGTGTTCGTGCAATTTTTGCTTGACACACAACTGTTATACTGAAATCATTTTAATAAAACCGTGAATGGTGTGTGCAAAATTATTAATGGAAAAGTCATTGTAACGAACAGTTATATTAAATCTATCATCTGTCTCAAAAACCTAAATATTTTTCATTTTGGATATTTTTTTTTAAACTATGGTATTCTTTTTGCATTGCATTGAAACGTTTATATGTGAATACTAAAGTAGCTCTCTAAACACGAAACTTTTAGTTAAACCTGATTATTATTCTAAAACTGTTCCTTAAGTAAGTTCCTTAAATTATGTTACAATTAGTTTTAATTTTACTTGTATCAGTAAGAAGCCAAGCCCGACCATTACACCACGCCACTTAGTTCCTTAAATTATGCTACAATTAGTTTTAATTTTACTTGTATCAGTAATCTGAGAGGTAATGCCATAAGTCACTTTGTGCAATATCATTATATGGAAAAGGGTTCTAAAAATGATCCGATCAGGTTCAAATTCGCTACTGCCACTTATTAAGCTAATTAACTATTCTGCACCAAATTTTGTCAAAAAATTTTAAGAATTGCAATTTTTTTTTTCGTAGAAGACTTCCATTATAAAAAAACTTTGTATGGGGAGGCGTTTTAAAAATGGTCCGATTCGATCCATACCATCATTTTCAATAGAAGTTACCATCATCCGCACAAAGTTAATATACCCTTAGCTAGAAGTGGTTTAGGTTATAAAAAAATGCATTGAAATATTTTTACTAAAACAATTATTTTATAACTGTTATACAGAAACTGAACTCACATATTTATATATATACATATATATATATATAAACTAATATTTTTATACTTAAACAGTTGTTAAATTAGACACTCTCTAAATCTGAAGCTATAATAATAAGTAAGAAAACTAAATTTGGCTTAGACCAAATCTTAAATACCCTACAAATCTACAATAGTGGGCGTGAGAGGTAAATGATTATCTCCTCTAATAGTGTACGTATTACATATCAACTTAGAAGCCTAGTGCTACGCTGAATACGGTTTTTTGTAAATTGTGGGCGTGTTTGTGATCCGATAGGGAACATTTTTTGACACACACGCTCACAGGGACAGACTACATTCCTAAATTGAGTCTAATTCAATGCACTACACAAACATATACAATTACAAAATATATCTCAGCAAAGAAGAAGAACTTTACTAATTTACTGAACTAAATTAAATAAACGGTATATACACATACATATGATGAAAGTTGTAGCATCTAGTTAAACCATTGCATAATGTATTTCCATTTTGTATCATGTGTAAACAAGTTGAAACAGGTTTCATTATACTCTCCACGTAAAATGGGGGGTATACTAAGTTTGTATTTCCGTTTACAACATCCGAAAGAAGGCGTCAGAGTATATATATTCTTTATCAGCGTCAAAAACTGAATCGATCTAGAGATGTATGTTCGATGGTCCATATGTTAAGTTGAAATATTGTACAGATCATTTTAGTTTCTCCACGCAGATCTCTATTTAAAATGGTCTAAATTGATCAAGAGCCACGCCCACAATCGACAAAGATCTATATATCTGGTACAAAAATTATCTATGAACTTGAAATTTAGTACACATATTTATAGTTATCCCCTCCATCGAAGTTCCAAAAATGGGCGTGGACACGCTCACAATCAACAAAAATCTACATACTTGCCACAAAAACTGATCTATAAAAATAAAATTTGGAAACTCGTCTTTCAAGTTAATACGGAATGCATACACTATTAGAAGGCGTAATCACATACCTCTCAAGCCCACTATTGTAGATGTGGTGGGTATTTTAGATTTAGCCTAAGCAAATTTAGTTGTTTTACTTGTTTTAATTATGTTCTATATTAATGATTGTTGTATTCATAAACACAAACACAAATGCATCTAATATATCAAGTCGGCTTTTAAACAATACCTGGTGAGTTATTTGTTTCATTTTTTGTATTGTTTCCCGTAAAATAATCGTAAAAGGGTAGATAGAGAGGGGGAGAGAGTACGAAACTGATATACTCAAACTATTAATATAAGTCAGCTTGTTAATGAGGTATATGTTAAAAGAACAATTCCACAAATTGACATAATAAGATAAATTTCTATATGTATTATTGTTATACCCTGCACCACCCTAGGACCTCATATGAGAGGAGGTTCTAAAAATGGTCCAATCTGGTCCATTTTCGATAGGGTTCCCCTTTGGGCCAATACATGTTCTTGTACTAAATTTCATCATAATATCTCAAAAAATGCGACCTTTAGCTTGTGCACAAATTTAGATAGACAGATAGACGGACAGACGGACATGATTAAATCGATTCAGATTTTGATTCTGAATCGATCGGTATAACTGAAGGTGTGTGTGGCATTTGCCGTTTAGGAGTTACAAACATCCGCACAAACTTAATATACCTTTTTCCACAGGGTGGTGCAGGGTATAATAAAAAAAATTTCTGACATGTATCATTTTGAAATTTTTGAAAATACAAGTTGGTATAGAAAAATAAAATTTTTCATTTTTCAAAGAAAAAAATTAAATTGAATAATATATCAAGTGATGTAGTGTATTTGATGGTCGAGCTTGACCGAAGACAATATTTTCACTTTTTTTATTTATAAAAGTATATATTAAGAGCTTTATTTTGCGATCAAATCTTTAAATTTGACATGCATCTGTAAGATGGATCGGAAGGAATTTATTTAAATTGTCATTGAATAAAATTTAGCTATTATGGGCGTGTCTGTGACGTAATCAAAATAAAAGTTAGTCAATGGATACTTTTTAGTATTAATATTATCTGTGTCTAATTTTGGACGGATCCTACCTATATTTTGGCTATTGGGCCAATTTTTCCATTGACGGACTCATTAAATTTTATAGTAGTCAGAGATGTTCACGTAAAGATTTCATCGAACATATTCTTTGTCAATTCTCTGACGTCTAATTCTGGAACCATTTCTAAAAATTGGTGAATTTAAGATTTTTTCTATAATTTCCAAATTTCCATTGATTTAATATTTTACAAAACTATAAATTTCAATATAATACCAAACAACCCTGTTTTATAATTTATTAAATGACTCGGCAGTTTAGTTTCTTGTGAAAATTAAGTGAAAAGTTTTATTATAAAAAAAAAAATTAGAAATTGTGCTGAAAATAATATAAAATTATTAATTATATAAAGCATAAATTGTACAAAACATGTCAAACGATAAGGAAAAAATATCTAAAGGTGATTTAGGTTTATTAGAGGAAGATGATGAATTTGAAGAATTTCCAGCCGAAGGTGCGTTTCATTAACACAACCATTACGAAACAAATTATTTTGCATAAATTTGTATATTCTTAGATTTTAATATAGCAAATGAAGATGAAGATGACGTTAATGTTTGGGAAGATAATTGGGATGATGATAATGTGGAAGATGACTTTAATCAACAATTGAAAGCACATTTAGAAAAACAAGCCATGGAAACGTAAAAGAAAAAACAATAACAAAAAGAAACCTTCATAAAAAGTATTTCATACAAATGGAAATTTTATTAATCTAAATATAATAACTCCATATATTGATGCCCCATTATTACGGCAATATTTTCTTTCAAAATTTCCTCTAATTGTTGCTGTTCCTGTAATTGACTTTGCAACGGTTTGATATCACGTGCCAGCATTTGTAATTGTTGAAATTTTTTAGTCTTTGATTCCTGCTGTTTGATAATTTGTTGTTTGTGTTCCTTATCTTTAATGACTACTTCTTCTTGTTTGGCTTCTTTGAGTAATTTTAAAGATTGAACTTCTTTTTTAAACTCATGTATATGCTGTTGTATTTGATCGCGTTTACCTTTAATAATTTCGTTTTCCATTTGAGCGTTTTTCAACAATGCATCACCAGATTTCCATTTGTTTAACAATTCTTTTGGTAATTCATTATTAGCTTGTTTTACATCCTTCGATATCTGTTCAATTGTTTTAATCATTTCGTCGCGTTTAATTAACTCTTTTAGAATTTGCGCCTTTCTTTTTTCAGCTTCTTCCACATCTTTCTTTAATTTGTCCAACTCCCTATTAAAACAAAAATAATAATATTGAGCTGAATTCATAAAATTCATAAATTCATGCTTCTTACAAGTTCAATTCCTTTGATTCATCATCGGATACAATATGTTTAAGTAACACTTGATTGTTTTCTTCCAATTGTTGTAGTTTTTCACATAATTCCTTTATTGTGTTTTGAAGTTTCTCAGTACGATTTTTTACGTTAATAAATTGCTCCATTAAGCTATCGTGTTCAGTGCGAGTGTTAGATAATTCTTCTTGTAAAGTTTCTATGGCTTCTCTTAGTTGTTTATTTTGTTTTATTAATTCTTCATTTATATTTTCATTTTCTTCAATTTGAGATTTTAATTCTTCCAATTCATCTATATGTTCTTTGGCCATATTGAAAATATTTAGTTTGAACCATTTATAATAAGACAAATAATTAAGTAGTATGTTCAAGGTTTGGGAACTTTTTTTAGCAGCTATACCAAGTATTTAGAAAATATTTATTATTTATATAAAATATGAATTTTAATACTCAACTGGGATTTATTAACTCATAATAAGTAAAAGACAAGTCTTTTCTACTTATTTTCAACATATAATCTGTATGTCTAGCCAATGTTATAAGAAATGCTCGAGTTTCTTTAGTATTTTCCGTATTAATATTAATAGGCGGTTCTACATTATAACCGAAATCTCTCAAATAAACGACCAGGACTTTGATGAGGAATGCTTCAGTAGGATGTTTAACGTCACTGTGACGTATCTGACATTCAGGGAATAATGAATTCCACTGTTCTATATCATCTGTTAACATTTCCTAAAGGTTTTAATATTTCTTTATTTTAAAGAATAAAATAGTAAAAAAATGTTCAAAACTATGCAATTTAATGAAAAACAAAATTCGCTCATATTTAATACAGAGTTGATTTTTCTTTTCATAATATATACACATGATAATTAAATCTTAGAAAATAGCAACACGTTGTTCTTTTTTTAAAGCAATAGTTGCCACTACTTGAATAATTATATATTTAGGAATGGTACTCACGTTTTCAGATTTATATATTAACTATTATTCCCATTCCTTTTTGCTTAATGGAATTTTTATTAGCATTTACCATTCCATTTTATAACAGGAGAGAGAAAAAGTTTTCATTATCCATTCTTTTTTTTACATTTTACAATTAATTTCCATTCCCACAATTGTATTTTACTCTATTTACTTATAAGCAGGATTTATATATATCAACTAGTTTGAGCTAAATAACGTTTAAACATTTATAATTTAATTGTATATGTAAGGTTTTTTTAATGTTATATTTACAAAACAAAAAAAGGGATTTTAATAAATCCTTAGTTTACGCCACACATTATAAATAAATATGTAGATAGAAATACAAATAATGACAGCTCGTTTTTGTTCAAGGGGAAAATTGGTGTGCACATATGCATATGTGCCTTATACGTTTATATTTTGAAGTATGGTTGTAAATTGTTGAAAATTTTGTGCATTTTTTACATATAAAATATAATTTCTTTTCAGTATTCATCAAATTAAATTTGTATAAAAAATAAATAAATTGATTTTATAGGAATTTTTTAAGAGAATTTTTGCTTAAATTCTATTAAAAACTAATGCAGAAATATTTTTTATAAAATTACACATTAATTAAAAAAGACATTTGGGATAAAAAACTTTAGAAAAAATATATTGCTTTAATGAACTAAAATTATATACAGTAACAATATAAATAAGCCAAAATTTTTCGAAATTTTGGCAATACCGATGTATTATAGAGCAAAAAAAAAACCATCATTTTGGTACAACTAAATGGTAATTAAGAATATATTTGGAAGTTTCGTTTTAAATTCTATTAATTTTTTCATAATAATAAAGGTTATAGAAAGCTAGCCACTCTATAATGCTCTTCTTCTTAAGAATTTGCCATAGCGTTCTAATTAACGGAAGTTTTCTTCATTTGCTTTTTTTTTTCTTAAAAAATTAATATTTCCTGTCACTTGTACCTTATATTAATTATGAAATGTAATAATTGATTTCAAAATTATATTTTTTTTTTGCTTTTTATTTGTTTCCAGAGAAGAGAGAAAAAGATGGATTATTATAAAATAAATCGTAATTCATGTTATCCGTTTCATAAGAAAGTACCCACGGTCATTAATATTTTAGGTGAAAATTATTCATAATTTCTAATAACTTGTCGATTATAGACAAAAGTATGTTTGAAATTTAAACAAAATGAAAATGAAAAAGTGCTTTACACTAAGTAAATATTATTGTTAATGAGATATAATGAGATGGATCAAGTAGATTATTGTCTATATAACAAATACACAAAGTAATATAAATTAAATATGTATATCACAAATGATTAATTTGTTGAAAAAATTATAAAGCATTTTATTCCGAGTCGTTTACATATGCATATAAAATAAAAGTGACCATAAAGTATAACTATTATAAATATTAATTAAATGCTGTGAACGAATATCACGTAACTATTAAGTGGATATCTTAAGCCAGGCATGTTTAAAATATAGCTTAGTGTGCGTCAGTTTACACTATACATAATTTTTTTTTAATTCCTGCATATGTTCGTATAAGTCGTGTTTTGCAAGTTAATTATAATATAAAAAGGTTTTTGTAAATTGAAAATAATAAATAAATGAAAATATTACACAAATGTATAATAAGAAATATATAAATAAATTATACATGGTATGTATATATAAAAAAGTTGCATAAAGTAAGCACCATAAATATAAAAAATATTTTGATTACGATATAAATAGAAAGTATATATGAATTTATTGTATACACTTATATACTGTGTAAAACCTAAAAAAAAAATCTTGTGCAAATAACTTAATAAACATTGCAATTTCTTGTATAATTCATTATAAAGGGGTATAAAAACAAAAAGTTACATTTTCTATTTAATACAATATGTTGTGCTGTGCTTTAAAAAATTTTCACTGAATTTTTTGCTATTTTTTGAATTACAAAAAAAACTTATTTTTGTAACTTTTTTAAGCCAAAATATAATACGTTTAAAAAAAAACTATGTGTGTTCTTGGTATCTCATTCTTTCTAAATGAGCAATAATTCTATTGTAACTTTCTGAATAACATTTTTTTTTTCTAACAACTTACCACCAACACAGCCCACTATTATACCAACAATTAATATTCATATTGGAAACTTAATCGCGGCGTGTACGTTTAGCACGTGTAGTTGCAATAGATTCATTACAATCGAAATTTTTCAATTCTGCATTATAACTATTGCTAGTGCTGCCGCCGCCTCCACTGCCCAAATTAACGCTGGCGTATACTGAACTGGTAGTATGATGACCCATTTTGTCAATGCCTCTCACTTTTTTGCTGGCCACCGATTGTGCCGTTACCTGTAAGGAGATGGCATGTGTATTAAGCTTTTCAGCTAACAATAAATCTCTCAAGCCTTTCATTTTCTGGCTATACAACGTAATCACAGGATGTTTAAACATAAATTTTAAAGGATCATCATCTTCTGGCTGTTCTTCTGGTAGTTCTGTTTCTTGTTTACTTAATATATTTGTAACAGTAGTAGATGATGTTTCACTAGTATTAGTAGCAGTTTTAATATTGGTCTGTACATTATTTTCCAGTTTTCGCTTTAAAATTGCAGTATTTGTGGGACGTTTGCCATCATCCAAACCATTCGTAGCGTCATTGGCTGTAGTATTGTTACGGTTGAGTTTATTATTGCGTTTTTGTTGTTGCAAATCAGCAAATGGTTGACCACCTCCTTGTAGTAAAAATTCTGGATTAAGAATTTTTTCACCACAAGCGGCTGTGAGGTCAGCTAGTATTGTATGATTCATTTTCTAAAAGGTGAAACCAATGAAAAATTTAAATATAATATTAGAATTTTAATGTTGAAAAACTTACTTCTTCTTCTCTTTTTTCATTGTCATCATTACTACTACTCTCTGCCACCAATTGGTGCGAATTATTTTCACATTTATCTTTCTTTACACTATTTGTGCTATGAGCAGCCGCACTTCTTTGACTAACTTGAAGAGGTTCATCTTCCGGAATTTTGATTACCACCTGAGAACGTACATCATAATCAAATTTGCAAATGTTAGTAACCAACGGTTTGGCCCAGCCAATATGTAAAATGGGCGTTTGACTATCTTCCTCCCATTGACATATGCCATCATAAAATCGTAACAAATTTGCAAACACTTCCGAGTCTCTTAATATACTACGTGCCGAATGACCGGAACTTTCCGTTTTCATTACCAGCGGTATCATTTCATTTGCTATATCCAATAATTCTTTATAAACTTCATCATCATTCTTACACTGATATGTATATAAACGTATAACATCGGCGGCATTAGCCCAGGACCCGAATGCTTCACGATATTTATTTAGACGATAATAATAGTTGCCTTGGTAGGTATATGGATAAACATGATGATTCTCGTAGTATGCTCGGGCCGAATCAATCGCTTCACGATACAATTCTTCACAAGAACGAAGATTCAGTGTAGGATTAATTTCTTCCAGTTCACCCAAGGTACCTAATAACAAAAAACGACATCACCGATCTATTATAGCACACTATTTAACTTTTTATATATACCTAAGGCGGTTGGGTATTTTCTCAAATGACCCATATCATATAACATCCACAACAAACGCTGTTGCAACTCAAAAACTTCTACACAATCACTATTTGTTGATAAGGAATAATTTATAGCCGATGCAATTGCTGCAACTTCCATTGGCTTATCACATACTACAGCCAAACCACCCAAATATAACCAAGAGCCCGACTCTATGCCTGTTGTTATATCTTGTCCACGATTCTCAGTAAATGATTTACCATGCCAGGTAACTTCAATTGTTTCCAACTTTTTATTACCAAACACCACCCAGGCATGATCTTCGGAAATAGCTAATCTAACATCTCGATAACCTAATATCTGACAACCAGCCACCACCGCTAAAGCCATTCCAAAGCCATCCAACTTATTGCCGGATAAGTAACAGTATAGGTTTTGTAAATGGGCGCGATCCTTATAAGTGCTGCGTATTAAAGAATGCCAAATAACGTCTGAGACTTTTTTAATTACATCCCTTGATGCTTGACGGCTATTACATGTGGATGAGACTTTAGGTTTATCTACTACCGATAAAATGCTTTGAAATTTTTTATATAGACCCGACACCAGTTCATAAGTGACAATAGGAAATGGTACCGTATTGCCAGTAATGATATCACTATTAGCTGGAAAAAAGAATAAAGAAATTATTGAGTAATGAAATGTAAACAGCCTTTAGCATAATATTTTCAAATTTAAACTTGTCGCTAAGGATTTGCAGCTTCACAAAACTATTATATATCAAAATAAAAAAGCAATTAATAAAGAAATTAGTAAAATTATAAAGTATATAAAGTTGGAAAAAAAAAGAAATTTGTTATACTTTTATTTCCAACTTTTTAAAAAAATTTCAACTACACTTTAAATCATCTGAGATGTAATTAAATATAAACACGGAATTGTTTTAAAGCAGAGAATATACGAGTAAAAAAAGCGCGCTTAAACAATGTATGAAAACAAATGGATAATAAATTAACATTAAAAGATGATTGCGTTGTATTATATTACACAAACCTGCCATGGATGATGATAAAGTACTTCCTAACATACCGGTCATTGTGTTGGGACTGCTGTTGGAGGTCGAGGATGAAGCTGCCACAGCCGCTGATGCATGTTGAGCAGCATCGCCGGTAGTTAAGGACAGTTCTATATAGCCCGCCACAATTGAAAGTAAAGTTATATCGGGTTCAACTCCTTGTGTGTGGTACAGTTCCAAGGAGCGTTTAAATAGATTAACCACATCGTTAATGGATTTCAATGGAAACAAATTCGCATCCACAATGGAATTTGGTACTATTGATGGGCTACCACTAGCGCTACGTGTTACAGCGGCCATGACTTTAACATTAACGTTTTGTACAATAATACTCTTTCGTTTCACACACACAACATTAAAACATACAAAAATCCCTATGAGTAGGTATACCTGCAGTTTAACAACAACAAAAACAACAATTAATAAACGCTGAAGGCAATACGATCGTCGTTGCTTCAATTTCCTTGTTCTAATCACAATTAGTGTAGTATTGCAACTGTTTGCAGCACTTTACTTTAGCCTGCTACCACTTTACGGTGACGCCACAAGTGGACAAACCACTTTTGTGTTGCCTGTTTTTCACCTTGTTCTCTCACAAATGCATATACAATGCATAAAATATATTTCATATGTAGAATCTACCTCTCACCACTTCCTTGCCGCAAGTATACACATAGATATATAAAACAGTTTGTATATAAAAATTGAAGTGTTCGATCAAAAAATGAATTCATTTTAAATTCATAAACTGCATAATCAATCGATATTACTTTAAACACTTTATTGTTAGTTATTTTGTTTAATTACGCACTCGCTGTTAAAATATGATTTTCTTTTATCTTCACCTTGCCACTTTGATCACTATTTTGCATATGACGTAAATGTATAAATCTTAATAAATTATTTGTCCTTGCAACGCCATCACATTTCATGTCTCATTCCAATACAATTGAGTTAATTTTTAAATGAATATGTATAACACCACCCCAATTTATATTATACATTGTTATACATTTCAGCTGCATTAACAAAAACAACAAATTGCATTATCCATTTAATACCTATCAATTAAGGCATATTTGTGTGTATGCATTACACTGTGCTAAACGAAAATTTCTCCAACCTAAAAATTTTTGATACATTTTTTTATTAACAAATTGTACTATAATTGTAAATTTTTATTTCAATTTATTAAAATCATTACATTTTAATTGCTTTTTACTTAATACACTTTGTATTTAATTTATAAATATATTTTCTTCCATTTATTACGACTTTGCTGTAGCATGTTTACAAACATCACGATAGCAAATGTCTTAGAGCAGAATCTTCCACAATACTCTACAAAATGATATTTAAAAACGGGTATGTTAAATTTCTGCAAAACTACACAAATATATATATAATCAGTCCCAACATATATATTTATATATATATATTTATCGCAAATTTATCGCATGCTAGAAGCATGCGTTTATCTTAGTCATATACCATTTTCTTTTGTACACAGTTGTTCTTTTATTAACAATAAAATAAATTATAAATGAAATATTGATACATCAACTATTATCAAATAAAGTAGAGGACTTTTCAATATTATTAATTAAATATTTAATAAGCTGTTTGTAGCAGAAACAAAATATATCGTACCAACTACATAAAGCAGCTATTGCATTTTATTCTTTTACTGCAACAATGCATGCTATCTGGTTGAGCCCTAACCCTGTCGTTGGAGTCAGAAGGTACATATTTAAGCTTGCTGTTAATGGTGATTTTAAGTTTTCTTCATAAAATTTGAAAAAATGTTATAAATAATAAAACTAAAATTGCAATTAAGAAAAATTTATAATATTAAATAATAAATTAATGTAAAATGCGTGTTGAAAAAGCACTTCTAATTTACAAGAAAATCTTTTTGTTATAATTATACTCTAAACGAAATAGAAGTGCTTGAAAAGTTGAAAACTTTTAAAAATAATAAAATTAATATTGTAGCAAATAAAATGAAAATATCGTAAAAGAAAAATTCTTTGTATTATTATAAAAGTGAAAATAAATTTCATTGCGGCAGTGTCGGCCATTACAATTTTTTCTCTTCCACATTTTCGTTTTTTCTTTTATGTGCTTTTCATTTTCTGGCCAATTAGTTCTTATTAGTGTGTAATGAGAGAATAAATGTGGCAAAAGAGGAAGAAAACAAGAATTGAATGTGAATTCCACCAACACATATGTAAGTATAATTGACGAAGTGTATCAAATCGATTTGATTTTTGTACGTGTAGTGAAGTGTAAGAGGAGTGGTACCTTTTTGTGTGTGAAATTCATTGTTTAATTCTAATTAAAGTTTTAAGAAATTGGACTAAAATTAAAAAATAGAAAGCGAAGAAGAAAAATTGCATATGTAATTTTATTTAAAAAAAAAAAAAAAAAAAAAAAAAATTATTTTAATTTCTATGTGAATTAGTTAAGAATTAATATTTTTTAATCCAAATCATTTTTGTACCATATGGAATGAGTTTCTCTTTCGTTATGCTTCTTTTGACTAAAAAGTCCGCAAAATTACGCAAATTTTAGTGACAGAAATAATAAAAAATTTTCCAGCAAAAAAAAAAAAAATCAAAACGATTTGTCTATAATTTAAAAATACGATATTTGGATTATTGAGCGGTCAAAGAAAGTCATTAAAATTAAGAAAATGTCTAACTTTCAATGTGCTGTAAATTTTTTGAATGTGTAAAAAGATAACATGCAAATACCTGCTGTGTATATATATTTATTCCCGAAATTCTTTTAAAATTCGATAAAATATACAAAGCAACAATACCATGAAAAAATATCCGACGCAACATTTTCCCAAATAAAAGAAAAGAATACATATAATATAATATACATATTAAAAAAAGAAAAGAATACATATACTCATAAACACCGACTGCTATGCATTGGCGATTTTGCTCTACAATATAACAACGACATCGGTTATACGCAATGGCGAAAAGATATACGTATAAAAAAGCCTTAACAATACAATCATTATATTACATTAATTCTTTCCGGAGAGTAAAAATGAATTCATTACGCTCTTTCTTTAGTAGTTGTGTATGCGTTAATGCAAGAGGAGGATACTTCTTGCCATAAGCATACATTCGTTTTAGTGAGTGCTTAGTAAAAAGAAATTCTCATTATGTTTAGTAGAGTTTGAACATTTACTCACCTTAAGTCGTGTATCGCGCGTCTCACCTCCTGTACCAATGTAATAACCAAATCAGATGAAATAAAAAAAAAATATTTCATATATATTACTTTCATAAAAAAGGAAATGAAATTTTTATGTGAAAAACTAAAGGAATGTTTGTTGTAGTTCTTACTCATATGGTTCAATTATAAGAAAATCCAAGCTTCAGTACACATATGTCCATACCAACACTAATAGTCAGCAAATTTTAATAAGTGACAGAAAAAAAGTGAATGTGACAACAATATTAGCAAAAAAAAAAAGAGGAACACAGTTCATATAAATAACGAAAATTATGAACGTCACTCGACGTGTCGGTTCTAAGCAAAATCGTTATATTAAATATGTGTGTATAGGGTTTTTTTGTGTTAAGTGGTTTAATATGCGTTACGACGGCGGCGTCAACTAAAAACACAAAAAAAAACCAAGCGAATAAAACAGTCTCACATCTCAATGCAACGTTCAAATAGTTTCGTAACGGAACAAGGGGAACATGACATCTTTTTGGCGCTTTAATTTTTGTTCTTTTTTCAGTTAATTTACACATAATATTAATTAACATAAATCATTGTGGAATAATTTAACAAAAGGAGTGAATGTGTTTAGAACTATTATTATTTATAAAACAAGAAATTTTTCAGCTTTTCGAGAAATAATGATTTTTTTGCAAAGTTCTCATTCCTAAATTTGTAATTGTTATAATATACCACGAAAAAAAATTAACTGTTATTGTATAGCTAATGTCAAATCTTGAATACTCTCTATATTTTTATATTACCTGTGGGCGTGGTATGTATATAAATATATATACATTGCGCTCTTTTTTAATTACCATAAAATTGTGTGCAAATTTGAACAGATTGCTATTTAATTTTATGCAAAATCGGTAAAATACCACGCTCATAATCAACAAAAATGTATTCACCTGTCATAAAATTTTAGCTAGAAAGTTGAAATTTCGTACACATATTTATAATTACCCCATTTATTGATGTGCCAAAAATGGGCGTGGTCGGTTAACACACGCCCACAGTAAAAAAAAAAACAAATAGGAAAACTAAATTTGGCTTAGGCCAAATCTTATTGATTGTGGGTGCGTCTGTTATACGATCACGCTCATTTTTGGCGCATTGGTGAAGGAATTATTTATAGATACACATACCAAATTTCAAGTTAATAGCTGAATTTTTGTGGCTCTTGACCGATTTTCTATTTTAAAAAGCGATTTGCGTGCAAAAACTAGAAGTGTCTGTACAAAATTTCAGCTCAATATCTCAAAATTTACGTGCATGAGAATGCCAAAACAGACGGACACACGGATACATGTCTAAATCGACTCAGTTTTTGACGCTGATCAAGAATATATATACTTTGTAGGGTGTCTGACGCCTCCTTCTAGGTGTTGCAAACGGAAGAATAAACTTAGTATACCCTTATCACTAAGGTAGAGGGTATATAGGGTATATTATTATATTATGTTTTCTATGATTTAAATGATATTTTTATATTTTATTAAGTGTACTAGTTAAATTTTGTGTTCCATAAATGTCTAAAAAAAGCTTATTTATGGTAGCTTTCGTTTTACACGGTTTTTCTATATAAAAATTATTTTTTCGATATTAACGGTTTTGTTAGGAACTTATCTTCCGTGTAAAACGAGAGATGGGTGTCCTCTCTATTTGTGATTAATTAAGATATAGAAGAAACGCATTGTTGCTCTCAAGCAATCATTTATTTACACTATAACAATAACTTACAGCGCATGCTTGTAAATTGCAAAAAAGCAATTATTATTATTATTATATTCAAAATACCGAAAAAAACGTAATTTTTACTATCATTCCCCTTTGTTTAACAGATTAAGAAAATAGTGAAGAGCTCTGCTTAATTATGAAAAAATTAAGTCGTATTTAACCGAAAAAATTAATCCTCTCTATATACATACTTTAAACCATCTGCATATAAACTTTTACGTACGTATAATTATGGGTGTATACATATATAAATGATTTTTAGTTTTAGGCGGCGGGGCATTTATAAGAGTGAAATGTCAACATTCAACCAACTGCAATAACTGAAGCATGGTACTTTTGTTTTGTTGCGTACTAAACTGTGAGAGTTTTTATTTAAGTTCGTCGAGGTATGTGCTGTAACTTGCGGACGGATGAATATGTTTTAAAGCTTACAAAACAGAAAAATTTGTTGAAACAAATTATGAATGTATAAAATATAAATTGGAAATGCTATTTAGTCTGTTGTATATATAAATATTACTATTAAATACTCTCTACACCACTTAGTTCCACAATTTCTGCTATAATTAGTTGAATTTGAATCAGTAAGCTTGAGTCATATAAAAGTCTTTTCGTAAAAAACCGTTAAAGGAAAACAAATAAGAAAACTTAATTTGGCTTAGGCATTTTGACCCTGTGTCGTTTAGTTTTTTTTAAATTCAATTTTCAAAATTTGCCATATGAGGCTGTATTAAGTGAAGTTAGTACGCCCAAACTAAAAATCCCTCACACATATGCTATAGGAGCTCTAAAGAGGGAACTATCAGCTTCTTTTTCAATAATTATGATGTTTGGCTCAAAATAAATTCCCGAGTCAAATTTCATCAATAAATATGAAAAGTTTCGACCTGTTGGTTGACCATTAAAAAATAGATGAATGGATAGATAGACGGACATGGTTAAAAGAAGAAATTTCAACTGAAATCTTCAAAATTTACGAACGTAACAGTGCCAACAATAGACAGACACACGCAAGGATATGTCTAGATCGAATAAGTTTTTGATACTGACCAAAAATTTATATAATTTGTAGGATCTCGAAGGTCTTGTAAACGTTATAGCAAACTTAGTATACCCTACAGAGGGTCTAAATCAAGAATAATAACAAAAATTATATTATAAAGTAGAATATAATAACAAAATTGTTCATGACGTTCTGCGTCATCTAAATTTTTCTGCTAAACCAACACAGGTTTATATGAATATAAAACAAGATAGAGAAGTTCGATTAAGACCGAAGCTTAAATACCCTCCACCTTTTATAATCATCTAAAAAATAAGTTCCTATTGCCATATTTATGTATATGACTATTTCCTTTACTTACGCAAATAGTGTTTTTTTTTTAAATTATCGGTGTTTGCGTTTTTTAATCACGCTCATTTTTGGCACAGTGTTGGATAACGGTACCACTTATATTTATACCAAATTTCAACTTGATAGGCATAGTATTGTGCGATATATAATTTTTTAAAGATACAATTTTTTCGAGGTATGTTGAGATTTTTGTTTATTGTGAGCGTGTCTCTTAACCGATTGTACCCAATTTCAATACGGAACAGCGAACTAGGAACTAAGAATACGTATGCAAAGTTTCAATTTGATATCTCTAAAATTACGACCGTTAGAGTGCCTTCAACAGACGGACACACGGACGGACATGTCTCAAACGATTTCTCTTTTCATGCTGATTAAGAATATATATGGTTTGTGGGTACTCCGAGGCTTCCTTCGATGTGTTGTAAACGGATGATCAAACTGAATATACCCTCTTCCCTAAGGTGGAGGGTATAAAAAGGAGTAAAGCTGCAATCATCCATCAGTATGCAAAGCATTGTCTACATATAAGAATGATTAAAGTTCAGAAACAATAAAATCTTCCAGTTTAATTAACACTCATCTGCTAAACAAAAGCAATATTTAAATGAGGTAATCGTTAAAATGTTTACTATGTAGATTTATATATATATATAGACACACACTAAAACAAATATTTATTCGTTAAGTATCATACATACAAAAGCACACTTCTATTGGGAAATGCTTACTCTTACTAAAATAATGTAAATAAAATGTTTTTTTTTATTTTTGACATAATTAGCTTAATGTGATTGTGTTTTAAATGGAAGAATTTCAAATTCTTACACATATACCCATTTCTCGGTTTACACGAGAGATACGTTCCTGACAAAACCGTGTATTTCGAAAAAATAATTTTTATATGGAAAACCGTGTAAAACAAAAGCGACTATAAATAAGCTTTTTTTAGACATTTATGGAACACAAAATATAACTAGTACACTTAATAACATATAAAAATATCATTTAAATCGTAGAAAACATAAAAATAGTCAAAATTATTTGTAAAATGAAAGAAAAAAAAAACAAGTAATCTATTTCATAGAAAAAAAAATATTGTACTTCATTTAAATAATTCCCATTTTTTTTTTTTTTCGTTTTTATCAAAGTACAACATATGTACAAGTTTATGACAGCAGAACATGTGAAGTGTTACCAGGTTTATAATTAAGTAGAAATAAATTGGTGTGCAGTCAAAATTAGTTATTTTCTACATAATTTTTTTTTTTAAATTTTGATTTTAAAAACTGTAAGATCGAAAACGAGCAAAACGAGTACCGTGTAAAACGATGGATGGGTGTATTTTTTGTGGTATAGGTCATATTTTCATAATAAGTATGATAATAATTGTTTATGTAGTTATTAGAGAAGAGTAATATTGCAATCTGTTATTGCACTAAATGACTTAAGATAACTTTTTATGCTATCCACTTAATATGGGGGTGTATGCTAAATTTGTAACATCGAGAAGGAGGTACCAAAGTAAGTACAAGATACATATACTCTTGATTCAATCTAGACATGTCTGCCTGTTGTTGGCCCTCTCACGGTTGTAAATTTTGAAACATTGAGCAGAACAGGCTCTTCTTGATTCTATCTATGACCTTTTTTTTTTTTTGCGGCAGTTGGAAAGCATCAAGAGCCGGAGGTGCGGGACTTTAACCCGCCAAAATCACCTTTGCGCCAATCCCCTTTTACCTATGACCTATGAAGTTGAAATTTCCTACACATATTTATAATTACCACATCCATGGATGTGCCAAAAATGGTAACGACTACAATCGACAAATATTAACCTATAAAGTGGGAATTTGATACAAATATCATGTACTTGATACGCCCATCGTTTGTTTGTATATGTGAAGGATATTTAAGATTTGGCCTAAGCCAAATTTAGTTTTTAACTCATATAATATATATATATATATATATATATATATATATCACAATGTTTGTATTTCATCTTGTGGAGAGTATAAAAATAAATTTGATATGAATTAAATAAAATGGTGCAGGGTTGTATATTGTATAATTAGGCTTAACATTTCATATTTACATGTTTTCACAACATTCACAATAACAGTTTTATTTATTTAGCGATAACATTTTTATGAACATTAAACAACTAATGCTTTATACGATAGCATGACCCAAAGCGAATATTTATTTTTGCTATCACAGTCATACTTATCATAAAATATAGTGTGTGAGCTAGGGAAATGTTTGTGTAATCAATCAATCCTGATAAATATTGCATTTTTTTAAACATATGTGTAACTGTTTTTATGTGCATATATATACTAAGCAGTTTTCTTGTTTATCCTTACTTGCTTAAAATTTACAACTATAAACCTATTAGAAAAAAAAAAAAACTGTCATTTAAATCGACTTTTCATGTTCATTGGCTTAGAGTAAATAAATAAAAAGTTTATTTACAGATATAGTGCCACACTTTTTAGCACTCTATTACTGATGTTAACTACTTGAACACTAAATTTTAGCCCTTCAGTTTAATTTAAGTATATATACACTACACCATTTTAAGGTTAAATTGAGAACTTGCAAATTGAAATTGGGAAACTAAAGTTTTAAATTGAGAAAACCAAACTCAAATTGAGAAAACCAAATTGAAATTGAGAAAACCAAGTTCAAATTGAGAAAACCAAGTTCAAATTGGGAACTCCCTAATTGAAATTGGGAAAACCAAATTGAAATTGAGAAAACAAAATTCAAATTGGGAACTTCCAAATTAAAATTGAGAAAACCAAATTGAAATTGAGAACTTCCAAATTATAATTGAGAACTTCCAAATTCAAATTGAGAACTTCCAAATTATAATTGAGAACTTCCAAATTCAAATTGAGAAAACCAAATTGAAATTGAGAAAACCAAGTTCAAATTGGGAACTTCCAAATTCAAATTGAGAAAACCAAATTGAAATTGAGAAAACCAAGTTGAAATTGGGAACTTCCAAGTTCAAATTGAGAAAACCAAATTGAAATTGAGAAATTTAGGTTTTATCCAAATTGAAATTGGGAAAGTGACGTTTGAAATTGAGAAAACCAAATTGAAATTGAGAATTAAAAAATTAGAATTTTAAAATTTATCTTAATTGAAATTGAGAAAATAAAAATTGAAATTGGTAATTTTACATTTAAAATTGGGAACTTCCAAATTGAAATTGGGAAAATATAAATTGATATTGAGAAAGTCAAAATTGAAATTGGGAACTTCCAAATTATAATTGAGAAAATAAAAATTGAAATTGGTAATTTAGTATTTGAAATACAAATTGAAATTGAGAGAATGAATTTTAAAATTAAAAAATTTTAAAATTTAAATTGTAAGTTAGGAAAATTAAAATTAATATTGAAAATTGGGTTTTTAGTAAATAAGATAAACCAATTTTTATGCTTCAAACTTAAATATTTTCTTGCACCACCGTGTGGAAAAGGGTATATTAAATTCGTGCGGATGTTTGTAACTCTTAAACGGCAAATGCCACACCCACCTTCAATTATACCTATCAATTCAGAATCAAAATCTGAATGGATTTAACCATATCCGTCTTTCCATATAAATTTGTCGCATTTTTTAAGATATTTTGATGAAACCCTATCGAAAATTAAATTGAATAATGTATCAAGTAGTGTAGGGTATTTGATAATCGGGCGTGTCCGACTATAATATTTAGACTTTTTTTTGTTCTGCTTTTAATTTTTTTCTTTGAAGATTTAAAAATTATATTTTTCTATACCTACTTGTATTTACTTGTATTTTCAAAATTTTCAAAATGATACGTCAGAAATTTTTTTTTATACCCTCCACCTCAGTGATGAGGGTATACTAAGTTTGTTCTTCCGCTTGCAACACCCAGAAGAAGGCGTCTGAGACCCTACAAAGTATATATATTCTTGATCAGCGTGTCGCAGTTTTGCACGCTGATCGCTTTTTAAAATCGGTCAAGAGCCACGCCTACAATCGACAAAAACTATTTATATGCCACAAAAATTGAGTTATAGATATAAAACTTGGTACTTACATCTATAAATACTAGCTTTATTGATATGTTAAAAATGGGCGTATTCGGATTTCAGACACGCCCACAGTCAATAAAAATCTTTATATCTGCCACTTAAGTTGACCCAGACACTTGAAATTTGGTACGCGTATACATAGTTATCCCACTGCCTGCTGTTCCAAAAATGGGCGTGGTCGGATAATAGAAATGCCCACAAATTACAAAAAAAAACATATTCAACGTAAAAGTAGACTTGCATGCTGATACGTAAGACATACACTATTAGAGGGCGCAATATATATACATATATATTTGCCACGCCCACCGTTTTAGAGGTGGAGGGTATTTAAGATTTGGCCTAAGCCAAATTTAGTTTTCTTACTTGTTTTTTATTATATTTTTTTTATTATAATTTCATTAAAAAGGGTCCTTACGTGAAAATAGGAGATATAATTGGGAAAAGGATATGGATTATACTAATGGGAGATTATTATTTTCTAATTAATCCCTTAAGAACTACTCTACCTGATTCTGTTATTACTGTGCTATTTTTACTTTCTTTAACGATTTCTTTTTTATATCTCGGAGACAATCTGTTTCCTATCCTTTTGTTTGTTTTCACGTATATTGGCTCACCTACATTATAGTTTATAAACTCTTCTCTATTTTTATTGTGATAATTTTTTTTTTAACGAGGAGGAAAGCATTGAAAGCCGCAGGTCTGTGTGGGGCCTTCACCCACTAAAACCTCCTCGAACGTCCGACGGTGCATCTCCCGGGACCACCGTTAAGTATTACGTCGGGAGATCCGTCTAAGCCTAAGCTCAAATCGTCAGTGATATGGTCTCTGTCCTATGTCGTTGTCGAGCACGCTCCTCCATTCTGAGGCGGCTCATAACAGAAGCACAGACATTCTTGACGCATTGCCATACCTCAGTGGAACTACTCATGCACCAGCACAGTCTGTTTGGACTAATTTCTTCACCCGTTACTTCTTCTATCAATTGCCGTTCGGCACTGAATCTAGGGCATTTCAGAAGTACATGTGCAGCAGTTTCTTTCTCATTATTGCACGTTGGACACCGGGGTTCCGTGTCGTGCTTGAAGCGATACAAGTAAGCCCGAAAGCATCCGTGACCACTAAATATTTGTGTTGAGTAGTAGTCCATGCAACCTTGCTGCCTGTTCAGCCATAATCCTATGCTGGGCAAAAGCTCGTATGTCCATCGGCCTCGTTGGGAGGCATTCCACCTGCCATTCAGCTATAATGAGCAGCTATAATGAATGGCATTTCACCTGCCATTCATTATAGCTGCTCTGGAGTATGGCGTTTTTCTCAGCGAGCGTAAGCTTTCTGCCTAACTCCTTTCTACTGTCATGCATCCTAGTGTAGCGCCACTATGTCTGGCGGTATTATGCCAGCCAATATAAGTGCCGCGCCTAGAGATATGGTACGAAAACCACAACATACTCTTAGAGATGTAGCACGCCATAGTTTATTCAGGCTTTTTGCGTAGCTTGGGTACTTCTGAATACGGTTGCTCCATATCGGTGCGGCGTAGAGAGCTACTGAGAAAATCACTTTGGCCAATAGTAACCTTCTTGTTTGGCTAGGGCCGCCAATGTTTGCCATTATACGTGCGAGTGCTGTATATATGCGGGATGTTTTTTCGCACACTGTATTCAAGTGTGATAAAAACGATAGTTTTGCATCGAGAGTGACTTCTAGGTATTTGATTGCCTCCATAGTGGTCATCTCATATCCGCCAATATCTAGCTGCAGGCTTTTTCTCTTCTTTCGGCTAGCGACTAGTATCGCCTCCGTGTTTTGCGGCGCGAGCTCTAATTTATGATCCTTAAGCCATGTTGTGAGTAATCCTATAGTAACTCTGCAATTGGATTGTATATCTGCGAGTTCCTTGGCAACGATAGTAATTACTATATCGTCAGCATAGCCAATGAAACTCACTCCTGTTGGCACTGGTAGTCTTAGGACTTCATCATATAATATATTCCAAAGCAGGGGTCCAAGTATTGAGCCATGTGGGACGCCCGCTGTTATGTTAGGATTATGCTCTGCAGCGATTTTAACGGCCTCATTGGGTATGCCGTCAGGGCCAGGGGCTTTATTGTTGTCGAACTTTTCAACTGCTCTTCGCAACTCATTGGGTGATATACGCCATGTAAAAGTGCTGGGGGGTACTCCAGGTAGAGCAGCATTATCGGAGCCGCTTAGTGTTGGCGGCATCTCTGACGTTAACTCGGACGGATTGGGCAGCGCATCAAGGATATCATATGGTGCCCTATTAGAGTCGGTACTGTCAGACCTACCTAGGGCAGGCAGTATCGTAGGGCGTCTACCGGGTGTTGCCTCATGTTTTGGAAAAATCGTTTCAAACACCTTTTCCATGAATTCGGCGTCGGTGGGTACGTTCCTTTTGTAGCATTTGACCTTGGCCATTACGATTTTGTAAGCCCCGCTCTAGATATCAGATTTTGCTATGTTGCAAAGCTCTTTAAAGCATCTGCTCTTGCTGGCCGCTATTACTTTCTTAAGCCGCTTATGCGCTGCAGTATATCTATTTCTATAGGTTGCATATTCTGTGGAGTGAATATGTCGCTGTGCTCTGCGTCTGGCAGCTAAGCATTGCTGCCTCGCATTATCGATCTCATTATTCCACCAATACACTGGTTTACGATTGGGGAGGTTCGATCGTCTGACCATAGAAGCGTCGCGCGCTGCCGTAACATGCTGCGCCAGCTTTTTGGCTTGTTCTTCAACTTCTGATGGTAATGTTACATCATCCGCGATCATAACTTTGAACACATTCGGGTCCAGAGTTGGAAGTTTCCATCCCCTACTTCAGTGCTTACTAGGCGTGCTTGCCAGCTGAGTATGTCGACATATCCTTGTAATGATCGCATAGTGGTCACTCTAAGAATATATGTCGCTAACGTGCCAGTCACAATAACGCACCAGGAAATCAGAGACGAATGTTATGTCAATTTTCGAGCCTGCACGATTCTTCTCGAATGTGTTTTTGATACCGTCGTTTAGTAACGTGACGCCTAATGACGAAAAGGCTTCTATTATGGTTTATGTGTTCTAAAATCCTGTGCTATCATGTCGATTATATCTTTGAATTGTTCTAGATCTAGGCTGGGTGGTAGGTAACAGCTGAAGATAAAAATGCCCATTACCTGCACAATCACATAGTACCGCTTGTCCTTAATAAGAATACCCTGAGTAGGTAAATTTCCACAAATCCATATTGCCGCTTTGCTTGTGGGGTCCGAGATCCAGAATCCCATAGTATTTATACTTCAGTAAGGCTCTGATATCAGGGCTATATCAACTCCTTGCTCCAAGGCAGTTTGTTTAAGTAGGTCTTGTGCAGCTTCACAGTGATTTAAATTCAATTGCAGTATCTTCATTTTGCTTATTTCGAGTTTGCTGCTAGATAGGTTGGGCACCGCCTACCACCTATAGGATGGTCATAGCCTAAACCTTTACTTGCACATATTGCGCACTCCGCCTTGTTTCCACACTTTGGCTATGTGCCCCGGTTTACCGCAGTTGAGGCAGCACTTGCTCCTATCTACACTACTCCTACAGGCTTTAGATATATGTCCAAACTCCAAACATTTGAAGCATCTCGGAGCTGAACTTTCCCGAACTCTGCAGACGACCCATCCAACTTTGATTTTGCCTACTTGCAATAAGTCTGCCGCAAGCCTACCGGGTAGGCTAAGAATGGCCATTTGGGTGTCGGCAAATGACTTCTTGATGGATTTTATGGCAGTTATATCTATTTTTACGTCTTTTGAATGAGAGTTTATGGCCTCTACTATTTCATCTTTTCCTGTGACTTCATCAAGGTCCCTCAGTAGCACTGTTTTCTCGTTACCGATGACTTTTACATTCGCCTGAGTTCCCAGCAGTTTAACAATATCCTCTTTATATTATGTGGGGTTGCCTTCACGCCTTTTCTTTAGTTCAAACATCATTTCTCCGTTCTTAGTTTTACGAATTTTTACGATGTCCTCACCTAGTTTGCGCATACTCTCGTCCTGCTTGACTTTTTTGAGAATGTCACTATATGACATCTCCCCAGTTTTTCCTATTATTATGGCTTCTGGCTTTACATATTTGGGCCTCTTGTTGCGCTTATTTACCGTCGTAGCTTTGCCGGACATAATTCCTGGTGGCTCTTTATCAGCAGCATTGGTCGATGCCTCCTGGTTTACCTTGTTCTCTTTCACTGCTTTACGTTTAGGGTTAGGAGTTTCTTCATTTTGGTTCGAGTCTCGTCTTTTTTTTGGCGCTTGCTTTAACCACGGGTATGTTTGTGAGTGTCGGCTGTTTCGAATAACGGTTTTTGCTTCGTCATCATGCATGTTTATTGCTGATAATTCGTATAGAGCTCTGCTCTTTTCTATACTTTCGCGCATAGCTAAGTTTATGGTGCGTCTTTTTCCATCTTCTAGCATGTCCACCAATTTCGCAATTTCTGCACCCAGCATATAGAAAGGTACGCCATCATTTTCTGTTTCCTTCTTTTCCTTTCTTCCCGCCTCCTTATATTCCTCGCCGTTTTGGTTGTCACATGCCGTAGCCTGCGCCACCGGGGTTTTATTTGTCCCGTTGGTTGCTGTCTGTGGCGGCGTACGTTTCATACTTATTAAGGAAACAGAAGCGCAGCCAAAGGATTGTCGTAGAAGTAATATTCGGCACGTCCACTAGCTTTAACCGAGGTTCAAGCTAGGCTGTGCCATAGGTACAACGCCTTCGTAATGTAACAGTAAGCAAAAAA
The DNA here is from genome assembly GCA_963971445.1 of Ornithomya chloropus. Lineage (NCBI taxonomy): Eukaryota > Metazoa > Arthropoda > Insecta > Diptera > Hippoboscidae > Ornithomya > Ornithomya chloropus. The sequence goes on from OZ020530.1 coordinate 56,593,561, forward strand.
GAAGAAATATTTCTACTGGTTTACGATTCGTTGTAGAATGTACGCTGTAATTGTATCTAATTGTTGTTTTGTTTTGATGTATGTATCTTTTCTGCTTTAACGCAGCGCATAATCTCTAACAAAGTTGAGTGAAATCTTTCTATTTGTCCATTTACTGTGCTGGTATAAGGTGGAGCTTTAAATATTTCAATGTCTAATTGATCTTTCAATAAATGTAGCATGGGCGCGGAGCTGAGAGCTTTCACATTGTCAATTTTTAATTTTTTTGGTATTCCAAAAGCCATTAAAATATCCAATAAGTGGTTTCTTTATGTCTGGGGTAGCCCTAGATTTCAATATTTTTACCTGTACTTATTTTGAGAATTTGTCTATTGCTGTTAGCAACACGTGGTCGTCGGTGTAATACAAGTCAATATGAACAATGTGTCCTGGGTATTGTGGAATAAGTGTTTCCTGAATGGTTGGTTTTACAGGGTGCCTTTCATATTTCTGTTCCTTACAAATTTTGCACTGTTTCACAACTCTATAAATTTTTTCTTGCATTTTGGGGAAATAAATTCTTTTTAATAATTGTTTTTAGTTTTCTTTACTATTTCTATGAGCTCTTTTATGTTCAATTATAATTTCATTTTCTTGCTCAGTTTCATCAGTAATGTCTTTAACTATTGTCCTAGCAAAGCGGACTCTGTAATTGGTAAAATGTGTTCCGTAGAATTCTTGTATCATTCCCAAAACGTTTTCCTCAGTATTCAGACCATTGATTACAGACGGATTTAAATGTCTTTTCAATAGATCGACTAATTTCTCCTGATCATATGCTGGTTCTATTATTGTATGCCTATGATAAGTTGGGAAAACTATTTGAAACTGATACGACGAAACTTCTCCAGTTTTTAGAAAAATCGGATTTTTAAATACGTTAATAGGTTCTTCTGCTATTTGAATTAATATTGGTGGAGTACTCTCGTCACTATGCACGGTCGAAGTGAGAGTATTAATATGATTGTCACATGGTGCTCTGGATAGTGCGTCAGCCACGACATTTGATTTGCGTGATTCAAAAACCAATTCATAATTATATTCCTCTAAGATGGCTTTCCATCTTTTTAATTTCATATTATTATTTTTGCTGCTAAGGTTGAAGATCTGTAAATATTTTTACTTTTGCTGTACCATACAGGTAATTTCTCAACTTATTCAGAGACCACACTATTGCTAACATTTCTTTCTCATTGGTGGCGAAATGCTCTTCGTTTTTTCTTAAAGTTCTAGTTATGAAAGTTATTGGTCTATTATCCTGAACTTAAACTGCGTCTATTGCATGATTTGATGCATCTGTCGTAAGCTAAAATTCTTTACTGTAATCCGGATAGACTAACATTACGTCTTCAGTAACTAAAGTATTTTTTCAAGTCATCATTTTGTGTTGAATCATTTTTGCTAAAGACAATTATATCGTCAATATACACGAAACATCTCACACCAATATGCTCTCTTAGAATGTTATCCAATGCTCTCTGAAATATAGAGGGTGCGTTCTTAAGACCGAAAGGCAAACAAGTAAATTCATATTTGCCATTTTTAACTGAAAAGACTGTTTTTTCTATATCGGACTAGCGGGATTTGATGAAATCCACTCCTTAAATCAAGGACTGAGAAAAACTTATTTTTCCCCAACTGGGACAGAACCTCATCTATATCGGGTATGGGATAACGGTCAGGTATAGTCACTGTATTTAGTTTTCTATAATCTATCACAAGCCTATACTTCTTTTCTCCAGAGTTATCCAATTTCTTTGGTGAATTATAGGGTGATTTTGATGGTCGTATTATGCCTTCTCCTAAGAGTGTTCCAATCTGTTTTTCAATCTCCCCCTTCAAGGACATCGGATACGGATAAGATCTAGAATGTATCGGAGAATCCGTATTGGTACGAATGAAACCCACTACCTTTATGGTATAAGACAATCTTTCATCGGATTCAGTGAACAGACTTCCAAATGAATTCATTAGGACATATAGTGTCTCTGAGAAGAAGTCATATGATTAAGTTGAGTTTTAATTGAATTAACATCTTCGGACTTTAGTTGTTTGATTCGGAATTTTATATTGTCCTTTATTGTCATATAACTTTCCTTAAGGTGAATCACAGCGGACAGATCCTTTAAGCTATCATTTCCCAATATAGCATCGAATGACTTCAGTGTTGGCAAAACAAAGAACTTCACCCGAGTATCCTTCAAACCGAAAAGACTATGCAATGCATGATGCTTAACCTCCACTCTACCACCGATTGAACTTGCAAAAAATGGAGTTTCATTCAAAATTGGTTACTTTACTAAACGTGGCTGAATATAATTTTTATTTGAACCTGTATCTATTAATATTGACTTTGACTCTAAATATGGCAACTTTTACTCTAAAAAATGGACATCTATGAACTCGTCCATTTCTTCTTCATTTCTTTCCCTAGTTCCCAAATATTCCGAAAGTGGTTGTTCATATTCTGTAACCACTTGTTCAATGTGCTTCTGATATTCCTCCTCGTCACAAGCAATTGGTTCTATATGAAAAGTTCGTTGTTTTTTTTTTTGGTTGAACCGTTGTAGAAGTTGATGGTGGCCTTCTTCCAAAATATCTATAATTATTTCTAGGTCTATTGATATAATTGACCGCTCCGGTTTTTACGGATCTGTCAATATCCATTGGTTCAGGTGCTGGCAATGGCTTGGGTTGAAAAGGTCTTGGTGGAGGCAAATTCTGCCTATGCTGGAAATTATTAAAGAAAGGTGCTGTTGGTCTAAAATATCTATTGAAGTCACCCTGATTTCTTGGTGGCGGCACTGGCCACTGATCATTTCTGATCTGAGTATAATGCTCCAGTAGTGGATAAAATGGTTTACCATTTCCATACGCATTTTTATATTAGCTATTGTTTTGTTTTATAAATTTCCTATTATGATTAGACGTATCATAAAAATCTGATTTGAAAGCTTGATTCTCCAGCTTCATACAAAGCCATAATGCCTGTGGTAAATCTTGTGGTTCTTTTATTCCCAACAATCGAGGAAAATCCCCTTTCAAGTCTCCAATAAAGGTGTCCAATGCTTTGTCCCTGTAATTTTTTGTCAGTATGTATATGGCCTCTTCCCAGCGTCTAAACAAGAAATCTTATTCAATATCAATGAGAGATGGGAATAAATTCTCTGGTAACTGTATTGTTTCCCTGTACCAAAGTCGTTAACTGATATTCCAAAGTCTCTTTTGTCAGCATAATGTCTCGTAAGACACCTTGAAATTGCCGACCAATTGAGTGGCATTTTATAGGACTCAAGAACAATTTCCGCTTGTCCAACAATTTTGTTTCTGATAACATTGATGATGCCGAAATATTTAGGAGTACCCATTATTGATTCTTATGCCTTTAGAATTCTTTCTACACTTTTTTTCCAGGATGAAAATTCAATTCTCTTGCCATCGAACTCACGCAAACTTTTAACAATGTCCGGAATTTTGTCAAGCTCATTTATATTAGGTCCTTCAATATTTATGACCTGGTCAACTTCTATACCTATGCTTGCATTTCTACCATCTGAGACACAATATTTTCAAAATTTCTACACCATTTTAAGGTTAAATTGAGAACTTCCAAATTATAATTGAGAACTTGCAAATTGAAATTGGAAAACTGAAGTTTTAAATTGAGAAAACCAAATTGAAATTGAGAAAACCAAATTGAAATTGATAAAACCAAATTGAAATTGAGAAAACCAAATTGAAATTGAGAAAACCAAGTTGAAATTGGGAACTTCCAAATTATAATTGAGAACTTCCAAGTTCAAATTGAGAAAACCAAATTGAAATTGAGAACTTCCAAATTGAAATTGATAAAACCAAATTGAAATTGATAAAACCAAATTGAAATTGAGAAAACCAAGTTGAAATTGGGAACTTCCAAATTATAATTGAGAACTTCCAAGTTCAAATTGAGAAAACCAAATTGAAATTGAAAACTTTCAAATTCAAATTGATAAAACCAAATTGAAATTGAGAAAACCAAATTGAAATTGGGAACTTCCAAATTCAAATTGAGAACTTCCAAATTATAATTGAGAACTTCCAAGTTCAAATTGAGAAAACCAAATTGAAATTGAGAACTTCCAAATTCAAATTGAGAAAACCAAATTGAAATTGAGAAAACCAAGTTCAAATTGGGAACTTCCAAATTGAAATTGAGAAAACCAAATTGAAATTGAGAAAACCAAGTTGAAATTGGGAACTTCCAAGTTCAAATTGAGAAAACCAAATTGAAATTGAGAAATTTAAGTTTTATCCAAATTGAAATTGAGAAAGTGAAGTTTGAAATTGAGAAAACCAAATTGAAATTGAGAAAACGAAACCAAATTGTAATTGAAAAAAATAAAATTGAAATTGGTAATTTTACATTTGAAATTGGGAACTTCCAAATTGAAATTGAGAAAATAAAAATTGAAATTGGTAATTTAACATTTGAAATTGGGAAAATGCAAATTGAAATTGAGAGAATGAATTTTAAAATTGAAAAATTTTAAAATTTAAATTGTAAGTTAGGAAAATTAAAATTAATATTGAAAATTGGGTTTTTAGTAAATAAGATAAACCAATTTTTATGCTTCAAACTTAAATATTTTATTCCATACACTTTATTCGTATGTAGTATGTTGAACGTATCTTGCACAATCCCCACTTGTCAACGTTAGTTTAGCTTCGTCAATAATGCTTTCTAAATACGCTAAACGTTGTTCGCCTACTCTAGGTGGAGTTGGATTTGGAAGTCCCATATATTTCTTTACGTGGGACTTTATTTTTGACCATGCACCTTCAATAGGATTCAACATTGGTGAGTATGGATTTTTGAAAATTCCGAGGCAACTCTTTTAAGACTCAGTCCGTACTCACCAATGTTGAATTGTGCAAGATACGTTCAACATACTACAACGTTTTATGAAAGAGCAATAACTTTAGAGGATATGCCAGTTTTTAAGTTGGAGAATTTTTACTTTATATCCATTCATTTTTTTACTACATACGAATAAAATATATGGAATAAAATATTTAAGTTTGAAGCATAAAAATTGGTTTATCTTATTTACTAAAAACCCAATTTTCAATATTAATTTTAATTTTCCCAACTTACAATTTTAATTTTAAAATTTTTCAATTTTAAAATTCATTCTCTCAATTTCAATTTGCATTTTCCCAATTTCAAATGTTAAATTACCAATTTCAATTTTTATTTTCTCAATTACAATTTGGAAGTTCCCAATTTCAATTTTGATTTTCTCAATATAAATTTTTATTTTCCCAATTTCAATTTGGAAGTTCCCAGTTTCAAATGTAAAATTACCAATTTCAATTTTTATTTTCTCAATTTCAATTGAGATAAATTTTAAAATTTTAATTTTTTAATTCCCAATTTCAATTTTATTTTTTTCAATTACAATTTGGTTTCGTTTTCTCAATTTCAATTTTGATTTTCTCAATTTCAATTTGGTTTTCTCAATTTCAAACTTCACTTTCTCAATTTCAATTTGGATAAAACTTAAATTTCTCAATTTCAATTTGGTTTTCTCAATTTGAACTTGGAAGTTCCCAATTTCAACTTGGTTTTCTCAATTTCAATTTGGTTTTCTCAATTTCAATTTGGAAGTTCCCAATTTGAACTTGGTTTTATCAATTTCAATTTGGTTTTCTCAATTTGAATTTGGAAGTTCTCAATTTCAATTTGGTTTTCTCAATTTGAACTTGGAAGTTCTCAATTATAATTTGGAAGTTCTCAATTTGAATTTGGAAGTTCCCAATTTCAATTTGGTTTTCTCAATTTCAATTTGGTTTTATCAATTTGAATTTGAAAGTTTTCAATTTCAATTTGGTTTTCTCAATTTGAACTTGGAAGTTCTCAATTATAATTTGGAAGTTCCCAATTTCAACTTGGTTTTCTCAATTTCAATTTGGTTTTATCAATTTCAATTTGGTTTTATCAATTTCAATTTGGAAGTTCTCAATTTCAATTTGGTTTTCTCAATTTGAACTTGGAAGTTCTCAATTATAATTTGGAAGTTCCCAATTTCAACTTGGTTTTCTCAATTTCAATTTGGTTTTCTCAATTTCAATTTGGTTTTATCAATTTCAATTTGGTTTTCTCAATTTCAATTTGGTTTTCTCAATTTAAAACTTCAGTTTCCCAATTTCAATTTGCAAGTTCTCAATTATAATTTGGAAGTTCTCAATTTAACCTTAAAATGGTGTAGTATATTGTCCCTGATTCAAAACGCTTGAAGGATTTATTGGATTTGGATTGGAATTTTGGTTATCCTGTTGAGGATTGGAGGAGGTCTTAATAATGGGTTGGGAGTCGTTATTTTCTTTCTCTCTCTTTTAAAAAGTGCTCGACCAAAAATAAAAATTGTGAAATCGAGAAAATTGCGTTATTATTTTCTGTATTCTATATTCTTAGTTTTGATAGATCTCTTTTTTTGTTACAAACAAACAATGCTTTTCTTATCAATAAAGATTATTAATTTTTTTTTTTTGCTTCAATTAAAATTTTCATTCAATCTTTTTTTCTTAAGAAAAATTTAATATACTATACATACAGTAATAATGCTGTTTTCATGTTGATGCTGTTGTTAATTCCGCTGCTGTTGATTCTACTGTTGATGCCGTTCTTTGAAATTTTCAGCCCCTTGTCTACTTCTTTTTATTACCCTTAGGCCGGGTGGTGAGGTCGTCTTTTTTTTATTTAATTTTTCTATATATGCCGCAGTTGTTGTTATTGATTGTTGATTGATTGTTGTCCATTCTTTAATAATTTCAATAAACTTCTTATTTCTTTTCGGCTTCTTTTTTTCTTGTAAATTTTTAAATTTCGTTTTTTATTAATACTGCTTTTTTTATTATTATTATTTTTTATTTTTAACTGTTACTTTGTATTTTAATGTATTATTTTAGTGTCAATTTTATTTAATTTTGATTGATTTCTTTTCTTTTTTTTTTCTTACAGTCACTTTTTATTTAAATTTATTTTTCATAACAATATATCTTTTTCTTTTCCTATTTTCTTTAAAGTCACTTTGATTTTACGTTTATTATACCCTCCACCTCAGTGATGAGGGTATACTAAGTTGGTTCTTCCGTTTGTAACACCCAAAAGGAGGCGTCAGAGACCCTACAAAGTATACATATTCTTGATCAGCGTCAAAAACTGAGTCGATTTAGACATGTATGTCCGTGTGTCTGTCTGTTGTTGGCACGCTCACGGGCGTAAATTTTGAGATATTGAGCTGAAATTTTGTGCAGGCACTTTTAGTTTTTGCACGCAGATCTCTATTTAAAATGGGCAAAATCGGTCAAGAGCCACGCCCACAATAGACAAAAATCTATTTATCTACCACAAAAGTTGACCTAGGAACTTTAAATTTGGTACGCGTATACACACCCGTATATCACAATTTTTAAAAAACCATGTAGACTTGCATGCTGATACGTAATATTTACACTATTAGAAGGCGCCATATTCATATATATTTGCCACGCCCTTTGTTGTAGAGGTGGAGGGTATTTAAGATTTGGTTTAAGCCAAATTTAGTTTTCTTACTTGTTTTTATTAATTTACTTATAATTTTTGTTTTTACTTTTATTAATTTTATACTTTGTTTTTTTAAGTTTACTCACTGAAAAGTGATTTTTTTACATTGATAAGTGTTTTTTTATTTTAAACTAGAAAGTTTTCTTTTTTATTTTTATACCCTCCACCTCAGTGTTGTTGGCACTCTCATGAGCGTAAATTTTGAGATATTGTACAGAGACTTAGTTTTTGCACGCATTTAAAATGGGCAAAATCGGTCCACGCCCACAATCGACAAAAATCTATTTATCTGCCACAAAAGTTGAGCTATAAACTTGAAATTTGGTATGTACATCTATAAATATTAGCTTCATTGATATGTGTATTGGGATTTCAGACACGCCTACAATTAATAAAAATCTGTATATCTGCCACAAAAGTTGACCTAGGAACTTGAAATTTAATACGCGTATACATAATTATTGACTAACATGCCAAAAATGGGCGTGGTCGGATAATAGATACGCCCTCAGTTTACAAAAAAAACGCCCTCAGTTACAAAAGGTCGGTAACGATATTTAACTCGCATGTCGGGGAGTAACAAAAATGTGTTTACCCACTTTATAAGATTCGGACCCGCACAAACGTGTGCATTTACACAGAAATGTGTTTGTACTTTTTTACACAAAAATGTGTTTTATTTACCACCAAAAGGTGCGTTTTTTAATATTACTAAAAAGTAATTTTATTTATTTGTACGTGCGGGCTCCACGTTGGGCTCCAATTAATTAAATTTATATTATATTATTATTATTATTATATTATTTTTTATTAACGCTGAAAGGCGTGTTTATTTTTATGAATTCAGAAGTGAACTAACTTACTTCTAACATAATTGCTTCCACTTAAGCTATTCTTTCCAGACGAAATATGATGCCCGAATTTCACAATTCTGTCAAGAGTCCATCCTATTAACGTGGGAAAGGACACACAGTTAGCTTACACAATATTTTGTTGATATTGCATTTTGTAATCGTGAGAGCGGACAAATATGACGTTTACCATAAATATAATATTAACTTATACACAGTTATCCCATCCATTGTGCTAAAAATAGGCGTGGTCAAATAATAGACGCGCCTACAGTCGACAAAAATCTACATATCTGCCACAAAAGTTGACCTGTGAACTTGAAATTTAGTGCACTTATTAAAGGTTAGCTCATCCATCGATGTACTAAAAATGGGCATAGTCGGATAACAGACACACCTACAATTTACAAAAACCCATATTCAACGTAAAGTAGACTTGCATGCTGATACGTAATACATACACTATTGGAGGGCGCAATATATATATATATATTTGCCACGCCCACCGTTATGGAGGTGGAGGGTATTTAAGATTTGGCCTAAGCCAAATTTAGTTTTCTTACATGTTTTTTGTTTGTTTATGAAATCAAAAAAACAATTTTTATATGGGGTGGGGTTCTAAAAATGGTCCAATCTGGTCCATTTTCAAAAGGGTTTATTTTTAGGTCAATGCTTTTCCGCGTATCAAATTTCATCAAAATATCTCAAAAAATAATAGGATATCATATGAGGAGGGGTTCTAAAATTGGTCCAATCCGGTCCATTTTTAATAGGGTTCCCCTTTGGGCACATGGACATGGTTAAATCGATTCAGATTGTGATTCTGAATCGATCGGTATAATTGAAGGTGTGGCATGTGCCGTTGAGCAGTTACAAACATCTGCACAAACTTAATTTACCCTTTTCCACAGGGTGGTACAGGGTATACTAAAAAAAATTTCTGACATGTATCTTTTTGAAATTTTTGAAAATACAAGTAGGTGTAGAAAATTTTTTTTTTCATTTTTTTAAGAAAAAAATTAAATTAAATAATATATGAAGTGGGGCTTGACCGACTATAATATTTTGACTTGTTTTTGTGTAATATTGTGCATGCAGCGTTCAGTTTAAATCTAAATAATCCATCATCATTCTTTTTTTAGTATAATTATAACAAATCGATTATTGTTTAACAAATATTTACTAATATAGTAAAGAAATATTAGATCAGCAATTACAAACAAGTACAAGTAAAAGCAACAACGATTATTCCATCTCCTCTTCATATTCAGCCGTTAGGCCATATGTCGTCTGCAAGCAATGTTAAAGGCGATTGAAGAAGATGGCAATACTGGTGCAGTAAAGCCATCAACATGCGGCTCGGCAACATCATTTTCATCAACAGCAACAATAACCTCTAATGAAGCCTCGATTACAACCGCCACCGTAACAAGCACTTTAGTAGAAAATTCTCAGCCCTCCAGCGGGTCCACAATAACAACAATAACAGGGTCACAGTTGGAATCATCATTTGCCTATTCTTGCTTCAATGAGTTTATCAACAGCCACAGAGGTCATGTCATACGATTAAATTATTGTCTCCTTCTGTTATTACTGCTCACAATCGTTCAACAGTTGCTGCCATCGTTGCAGCCCCATCATCAGCCTTTCTACATCTTGGTCGCAGTACAACTGTTCCGGTTAATATTAATCCATACAATACCACTACCACTACCACCACCACCCTATTGACCCAACATCCACAAAATGTAAGCCAAGAATTTTTTTCATATCGCTCTGTTATACGGTCGCTCACACATCATATTTCGTGTTAATGATATCAGTGACATATCAACATAATAATTGATTGCTTAATAAGAAAAATCACAACAAAATTTTGATTAATTCTTTTTTTACAATCTAATGTAAATAATAACGGTTTGTTGTTGTGGTAATTGTTATTATTGTTAATAATATTTCTATTATTATAGTTGGGTAAATATTTGGTGATAACCAATTTTGCAGAAAATTCACCAGAACCAGCGGCTTGGAAAGAAACATTTATATATAATATTGGTGAGAGGGATGCTGTAAGACAAGAAACAGTAAACATTTTATCAAGTAGAAGTGCCTCATTACATTATAACATAACCACTAAACCGGTGGCAGCGCACGTAGCAAATTGTAGTAGCGTAGTTGCAGTGGCAACACTGCAACAACAACAAGCACAAATGTTGGCCAACACTGCTTTGGGTGCACAACAACTGCCGAATGGCACTATATTAACAGCACAAACACCCCAACAGCAACTTCATGCTAACGATCGTCATCAACAACAACAACAACAACAACAGCAACAGCACCAACAACAATTACATGTTCATGGTAATTTTTGTAAAGTACCAATAAATTTAAATCTTAAATATTCTCAACTTCTTTATATAAAGTGTGGGCGTGAACATGTGTGTTTGTAATAAGTATCAAGATATATGAAATTAAAATTTTTATCACTAATAAATAGATTTATATAGATTGTGGGCGTGGCACTTCCCCATTTTCGATAAATTTAAAAAACAAACTGCATCCAGAATATCTGTAGAAAATCCCAGCTTAATTTCTTATAATTTATGAACGGGAGAGAGCAAGGAACATGTGCAGTTTGTAGTTTGTTTACTTGTTTTTATACCCTTCACCTCAGTGATGAGGGTATACTAAGTTTGTTCTATCAATTGCAACACCCAGAAGGAGGCGTCAGAGACTCTGCAAAGACTTGATCAGCGTAAAAAACTGAGTCGATTAGGCATGTGTGTCCGTGTGTCCGTCTGTTGGCACTCTCACGGGAGTCAATTTTGAGATATTGAGCTGAAATTTTGTACAGGCACTTTTAGTTTTTGCACGCAGATCGCTATTTGAAATGGGAAAAATCGGTCAAGAGCCACGCCCACAATCAACCAAAAATTGAGCTATAAACTTAAAATTTGGTATGTACATCTATAAATATTAGCTTCATTGATATGCGTATTCGGATTTCAGGCACGCCTACAATTAATAAAAATCTGTATATCTGCCACTTAAGTTGACCCAGACACTTGAAATTTGGTACGCGTATACATAGTTATCCCATTGACTGATGTGTCAAAAATGGGCGTGGTCGGATAATAGAAACGCCCACAATTTACAAAAAACCATATTCAACGTAAAAGTAGACTTTTGCATGCTGATACGTAAGACATACACTATTAGAGGGCGCAATATATTTATACGAGTATATTTGCCACGCCCACCGTTGTGGAGGGTATTTAAGATTTAGCCTAAGCCAAATTTAGTTTTCTTACTTGTTTTTTATGGCAAAATAAATGTAAATTAAAATTTTGCTATTTTTTTTTATAATTATTATTTTCATTAGCTTTGAATACTAATGATAACGATAACCGTCAACGGCAACACCAACAGCAACAACAGCAACAGCAACATGTAGCTTTGCTACAGCAAGATGCAATTAAGGATGAGAAGCCGTTTATATCGAATGGTAAAATAACAACAACAGTGCCTAGTAGTCAACATCAGCAACAACAACAACAACAAATCATAATGCAACATGTGTCAGCATCATCCGCAGCCACGCCAGCTTCCACTTCAACACTTACCCTTGGCACACCCAAAACGGAAATCAAAGAAGATACAAGTGTTGTGGTGGGCGGTAAAACCTATTCGGGCATAGAAATGTACAAAGTTAACATAGAGGATATATCCCAACTATTCACTTATCATGAAGTATTTGGCAAAATGCATGGTGACGCTAATTTATCGAATGCAGCTGCAACTCATGCTATACCGGGTGCAATGGCCACTAATATGTCCAATGCTGGTGTAAATAATTGTACTAATGTGACCGGTGTAACAACTGCTCCAGTATCTACATCAACCACAAATAGTAGTTTGGGAGAGACAGCAGCACCAACAACCAGTTCGGCAATGCGTGTAGCCATTACTACGAATTGTGGCAATACTCCTGTAATCAATGTATCCACCACGGGTACAGCTACAGGCTTGATTATGCCCAAAATGGAAAGTGGGCTAAATGCGGTAGATGAATTGCCACCACCGATGATAGCCTCAGACAATACATTGGTTCCAGCTGGCAATCATGAATGTGACATATGTCATAAAGTGTTTAGTTTTCGCTATCAACTAATTGTGCATCGTCGCTATCACAGTGAACGTAAACCGTTTAATTGTCAGGTGTGCGGTCAGGGCTTTAACACATCAACCGATTTAACCAATCATGGTAAAATTCATGTAAACTGCACCATGTTTACCTGTTTGGTATGTTTCAATGTGTTTGCCAATAATGCATCGTTGGAGCGGCACATGAAACGGCACTCCACGGATAAACCGTTCGCCTGCACCATATGCCAGAAGACATTCGCACGCAAAGAACATTTGGATAATCATTTTCGGGCACATACCGGCGTCACGCCATATCGTTGTCAATATTGCGCCAAGACATTCACCCGTAAAGAACATATGGTCAATCACGTGCGCAAGCATACGGGTGACACACCTCATCGTTGTGATATTTGTAAGAAAACATTCACCCGGAAAGAACATTATGTTAATCATTACATGTGGCATACTGGTAAGTTTTAATTATCGATTACTAACTGTACTTATAAACGATCATGTTTGTTTATTTTTGTCATCTTATGTTTATTAAAATTTAATGTGTAATTAATTTTTTAAACACATAGGAAATACTCCACATGAGTGTGAATATTGTGGCAAAAAATATACACGCAAGGAACATTTAGCCAATCATTTACGTTCGCACACTAATGAGACGCCGTTTCGTTGTGAAATTTGTGGTAAAAATTTCGGACGTAAAGAACATTTCACCAATCATATTCTGTGGCACACAGGTATAGCATATATTTCTGAATACAATACTAATTTTACACATTTCCAAAGTTAAATTATTATTAATTATTACAATTTTCATACACATTTACACTCTTCCAAACACACAACCTAATTAAAACCTAATAAAAATGGAAAGTTATTGCGCAGATGTTTTCTTATATGTAAGTCTTAATATAATTCCGTAATAGTCCACACTTGATCGAGCGAAAATAAATAGTAAAACAAAAGCTAGTTAAAAAAAAAAATAAAACAAATAAACAAACTAAGATTTGGCTTAGGCCAAACCTTAAATACTCCCCACATCTAGATACAAATTGTGCGTTGCAGGTACATGATTACGCCTTCTAAAAGGGTATGTATGTATCAACTAAAAATTCGACTTTTACGCTGAATTTGGTTTTTTGTAAATTGTAATTGTAATTTCAACTTCATAGGTCAATTTTTTACCAAATAAATAGAGTTTTGTCGATAATGGGTGTGGCTCTTGATCAATTTTGTCCAATTTAAATAGCGATCTACTTGCAGAAATACTAGAAGTGTCTGTACAAAATTTTAGATCAATATTTCAAAAATTTACGACCGTGAGAAAGCCAAGAAGTGATAGACATCCTGACGTACCTGCCTAGATCAACTTAAATTTTAAGACTGCTCATAAACTCTTTGCACCGTCTTTGAGGTCTCCTTGCAAATGTGTTGCAAATGAAATGATAAACTTATTATAGTTAGTGTAAATCTTATTTATTCATTTGTGTGATTTCAGGTGAAACTCCTCATCGTTGTGATTTCTGTTCGAAGACATTTACACGCAAAGAGCATCTTTTGAATCATGTACGGCAACATACTGGCGAATCGCCACATCGCTGTTCATATTGTTCGAAAACATTTACGCGCAAAGAACATCTGGTCAATCACATACGACAACATACCGGCGAAACACCATTCAAGTGCACCTATTGCACCAAAGCATTTACACGCAAAGATCACATGATCAATCACGTGCGCCAGCATACCGGTGAGTCGCCACACAAGTGTACGTTCTGTACGAAGACTTTCACAAGGAAGGAGCATTTGACGAATCATGTACGCCAGCATACTGGGGAATCGCCACATCGTTGCACCGTTTGCAAGAAGACGTTTACACGTAAAGAACATCTTAACAATCATGTGCGGCTACATACGGGGGATTCACCGCATAAATGTGAATACTGTCAAAAGACGTTTACGCGCAAAGAGCATCTCAATAATCATATGCGCCAGCATTCGGGTGATAATCCACATTGCTGTAATGTCTGCAACAAACCCTTTACACGCAAGGAGCACTTAATCAATCACATGTCTCGTTGCCATACAGGTGATCGTCCCTTTACTTGTGAAACGTGCGGCAAATCGTTCCCGCTCAAGGGTAATCTGTTGTTCCACGCACGCAGCCATATGAAGGGTCAGGAGATGGAGCGTCCTTTCTCGTGCGAGAAGTGTGCCAAGAAGTTTATATGCAAAGGTATACTTTTTTTAGAACGTATTAAACATTGCTACACATACATACATACAATATATGATATAAAAAATACCGTTTCTTGTGTAAAGGTCACTTGGTTTCGCATATGCGTTCACATTCGGGTGAAAAACCGCACGCTTGCACATTATGCAGCAAAGCGTTTGTAGAGCGTGGCAACTTGAAGCGACACATGAAAATGAATCATCCGAACGCTCCGATGCCAGCACCACCAGTGCCTCATCCCATTATACCAGCCGGTGTTTTGGCCAACGTTAAGCAGGAAATCAAACCGGTCATCAATGAATTGAGTAATTAAACAATTTCTTTTTTCAAATATTTTCCATTTTTTCATTATTATATGTGTACAATGTTCCATTTGTTTAATAGTGCCACACCAACAAACAAGTGCAGCACCAACAATGCATACTATACAGCAAATAACATCAGGGGCAGCAGCAGCGGCGGCGGCAGCCCCAGCTAATTCTGCACAGTTGCCACCGGGTTTGGTGCCTTTAGTTACTTCCACCATAACATCGCTTAATAGTCAAAAGCAACAGCAACAACAACTACAACAGCAACAATCGCAACAAATGCAGCAGCAACAACAACGACCAGGTGTTGCTGTTACCCATCAACAAGCTGGCTTAGTAGCAGCAGCTACTGCTCACCAACAACAAGTACAGCAGCAACAACAACAACAGCATCAACAATTATTACAACTTTCCATACAACAAGCAGCAGCTCATCATCAATTGCAGCACCAGCAACAAGAAACACAACGTCAACATCAACAACACCAACACCAACAACAGCCACCACCACCCCAACAGCAACAAGCAAGCCAGCCGTCACATCATCAACAACAGCAACAACGGCAAGCGCAACAAGTAACAAATGCTAATAATCAACAACCACCTCAACAGCAACAGCAGCAGCAAAACCTTCAACAACCTCAACAACAACAACAACCACAACCACCACAAGTGCCAATTGCTTTAATACAAACTGATCCGGAAGCTTTGGCGCGGGCTGCCATGCAACAGCTGCAACATATACCCTCCAATGTGGAACAACATCCGGTAGTGTACTAACATTGGTAAGAACAAAAAGCGCATATCCTAAAAAGGTACTAATCGCCCTAAGGATAACGGTGAGTTATGTTAAAAATTAAAATCAGAGATTGGATAAAACGATTAAGAAAAAACCAATGAATTGAAAAAAATTATTCAAATAAATCATAAATCATTAAAAACTCCTATAGTCAATTTATATAATTACGACAGGAATAATCCAAAATTGAAAAAATATATCGATTAAATCAAATTGTCCTTTTATCTACAAGATAGATCATAGACGGATTTGCTTATTTTACTATATTTTAGTAATATGAGCGTGTCTTTGATCCAATAAAAATAAGAGTAGGTCGATCGTAACCATATTTTGATTTCTAGTGTCATTTTTTAAATCACACACTTACAGACAAAAACATATTATGTTTTACACTTGCATATACTAAAGTAAATTTGAAAAAGGTTATATTCATTTGATCGATTTTATATTTTTTAATTTAAATATAAACTTTAAATTTCGAAAGTAATCGTTATCCATGATTTTACGACTTTTACTTTTGGACAGTTATTTATATCCAGTCTCTGATTAATATTAGAATAAAATGGTGGAAGGAAATAAATAATAATAAAAAATTTGGGGTTAATTACAACAATGTTTTAGTCTTGCATACATGTGTGTATGAATAAAAATTTATTTAATATTAAATAAGTCAAAATATTATAGTCTGTCAAGCCCGATCATCAAATACCCTACACCACTTGATATATTATTCAATTTAATTTTTTCTTTGATAAATGAAAAGTTTTATTTTTTTCGTACTGCTTTTAATTTTTTTCTTTGAAAAATAAAAAATTTTATTTTTCTATACCTACTTGTATTTCCAAAAATTATGTATCATATGTCAGAAAATTTTATTAAACCTTTATTTATTTATGAAATAAAAAAAAATTTATATGTGGAGGGGTTCTAAAAATGGTCTGATCTTATCCATTTTTAAAAGGGTTTATTTTTGAGCCAATACATTTCCTTGTACTAAATTTCATCGAAATATCTCAAAAAATAATAGGACCTCATATAATAAGGGGTTCTAAAAATGGTCCAATCCGGTCCATTTTCAGTAGGGTTTCATTAAAATATCTCAAAAAATGCGACCTGCAGCTTGCGCACAAATTTAGATGGACATAAAGATAAGGTTTTACGTGTGCTCCTGCCGTGGAGGCTTAATCACACGGCATCTCAAGCCGAAGCTCAGATGCAGGGGAAAGATATGCGCTTCCCAACGCCCCGTTAGGTACCGATCTAGGAGTCATACTGTAAGGTTATGAGCTCCACTCCTCGGTGGGGAGGTTAAAAACCTACTCTCTCCCCGTTAGGGGGAAATCACAGCCACCACGATGCTCCCACAAGGGGGCCTACCTCAATATGCTAGCAGGAACAAGTTCCTGGGGCTCTAGCATCCCGTGGTACCAGTAATAAGTTCCTGGGTCGAACCTCGTATTCCACTAGCAGGAATACTACCAGTTTGAGACCTTACATCTCCGGACTGGTCACCAAGAAAATTTAGATGGACAGACAGGAGGACAGACGGATATGGTTAAATCGATTCAGATTTTGATTCTGAATCTATCGATTTAAGTTATGGTAGGTATGGCATTTGCCGTTTAGGAGTTACAAACATCCGCACAAACTTAATATACCCTTTTCCACAGGGTGGTGCAGGGTATAAAAACTATTATGCGTATAAAATATTTCCATTGAGCCCCAAATCAATAAAATTGTTAAGTAACTACCACCTTAATTATATTTTAGTAATTATTATATTTAAAAAAAAATTCTCATAAAATCTTGAGATATATGATATGCAATGTCAGTTTAATAGTTACGTTATGTACGTTTTCTTAAGCGGAAAATAGATGTTGGTATGTTTAATATTAACAAACATCCTTGTTTTCTTATATATATTTAAATTTTTATTGTAGTAACCCTTTAATTATTTAAGCAGCAGTAATGTGCAATAAGTTTATGTGAAACTAGAAATTTGTATTTAAAAGGAATTCGACTGTTTTGTACATAATGCTTAAAGCAAAATGAAGTGGCTTAGCTATTCTAAGATGTTTAAACAAAAAGTTACTAAAAAATACGATTTTTCCGTGTGTGTAGTATGTATGTATATTTCAAGTTTTCTAGCAATGGTAAGTGGTATAAGAGCCAGCTTGTTGATGGGTAACAGCAATTCCGGTTTGTTGTTGTTGTTGTTATTCATATGCAAATGTTGAGTGTTTTATGATGAACTATTTTTTAAATTTCGCATATGTGTGTATAATCGAAATGCTTTTGTTTTAATGATTATTTCTTCAAAAGAAATTAAAACGAAAATAAAAAAATAATTTGCATGTTTACTGTGAGGGTGTATTATTAGTAAGGATTACCATTAAATTTTCTATAATTTTATTATATGTGTATTTCTATAAAAACCCCGATTTATAAAATCCTTTATTAAACCTTTAATATTTTAGGCAATATAAAAGGATTGCTTTACGTGTTATTTTATATAATAATAATAATAATATTAAAAATGTATACTATATAAGGACAAAAAAATAAAAATTTCATATTTCTGTTAATGTACTAATATGTAATATTTAGTTGTGTAATATGTCTAGTATTTAGTGATTAGGTGTGTGAATATATATAATCATATATATAAAAAATACATATATTAAAATACTACTTATATACAACTTAATACATATAAATTACGCATATAATGTAATCTAATAATATGTTGTATATAAAAAAAGAACCAATAATAGTGTTTGAGTTATTGTCTAAAGGTACGTGGTGAATGTAGCAGCCTTTGTTATGAATATATAATTTAGTTAAATTTTATGCTACAAATAAATCAAGATATGAATTTTAGAAGGTTAAAAAATAATCCTGTCTTTATTATCACACAGTTATTATTAGTTTATGATATATGCAGGCATACATATCGATATTGGAAATTAAGGTTTTTTAATTGTGTTTTATACCTCGACGCATGACAACACCTTAATGTGATTCCTATTTACAGTTTTTTGTTTGTGAAAAATATGCAGTATCAATAACACAATAATAATGGAAAGGCTACATAATAAATTATACAAAAAACATGTGAATAAAAAATAAAACATAATACTAAATTTATATCGGATCAGTTATAAAGGTTTATAATACTATATTATTAAATACATCAATAAAAAACAAAAATTGTAATGAATAGATAGAAAAGTGGCTTAGCGACCATATTTTTATACATACCACACATACACCAATAAACCAATTTAAAACATACAATTAGAAGCTATGATGAAGATGGAGATCAATCATAGCTTCTAAAAGTTTAGTGAAAACATATAAAGGGTATAAAAATCATTGTATCAATCCAATACATACTTATATACATGTCATATGAAAGAGAAGACAAATAAATATGTATACATTTAACAATATTATAATATTTTAATAATATAAATAAAATTGTAGTAAACAACCTTTAACCACATGTAATGTATTCCTTTATTAGGCTCAAACGAAAGGTGTATGTAGTTACTGTAATTTTTTTAAAATAATAATAGTAAACCTAATCTTAAGCTCAATGGTACTTACGAATATAATATATTATCTAGGCATCAGTTTTATTTAAATCACTTCAGTTGTTCGAGTTATGGCGTTTTAAACTAAGAACATTTCTTCTTCTTCTTCGGGCAATCTTGGCCCGAAGAGTCGCTGCGTCAAGGTGGTGAAAAAGCTCACCGCATACAAATGGTATTTTCTGTAAGCTTTAATATTATAATTACAGCCTGCGTTTGTCATCATTAGTTATCTCTGCTATTTTATTCTTTTGTTATGTACCGGTGTGAAGTTGGCCCACAACACTTTAGCCCAAAAAAAGTGAGGCGTGTGTCTTGGCTAATTTTTTTATTTACCAACTAATATAAAATTATAAGAGTTTTTAATATCAAAATACAATAAATAATGAATAATAAATATTAAAAAATTATTCCCATGTCCCTAAATAGGGGCCTTCATACGATACTCATCCTTGGAAGCACATCTCCCATACACCGAAAAGTTTAAAAATTCATAAAAAATCTTTGGAAAATTTTCACCTCCTGAATTTTCCATATATGTTTCCTAACACGTCTAAGAATATTTTAAAATTATATCCAAGTCCTTAAGTAGGGGCCTTCATATGACAATCAGCCTTGGAAGCACATCTCCCATATATCGAAAATTTTAAAAATTCATAAAAAATCTTTGGAAATTTTTCATATATGTTTCCTAATACATCCAAGAATATTTTAAAATTGTTTCTAAGTCCCTAAGTAAGGGCCTTCATATGACAATCAGCCTTGGAGGGACATCCCCCATATACCGAAAATTTTAAAAGTTCATAAAAAATCTGGTACGTACAAGGTATTCGATAGTTTTAAAGATGAGTTATATGATGTCTTAAATGTGACAATTCCACTATCTTCTATATTTGTAGTAAGTTTATTTGCTAAGTTTAATGTTTTTGTGTTACATTTGCCCAACTCAATAAATTTTTCTCTATTTGAACACGTATGAGACGTGGCTCCTGAATCTACACACCATTGACTACTTCTTTTTAGGTCTATTTCAGCAGTACTTACAGTTTCATTACTTGTGGGCATTTCTTTGTAATTCAGTTTTTCGTAATGTCTTGATCTACATTCTGCTGCTTTATGTCCTACCTTGTTACAGTCCTACCTTCGTTCCTATTTGTTTTTCTAGATTCATATTCATCCATTAGTTTGATTTTCAGTATTTCTGGACTTGGCAGCTTATCCCGCTCTTCAATCGCAACTCTAAATGACTCGTATTCTTCAGGGATGCTGTAAAGTAGTATTATCGTTAATAATTCCTTTATTATTTCTAATTGCAATTCATTTAAGTTATCAACGGTATCAAAAAATGTCTTGATATGCTCCCTAATATCCTAGCCTGCTTTCATTTATAGAAGTATTAAAGATTTAAGCAGCATTGCTTGGCGAGCAGGGCCTTTGGATTGGTAGATATCATGTAATTTTGTCCATATGCATATTTATGTTTTGCAATTTTTGATTTGTTTTAATTCCGATGGGGTTATCGTTAAAATCTAATGTAATTTCGCCTTGGAATCTTCCAATTCCCACTCAAGGACTTTGTTTACTAGTGTAGTTGGTTTTTCGCAACTTGCGTTTACATATTTCCATGTATCATTCTTTATTAACAAGGCTTCGGCTTCAATTTTCCATGTATCAAAATTTTCTTTGTTCAATGGCTCAATTCTTATTCCAAAAATACTCATTCTTTTATTAATATTTTATTAATTTATCCTTTTAATCCTTTATAAGTGTGCAGGCCCATAACCTGAAGTATGTAGGTGTTTTTATGGTTAAATAAAAACGATTTCTTTCGTTGTTGAAATATGAATTTGAAGTAATATTTTTTTTGAAAATTTTTAATTAACAAAAACAAACATAAATGTCTAAGACGAATTGATTTATTTATAAATAGCTAAGTATATATAAATATGTATATATATACTCGTATATACCCAACAGATTTTTTATGAATTTTTAAAGTTTTCGGTATATAGGGGATGTCCTTCCAAGGCTGATTGCCATATGAAGGCCCCTACTTAGGGACTTGGAAATAATTTTAAAATATTCTTAGACGTGTTAGAAAACATATATGAAAAATTCAGGAGGTGAAAATTTTCCAAAGATTTTTTATGAATTTTTAAATATACACTATAGGGGATGTCCTTCCAAGGCTGATTGTCATATAAAGGCCCCTACTTAGGGACTTGGATATAATTTTAAAATATTATTAGGTGTGTTAGGAAACACAAATGAAAAATTCAGGAGGTGAAAATTTTCCAAAGATTTTTTATAACATTTTTTGTAAAAAATTAACATATAGAATAAATAAAAACATCTTTTTTTATAAAAAAAAGTAAAAAAATGGTTTTTCTTTCGATTCTAATCATTTTTTTTTTGGCAAAATTTTTATTTTATGTCCTTTTTTCGTCCTGTGAAGTTAGCCCAAAAAGTGTGAAGATCCAAGACACACACCGTATCAGAGATAATCAAACTGTGGGCTATTTTTTCTGGGCTAACTTCACGCTAGATATCTTACGGGAAGCCACCCGGTTACAACTAAACAGATCTTTAAACAACACTATCCAGACACAACATTACAAAAGTTTTTTCAAATACATCACACACAAATACAACAACAACACAGTCAGAGTTATGAAACAACATTGCAAAGAAAAAAAGATGCATCCAACAACAAGAAAGACTTAAATTTCTACTAACATGCCGTAGCTATGGCATAATTCCCAAACATATTGCACAAACAACAATCAATATATAAATTAAACAAAATTATTTTTGTTTTTTAAAAAAATTAAGTTGCTGAAAAGCAACGTCTGTTTTATTGAAATTCCGTATAAAAACTGAACTTGTTACCTTCTAAGACTAATCCTATTTATACCAACGAATCACAGATTATGCTGACGGGTCAGCTCATGCATATGCTTGTAATGTGATTCGTTGTGTGAATGCTTACATTATATTAAAATAAAAATTGGGACAACTTAAAATAATATAAACAAAATTATAGTTTAAGTGGTTTCTTGCATTGATCTTTCTAATGTTATTTGGTGGTGTCAGATTTTACTGAGCACTTGAAAAATAATGTTCTGTAACATAAGCATTTCTCATGAAATGCTTTTGTAATAAAAAGGCTAATTTATGAGAATTAGAATTAGTTGGCGATACGATATTTGTGGCAAGATATGTTCAACATACTACACCATTTTAAGGTTAAATTGAGAACTTCCAAATTATAATTGAGAACTTGCAAATTGAAATTGGGAAACTGAAGTTTTAAATTGAGAAAACCAAATTGAAATTGAGAAAACCAAATTGAAATTGAGAAAACCAAATTGAAATTGATAAAACCAAATTGAAATTGAGAAAACCAAATTGAAATTAAGAACTTCCAAATTATAATTGAGAACTTCCAAGTTCAAATTGAGAAAACCAAATTGAAATTGAGAACTTCCAAATTCAAATTGAGAAAACCAAATTGAAATTGAGAAAACCAAATTGAAATTAAGAACTTCCAAATTATAATTGAGAACTTCCAAATTATAATTGAGAACTTCCAAGTTCAAATTGAGAAAACCAAATTGAAATTGAGAACTTCCAAATTGAAATTGAGAAAACCAAATTGAAATTAAGAAAACCAAATTGAAATTAAGAACTTCCAAATTATAATTGAGAACTTCCAAATTATAATTGAGAACTTCCAAGTTCAAATTGAGAAAACCAAATTGAAATTGAGAACTTCCAAATTCAAATTGAGAAAACCAAATTGAAATTGAGAAAACCAAATTGAAATTGGGACCTTCGAAATTGAAATTGAGAAAACCAAATTGAAATTGAGAAAACCAAGTTGAAATTGGGTACTTCCAAGTTCAAATTGAGAAAACCAAATTGAAATTGAGAAATTTAGGTTTTATCCAAATTGAAATTGAGAAAGTGAAGTTTGAAATTGAGAAAACCAAATTGAAATTGAGAAAATCAAAATTGAAATTGAGAAAACGAAACCAAATTGTAATTGAAAAAAATAAAATTGAAATTGGGAATTAAAAAATTAAAATTTTAAAATTTATCTCAATTGAAATTGAGAAAATAAAAATTGAAATTGGTAATTTTACATTTGAAATTAGGAACTTCCAAATTGAAATTGGGAAAATAAAAATTGATATTGAGAAAATAAAAATTGATATTGAGAAAATCAAAATTGAAATTGGGAACTTCCAAATTGTAATTGAGAAAATAAAAATTGAAATTGGTAATTTAACATTTGAAATTGGGAAAATGCAAATTGAAATTGAGAGAATGAATTTTAAAATTGAAAAATTTTAAAATTAAAATTGTAAGTTGGGAAAATTAAAATTAATATTGAAAATTGGGTTTTTAGTAAATAAGATAAACCAATTTTTATGCTTCAAACTTAAATATTTTATTCCATATATTTTATTCGTATGTAGTAAAAAAATGAATGGATATAAAAGTAAAAATTCTCCAACTTAAAATTCATATATATATATATATATATATAAATAAAAACTTTATAAATGATTCTTTTACGTTATATTAAAAACACTTAATTTAAGTAAAAAATTAGAAAATTGGATCTTTACATTCCAACTGGCATATCCTCTAAATTAATTGCTCTTTCATAAAACGTTGTAGTATGTTGAACGTATCTTGCACAATCCCCCCTTGTCAACGTTAGTTTAGCTTCGTCAATAATGCTTTCCAAATACGCTAAACGTTGTTCGCCTACTCTAGGTGGAGTTGGATTTGGAAGTCCCATATATTTCTTCACGTGGGACTTTATTTTTGACCATGCACCTTCAATAGGATTCAACATTGGTGAGTATGGACTGAGTCTTAAAAGAGTTGCCTCGGAATTTTCAAAAACTTAGCTATTAGTTCTTCTGGCGTTATAAGCATCGATAGACGACGGGGATCATTTCGATCTCAAGATGCCAAGGAGTGGGTTGAAAGCTTTTTTATAACTTTTACAAACATGGGTTATTCATTAAGTGAATTATTGGTAGTTTGTGATAATGCTCCTCGTCATTCTTCATTGGAAGAAATTCCGAGGTAACTCTTTTAAGACTCAGTCCATACTCACCAATGTTGAATCCTATTGAAGGTGCATGGTCAAAAATAAAGTCCCACGTGAAGAAATATATGGGACTTCCAAATCCAACTCCACCTAGAGTAGGCGAACAACGTTTAGCGTATTTGGAAAGCATTATTGACGAAGCTAAACTAACGTTGACAAGGGGGGATTGTGCAAGATACGTTCAACATACTACAACATTTTAAGGTTAAACTGAGAACTTCCAAATTATAATTGAGAACTTGCAAATTGAAATTGGGAAACTAAAGTTTTAAATTGAAAAAACCAAATTGAAATTGAGAAAACCAAATTGAAATTGAGAAAACCAAATTGAAATTGAGAAAACCAAATTGAAATTGATAAAACCAAATTGAAATTGAGAAAACCAAATTGAAATTAAGAACTTCCAAATTATAATTGAGAACTTCCAAGTTCAAATTGAGAAAACCAAATTGAAATTGAGAACTTCCAAATTGAAATTGATAAAACCAAATTGAAATTGAGAAAACCAAATTGAAATTAAGAACTTCCAAATTATAATTGAGAACTTCCAAATTATAATTGAGAACTTCCAAGTTCAAATTGAGAAAACCAAATTGAAATTGAGAACTTCCAAATTCAAATTGAGAAAACCAAATTGAAATTGAGAAAACCAAATTGAAATTAAGAACTTCCAAATTATAATTGAGAACTTCCAAATTATAATTGAGAACTTCCAAGTTCAAATTGAGAAAACCAAATTGAAATTGAGAACTTCCAAATTCAAATTGAGAAAACCAAATTGAAATTGAGAAAACCAAATTGAAATTAAGAACTTCCAAATTATAATTGAGAACTTCCAAATTGAAATTGAGAAAACCAAGTTTAAATTGGGAACTTCCAAGTTCAAATTGAGAAAACCAAATTGAAATTGAGAAATTTAGGTTTTATCCAAATTGAAATTGAGAAAGTGAAGTTTGAAATTGAGAAAACCAAATTGAAATTGAGAAAATCAAAATTGAAATTGAGAAAACGAAACCAAATTGTAATTGAAAAAAATAAAATTGAAATTGGGAATTAAAAAATTAAAATTTTAAAATTTATCTCAATTGAAATTGAGAAAATAAAAATTGAAATTGGTAATTTTACATTTGAAATTAGGAACTTCCAAATTGAAATTGGGAAAATAAAAATTGATATTGAGAAAATAAAAATTGATATTGAGAAAATCAAAATTGAAATTGGGAACTTCCAAATTGTAATTGAGAAAAGAAAAATTGAAATTGGTAATTTAACATTTGAAATTGGGAAAATGCAAATTGAAATCGAGAGAATGAATTTTAAAATTGAAAAATTTTAAAATTTAAATTGTAAGTTAGGAAAATTAAAATTAATATTGAAAATTGGGTTTTTAGTAAATAAGATAAACCAATTTTTATGCTTCAAACTTAAATATTTTATTCCATATATTTTATTCGTATGTAGTAAAAAAATGAATGGATATAAAAGTAAAAATTCTCCAACTTAAAATTCATATATATATATATATATATATAAATAAAAACTTTATAAATGATTCTTTTACGTTATATTAAAAACACTTAATTTAAGTAAAAAATTAGAAAATTGGATCTTTACATTCCAACTGGCATATCCTCTAAATTAATTGCTCTTTCATAAAACGTTCTAGTATGTTGAACGTATCTTGCACAATCCCCACTTGTCAACGTTAGTTTAGCTTCGTCAATAATGCTTTCCAAATACGGTAAACGTTGTTCGCCTACTCTAGGTGGAGTTGGATTTGGAAGTCCCATATATTTCTTCACGTGGGACTTTATTTTTGACCATGCACCTTCAATAGGATTCAACATTGGTGAGTATGGACTGAGTCTTAAAAGAGTTACCTCGGAATTTCTTCCAATGAAGAATGACGAGGAGCATTATCACAAACTACCAATAATTCACTTAATGAATAACCCATGTTTGTAAAAGTTATAAAAAAGCTTTCAACCCACTCCTTGGCATCTTGAGATCGAAATGATCCCCGTCGTCTATCGATGCTTATAACGCCAGAAGAACTAATAGCTAAGTTTTTGAAAATTCCGAGGCAACTCTTTTAAGACTCAGTCCATACTCACCAATGTTGAATCCTATTGAAGGTGCATGGTCAAAAATAAAGTCCCACGTGAAGAAATATATGGGACTTCCAAATCCAACTCCACCTAGAGTAGGCGAACAACGTTTAGCGTATTTGGAAAGCATTATTGACGAAGCTAAACTAACGTTGACAAGGGGGGATTGTGCAAGATACGTTCAACATACTACAACGTTTTATGAAAGAGCAATTAATTTAGAGGATATGCCAGTTGGAATGTAAAGATCCAATTTTCTAATTTTTTACTTAAATTAAGTGTTTTTAATATAACGTAAAAGAATCATTTATAAAGTTTTTATTTATATATATATATATATATATATGAATTTTAAGTTGGAGAATTTTTACTTTTATATCCATTCATTTTTTTACTACATACGAATAAAATATATGGAATAAAATATTTAAGTTTGAAGCATAAAAATTGGTTTATCTTATTTACTAAAAACCCAATTTTCAATATTAATTTTAATTTTCCTAACTTACATTTTAAATTTTAAAATTTTTTAATTTTAAAATTCATTCTCTCAATTTCAATTTGTATTTTCCCAACTTCAAATGTTAAATTACCAATTTCAATTTGTATTTTCTCAATTACAATTTGGAAGTTCCCAATTTCAAATGTAAAATTACCAATTTCAATTTTTATTTTCTCAATTTCAATTGAGATAAATTTTAAAATTTTAATTTTTTAATTCCCAATTTCAATTTTATTTTTTTCAATTACAATTTGGTTTCGTTTTCTCAATTTCAATTTTGATTTTCTCAATTTCAATTTGGTTTTCTCAATTTCAAACTTCACTTTCTCAATTTCAATTTGGATAAAACCTAAATTTCTCAATTTCAATTTGGTTTTCTCAATTTGAACTTGGAAGTTCCCAATTTAAACTTGGTTTTCTCAATTTCAATTTGGAAGTTCTCAATTATAATTTGGAAGTTCTTAATTTCAATTTGGTTTTCTCAATTTCAATTTGGTTTTCTCAATTTGAATTTGGAAGTTCTCAATTTCAATTTGGTTTTCTCAATTTGAACTTGGAAGTTCTCAATTATAATTTGGAAGTTCTCAATTATAATTTGGAAGTTCTTAATTTCAATTTGGTTTTCTCAATTTCAATTTGGTTTTCTCAATTTGAATTTGGAAGTTCTCAATTTCAATTTGGTTTTCTCAATTTGAACTTGGAAGTTCTCAATTATAATTTGGAAGTTCCCAATTTCAACTTGATTTTCTCAATTTCAATTTGGTTTTCTCAATTTCAAACTTCACTTTCTCAATTTCAATTTGGATAAAACCTAAATTTCTCAATTTCAATTTGGTTTTCTCAATTTGAACTTGGAAGTTCCCAATTTCAACTTGGTTTTCTCAATTTCAATTTGGTTTTCTCAATTTCAATTTCGAAGGTCCCAATTTCAATTTGGTTTTCTCAATTTCAATTTGGTTTTCTCAATTTGAATTTGGAAGTTCTCAATTTCAATTTGGTTTTCTCAATTTGAACTTGGAAGTTCTCAATTATAATTTGGAAGTTCTTAATTTGAATTTGGTTTTCTCAATTTCAATTTGGTTTTCTCAATTTCAATTTGGTTTTCTCAATTTAAAACTTCAGTTTCCCAATTTCAATTTGCAAGTTCTCAAATATAATTTGGAAGTTCTCAATTTAACCTTAAAATGGTGTATTATAACCTTTCTTTTATTTTTTATTTTTTTTTTATTACCCATCCGCCCTGTGCCAAACTGTGGGATAGCTGGTTGGCCGGGAGTTGGCAGTTTGGCATATGCACCTGGATGTAGGGAGCGGTGAGTAGTGGCGGTGTTAACGAAAACGTCTGTTTTGGTAACAATTTAATTGTATTACTTGGATATTCATTTGTATTATATGCTTATAGGTATATTAAAAAAAAAAGAATATGGACTTATCTGATGAAATGAGTAGTCTGGCAGGAGCTGACAATGAGTAGAACGGGACTCTGCTTCTTAGTTTATACCCAGCTGCGATTTCAGAAGATTGTTTTTAAAACTATATAAATTTAAAATATACAAACATAGAGAATCATATCTTGCGGTGATTTTCCAATCTTCTCCCCGTCGCAACTGGACTTACAAATTTTCTTTTAATTGTAATATGGTGTGGAGGAGTGTTAAAATATATATATATTTTTTTTAAAAATATTATAATATATATGTTGCTTTTGCTTAGAAAACGGAATACCATAGAGTGTATGGGTATTATGAGGTTTGCTCATACCAGATTTTGGGGTATAAGCAAATCTTTCAAAAATATGCCCATCTGCGTAATGTCCGTCGGCTACTTTTAGATGACATCTTAAAGAAAACGTCTGAGCAATTTCCATGGTTTGTGGAAGATGACGGTTGTAAGGAGCATCGCGTTAGCTATTTGAAATTTTTAATTGAGGAATTTTTATTTAAAAATACCAAGTAGATTTGTGAAGACTATTTACGAAAAAATAAACGCTCCGCCCAAAAGCTCCTACAACCAAGGAAATTAGCCAAACTGAACGTCTCCTCATCATAAATTATTTCATTATTTTGTTTATATATAATAATAAATTATTTGAATTGACGGTAATATGGTGTGGAGGAGTGTTAAAATATATATATTTTTTTTTTTTTAAATATTATAATATATATGTTGCTTTTGCTTAGAAAACGGAATACCATAGAGTGTATGGGTATTATGAGGTTTGCTCATACCAGATTTTGGGGTATAAGCAAATCTTTCAAAAATATGCCCATCTGCGTAATGTCCGTCGGCTACTTTTAGATGACATCTTAAAGAAAACGTCTGAGCAATTTCCATGGTTTGTGGAAGATGACGGTTGTAAGGAGCATCGCGTTAGCTATTTGAAATTTTTAATTGAGGAATTTTTATTTAAAAATACCAAGTAGATTTGTGAAGACTATTTACGAAAAAATAAACGCTCCGCCCAAAAGCTCCTACAACCAAGGAAATTAGCCAAACTGAACGTCTCCTCATCATAAATTATTTCATTATTTTGTTTATATATAATAATAAATTATTTGAATTGACGGTAATATGGTGTGGAGGAGTGTTAAAATATATATATTTTTTTTTTTTTAAATATTATAATATATATGTTGCTTTTGCTTAGAAAACGGAATACCATAGAGTGTATGGGTATTATGAGGTTTGCTCATACCAGATTTTGGGGTATAAGCAAATCTTTCAAAAATATGCCCATCTGCGTAATGTCCGTCGGCTACTTTTAGATGACATCTTAAAGAAAACGTCTGAGCAATTTCCATGGTTTGTGGAAGATGACGGTTGTAAGGAGCATCGCGTTAGCTATTTGAAATTTTTAATTGAGGAATTTTTATATAAAAATACCAAGTAGATTTGTGAAGACTATTTACGAAAAAATAAACGCTCCGCCCAAAAGCTCCTACAACCAAGGAAATTAGCCAAACTGAACGTCTCCTCATCATAAATTATTTCATTATTTTGTTTATATATAATAATAAATTATTTGAATTGACGTTATAATAATATTTTTCCGAGCTTTTCTTCTCATTTTCCCTTTAGCTTTAGCTTTACCCCAGAGCCTACTTTGTTGTAGTGGGTAAATATTCCAAGCATTGCTTAGGAAGTGCGTGTTATATATACTCGAATATATATAACTTAACTCTGGCCTTGGCTTCCTACAGCCTACTTTTGACGAAAACATTTATACGTTCGAATTTAATATATTATAATGTGTATTTAATTTAAATATTATGAAGTGTATATAATTTAATATATTATAATTATAATAAATAAATAATTAATAAATGAAAAAAAGGCTTTCTTTAATTTGTCATCGTTCGATTTTTCCACGTTTCGACCATTTATACATTTTGTCTTCATTTTTGTAAAGTGAAAAACATATAAAACAAGTAAACACAAGCCATATTTGTTAACAGAAGTCAGCATAACAAATAACATATTTGTGGTATACATTTGCTTGCAATCATTGTATATAATGAAAATGTAAAATATAGTGGGCCTCGAAATAAATCTTGAGATTCTCTTAACAAATTTTAAAGAGAATGACACTCCATCTCTGTTTTCTAACTCTCTGGCTAAACATTCTCTCAAACTTATTTTTACAACGCTGGGAGATTTTTCCTTTACTATGATATTCTTAATGTCCCAGTATTTCTCTTCTGCCACATGGCGTTGCCATCTTCTTGACTTGTCTACTCAGCTGTCACGCAACAAATTTTAGTAAAAATATAATTCGGTGACAATTTAAGCAAAATACCAGGCGCTAAGAATACGTAAAGCTGGCATGCAATAAATCTAAACTAGGTGGCGCTGGCAAGTTAAACAATCACACTATATATTTTGAGGGAGGGGCGCCATTAAAGTTTATGTTAGATGGCGCTTTCAAATGAAGCAACGAATTTAGCG
The DNA here is from genome assembly GCA_963971445.1 of Ornithomya chloropus. Lineage (NCBI taxonomy): Eukaryota > Metazoa > Arthropoda > Insecta > Diptera > Hippoboscidae > Ornithomya > Ornithomya chloropus. The sequence continues at coordinate 56,624,819 of OZ020530.1, forward strand.
AATTTGACAACAGACACTACGCTTACATTCAATAATACATATATATTTTATTTACCCGATCTATGGAAAATTCTTCAACATTCACAATACCTTTATTATTAGAGAACGCCTACATTTGAAATTGTATGTTATATAATACCAAGTTATTTATAAAAATATTTCTGCTTTTCTAATTATCTCATTACTCGTGAAAATGTCGACGTTATTGTAAGGCAGATTTTTTTTAAAGATAATCACAATATTACAATAATAATAAAGGCAACATAATATACTAAATAAAAATTTCAGTTAAATTGAAAATAATTTCCAAATAAAATCTTACTAAAAGTTGAAAACCTTTCCTAACGTATACTCTGACGAACGAATACACTCTGCTGTACTTTAGTGGCCGCTTTCTTGGCAGAGGCTGAATCATGGGGGAAACAATTCCATAAACGTAAAGTTTCATCAGCACCGGCACTCATTACAGTGGTACCATCTGGGGATAAAGCCATTTGTAATACACGAGACGTGTGACCGATAAGTTCCGTTTGTTTCACCATTGAAGGATATTTCCAAATAGTTAATTGATTATTGGCAAAACCATGAGCTGAAATTAACTCTTTATAATGGCTGGACCACAATAAGGCACAAACTTGGGAATTAGTATCCACCGAATTCATATGACGGCCATTGTTAATATTCCAGAATTTTATACAACGATCGGCTGTCCCACCTCCCGTAGCCAATACATTCGTTTGCCAAGGGCACCACGCCAAAGCTCGTACAGCAGCCTGATGTTGATTAAGAACATAAAGGGGCTCGCTGGCGGTCCAAACCGTGCCCGACACTCCCGGCGACCATATATTTACCAAATTGTCATTTCCGCCACTGGCCAAATATTTAAAGTCGGGCGACCACTTAAGACCGCACACCTCCTGAGTGTGACCATTTAAAGTTGATACCTGATGATCGCGAACACGTACATCGTGATGTATAATTAAACCGTCGCGACTACCCGATGATACCAAAAATGAGTTCCATGCTAAAGCACCTACACGCGCCGAATGACCACCCATAACACGTAGACGCTTGCTTTGGGAACAATCCCACAATTCCACCGCTCCCACCGTATTACCTATAGCCAAAATTTGCCCTTCTTGTATCCAAGCTAGCGAACACGCATGGTCGCCTTCTTCGTATTCCACCAATTGTACAATACTGCCCGTATCAGCATTCCACAAATATACACAATTACCCAAAGCCACTGATACAACATTAACACTGCTCCAATCTAAAAGATTTAGATCTAAAGGAATAATAAAAAAAAGTAATTAATGAAACAAAAAAAAAGTTTCTGGATTTACAATAATCATTTAAAATGTCTGGGGCATCAAGTATGCGTTCGGACGTGGTGGGTATATATCGCGTACCACTCTTGGTAGAGCTGGGCGTTTTAGTGGAATAAACCACCTTCAGAGGATTGGTATGAAATTCCGGTGCAACTGGAGCCTTTTTTTGATATGACAATATTCGCGACGCTTTATTATTATCCGGCACTTTCATTGTTTCTGATATTAACTTTTGATGCTCCCTTTTAGTTGGTGTTTGCTGTTGTTGTTCATTCGTTTTAGCACCACCGCCCTCCGAGAACACTTCGTCATTTTCTTTATTATCTTGCTCTTGTTTTACCTAACCAATTTTTATAAGAAATTTTACCAGCTACATATATATAGAACACAATACACACTCACCAAATAGGTACTTAATTCAAAATTGGTTGTGCCCCTATTTGGTATAAAGCGATCACCACCATTGCCTTGCCCTTGTGAATTTTTATTCGGTGTAGCCGCTATTTTCTTTGGCTTCTTCTCCGATGATGATGATGTTTTTGCTGGTGTTTTAGCAATCGATTGATTTATACCGCAAAAGCTAACATTCTTGGACATGGACAATACCGAACGTGAAGTATTTGCTCCACTACAATTTAAATTCACCATTGACGCTTCCAACTTCTTTTGCCAGCGTGGTGCAGGTCCCCTTGTCACTTCACCTTCCATAGTGAAAATACTATTAATTTCATTCAAATAATTAAATTGTGACATAATTTTCCTCGTTAATTTTTTTTTTATATCAATTCGTCAAACTTTGTTATAGTAAAAGGTTTTTTTCTTTGCGTCACCTTTTTCTTATGAAACAAAAAATGGTGTCGATATTGGAGAAGAGTAATATATATTTGAAAAAAAAAATTCGGCGGGATTTATTTCATAAGATATAAGAATTTATCGATAAAATTATTTAGGCTAAGTTCTAAGCATTTATTGCTTTTGCACATCAAAGGGTAAATGCTCAATTATGCAAATCTAATATACATACCTGATTTAGGAACATAAAACGCTGTTAATTTAATTGTGTATGTGATGTTAATAATCATATGTGTGGAGTAAGGCTTAAGAAGAAGAGCATGATTGTGTGTAATTTTTTATAAAATATCCTACGATATTCATAAAAAAATGGGCATATTAAATAAAGTTGAAACCAAAGCTAAAGAAAATACAATAACTGAACTAGATTTTTTAAATACACAACCATCAGAATTAACCAAATCATCACCACCTCTACTAAAACAACCGCAGCAGAAAAAGCCAAAACCCTCCATACCCTTGAATAACGAAAATCTAACAGAGAATACTGCCAAAGAATGGGGTTATGATTTATATCCGGAAAGAAAAGGTGAAATATTCAAACCAAAATGGTCACGCATATTGTTAGGATTGGAGGGCCACGAAAATATTGATAAAATCAAATGTGAACGTAACGTATATTGGTGCGTCAAGAATAGCCCGTTAGTAAAATTAATGTTGGGTGCTTTAAAAAGTTCCGGTTGTCCTATAGATTTGAGAAGGCATATATCGTGTGAAGTATGTGAAAGCTCTGTTACTGGTGGTTATGATCCAGTATTGAACCAAATTGTTGTTTGTCAAAATATGGCCCGCAGAGAGGGTATGGTACAAGGTGTTTTAACACATGAAATGATACATATGTTTGATTATTGTAATAATGAAATGGACTTTCGTAATATTGATCATTTGGCTTGTACCGAAATACGAGCCGCCAATTTGGCGCATTGTTCCTTTTTAAGTGCTGTCATGCAAGGAGATGCTTCACCATTTAATATTAAAAAAACACATCAGGTAAAACAACAACATATTGTAACAAAATGTCATATGTGCTTAGTGTTTTTATATTTACCTGTAGGACTGTGTTAAATCGAAAGCTTTAGCTTCTGTATTGGCCGTAAGAAAAGTGTCACCTCAAGAGGCTATTGATGCTGTAGAACGTGTCTTTCCGAAATGTTACAACGACTTGGAACCTATTGGCCGTCGTATTAGACGAAATTCACCTGATCAAATCAGAGCTTATATGGAAGGTCCCATGTATGGTTACGATGTTTATTAGCGATGTTTATGGTTACATCGGTAGATACTAAGATTTAAATTATTGCGAAAAATAAAACAAATTTCTATTTTATTATTATAATTATTGCTCATCAATTTTATTCGTCAAGAGTTGTTCTTTACTACTTATGGTTATATTAAATTCATTACAAGATAACGATTCCACAAAAGATCATTTGCTCTTTAGCTAACAATAATTGGGAAAAAGTTAAAACTACCATAGTATACAGTGCAGAACACATTCCCATATATGCGTATAAAAACATGAATGGAAGCATTTGTGAAATATAATATTAAAAATTTAATTACATATATAAAAAAACTTGGAGCCTAAGCTAAGATGGCACTTTTATTAAACCTATGGCACTGTGTTAGTGGCAATAGCAATAGGCCATGTAACTGGTCCTTTCAACACCACATCGGCCATATGTTCTTTAATTCGGATAAAACGTCGCTTAAATTCGAGACCACAACCTTTTGATAGACGGAAATCCAATAAAATTTTACCATCCATTTCAATCACATATGCTTTAAAGATTAAACGCAATTTACGCCTATCAACGGTGGATATGGTTACCACCATATTATCTTCACTCATTTTGGGAACATAACCCAAACGCTCTGTCGTAGTTGTTAAGCGTTTTATAGTTTCATCGTAGCGAGTGGTAACAAAGAAACGTGTCATACGTCTCACTAAACGTTGGAAGACATTTTGTGAGGCCGATTGTGTAGAATTCATTTGAGTACATAATAGCAAATCATCCAATAATGCTGGTTGTGAAAAACAGAAACTTAAACGATGCTCTTGAGCAGCCGGATGTTCAGTATCAGCTGTTTGTGGTTTCAGCGGTGTCTCAATAAATTCGTTATGTGTTACTATTGGTAGTGGTTGTGAAAAATAATTACGCGTTACAGAATCATCTATATTACGGCTACTATGGTGGTTAGATATTTGCCTTTGACGTTTAGCTTTAGGTGAACATATCTCTAAAGCGGCCGCTGAATCCACCAAGTCCCGAGAACGCTCTAGAATTAAAAAATTTACGTTTTTTTTTAAATAATAAGTGCACAATCCAACCTTGTTATTTTAAGAGATTATAATAAAAATGAAACTGAAAATTTGAACGTAAGCAAAAATCATTTGCTTTTTGGTAATAAAGCTCTATGGAGTGTAAATATAAAGACCATACAGCTAAAATCACCAAAGAACAAATAATGTGCAAATAAAAAAATTACCAAAAGATTATAAAAATAAATAAAAACAAGATAGAAAAGTTCGTTTAAGACCGAAGCTTAAATATCTTTTATAACCCTCTAAAAAATAAGTTCCTATTGTATTAAATTGTTGCGTATATATTATTATTATTCAACACATTTTTAAACAATAAATAGTGTTTTCTTTAATTATAGGTGTTTGCGTTATTCAATCAGGTCCACTTTTGGCGCAGTGTTGGACAACGGTACCAGTTATATGTATACCAAATTTCAACTTGATAGGCATAGTATTGTGCGATATATAATTTTTTAAAGATACAATTTTTTCGAGGTATGTTGATATTTTTGTTTATTGTGGGTGTGTCTCTTAACCGATTGTGCCCAATTTCAATACGGAACAGCAAAATTGAACTAAGAATACGTATGCAAAGTTTCAATTTGATATCTCAAAAATTACGACCGTCAGAGTGCCAACAACAGACGGATACACGGACACACGGACGGACATGTCTCAAACGATTTCTCTTTTCATGCTGATTAAGAATATATATGGTTTGTGGGGTCTCCGAGCCTTCCTTCGATGTGTTGTAAACGGATGATCAAAATGAATATACCCTCTACCCTATGGTGGAGGGTATAATAAACTTAAATTTAATAGTTAACCATGAAACGTATTATTATAATGCAATCCACAACATTATGTTAAAAATCACTTTGACAACTTTGTTTTTGGTTATCGATACACAGTTTATCTTTAAAATGTAAGAAATGTGTATTATAAACTATTTATAATCATTTCTGGTGGTAAGTGCTGAAAAAAATTATAATAATGAATAAAATAACAGAAAAAATTAACTGTAATATTAATATTTATTTATTTATTTATTTCAACAATTTAGCTAAAATTACAGCCAAAATAATATTTACAATAAGCATGGGTATATAGCTTAAATACTAAGAAGGCTTGATGAAGTGCAGCATCAGAATAAGCAACAACAACAACAACAGCAGCAGCAGCACAGGAACAAAGTTAAGAACTAAGTAATTAATTTACAAAAATTCAAATTAAATATGAGTACAATGTATTAATAACTATCACTTAAATACGTATGCTTAAGATTACATAAAACTAATTTTATATATATGACATGTACAAAGCATGATGTAAACATATATACAGCACAGCCTGGCAACAATTATTAATAGTAGTTAAAAATTTATTTTTAAATGACATTACTGAGTCCTGCAGCGACACGTGACAATAAACAATGAAATTTTTGCAGGCCCTTCGAAATGGCCAGAAGAGTTCGTAATTGGTACGACATTGAGGAAGTCCCTAATGTCTAGAGAAAGGGGTAGGAGCATTAAAACATAACTCTCCAAGTAAAAACAAGGAATTAATATCTCCTAGCATTTTTCTTCTATTAGCAAGTGTTGACAGATTGATTAGTTTTAGCCGATTCTCGTAAGGGGGTAGGGGAGTGAATGTGTCCCAACCCAAACCACGTAGGGCAAATAGTAGAAATTGCTTTTGAATTGATTCTAATGCGTTTACGTTGAATGTATAGTTAAGTAGATTTGAGTAGTAGTTTGTTCTCTGTTCCGATCGGTCCGTCCGCTTCTAAACTAATTGCGATAAATAAATATACGATCATACAAAACAAAACAATAAAATAAACCAAAGCCTACATACAGTTATACAAATCATAAAAAAATAAATAAATTCCATTATACAAAATAGTGTCAATATACAAACAATAGGAAAAAATTAACAGTTATTTCTTAAATTAACTCACAAGAACATCTCCACCAACAACAAAACTACAAAACAAATTTTTTACATAAATAAGCACAGTGCCACAAATAATCACCAAAACCGATACAAATCATACATGTCACATAATCAACAACAACCTGCAAATTAAAAAATTAAATTATATTAAAATTAAAAAAAAAAATAATAATAATAATAATAAAAAACTAAGCAGAAACCACCACTTAGGGCTTTTATGGCCCAATAAAACAACTTCCTTCCTCCCTTCCCTCTCCTCCTAACATCCGGTGCGTTGGGTGGGACGGATGCGGCTTCGGTTGGGGCGAGTGCCTAATCGGTAAAGGTATAACACTTGCCGATTGGGCTCCTCTTCCCCCCTTCCTCAGTCGTATCTTAGGCTACCCAAAGCACAAGTCCGTCCGTTTTTATGTTGCGCTCACTCCGTGTGGTGCGAAAACTTAGAATAGATTTCTGCAACATTCGCGGACTGCGGGCGAACTTTTTCGCTGTATATGCCCACTCACGTCAGTTTCGGCCCGATATATTTGCCCTATGTGAGACTCAGGTGGCTGCAGATTCCGATCCTCAGGATTTCCACCTGCCTGGGTACCACATTTTTCCTAACTTAATCCCCCACAGAGGCCTCGTGGTATACATACGCAATGGTATTGTGTTCCAGTGCCAGCAACAACATTGCACGCAGGATCCCCAGTTTACCACATCTTGGGTAAAATTTACGATTCGGACACATACGTTACATTTCGGGTTCGTATATCGCAGCCCAAACGCGGAGAGAGTGGTTTCCATTAATGGCTTTGACACCCTCTCCAATACCATCACAACTATTCTTCAGGACTACCCGAACAGTGAAATCGTTGTTGCTGGTAATTTCAATGTTCACAATGCGTCCTGGCTACGCCATTCGACCCACACATCCCCGGAGGGACGCGATGCTGAGATTATGGCCTTAGAAAATTGCTTAACGCAATTATGAACCGACGCACTTTCCAAGCGTTAACGGGTTGCACACTAATACTCTAAATCTTTTTCTTACTTCGCACCCTGATAAGTACGAAGTTAAGACTTTTGAACCTCTCCGTAATTCGGACCATTGCATCATTTCCGCATCCTTTTCATTCTCTAACCTTCATCACGTTCTTATTTCATATCCGAAACGTGTAATTTTCCAATACGAAAAGGCAAATTGGATTAGGCTCAATGAATTTTTCAGGTTTTTCAACTGGAAACTATGTTTCTTAGGTGACAATGTAAATGCCGCTGCGGAAATGATACAAAACATACTTTTGCACGGAATACGGTCCTTCATTCCGTACAAAAAAATTTCCGTTAAACCCAAAGACAACAGTTGGTTTAACCAGACATGCATTGATGCTGTCAGGTCCAGAGAGGAAGCGTTTAGAATATGGCGTTTGAATCCAAACGACCAAACTAATCTGCTTCGCAAACAAGCTAGAAACAGATGCAACCAGGTACTACGTCGTGCAAAAGCTCTGCACGAGCAGCGACTGCGTACTAAGATTCTTGCCACCCCAAAAGGTAGCAAGAGTTTTTGGTCGTTTGTAAAAAGATGTAGAAATCAAACTTCGACATCAATTCCATCTCTCTTTATAGGCGACAAAATAATATCTGACCCGGCTGAAATGTTTGCTTCAAACTCCTTTTTACCACACAGCAATCAACCACTTCCTAGTGTCGAAAGAGTAGCACATACGATGCCTAATCTATTCTTTCGTACCCGGGCAGTAAAAAAGGTTCTTGCTAATCTCAACACTCGCAAAACTCCAGGGCCGGATGGCATACACCCTCTACTTCTTAGCAAGTGCACCACAACACTTGCTAAACCATTGCGCAATCTTTTTAGTAGGTGTTATCATGCAAACACTTACCCAAAATGCTGGAAGATTGCCAATGTACAACCGGTACCTAAAAAAAGTACCCCTTCTGACCCTGCAAACTATCGGCCAATCGCTATTTGTAGCGCCATAGCCAAAACAATGGACACAATTTTAAACTTTCACCTGATGAGCTATCTTGAGGCCAACAATCTAATCAGCGACCGTCAATACGGATTTCGCAAAAATCGATCCACTGGCGACTTATTAGCCTACCTTACGGAAAAGTGGTATCGAGCTATTCGCCACTTTGGCGAAAGTAAGGTTGTTGCTTTGGATATCTCTAAGGCGTTCGACAGAGTATGGCATGATGCTCTGTTGTCCAAATTGATAGCGATTGGTGTAAACAACAACTTTATATCGAGCTTCCTGAGTAATCGTTCAATTCGGGTTGTGATTGACGGTTACTCTTCAAATCAGTATACCCTAAATGCAGGCGTACCTCAGGGCTCTGTTCTCTCCCCTTCCCTTTTCCTGGTGTTCATCAATGACCTTCTGTGCTTGACGGAGAACCCTGTTTACTCTTTCGCTGACGACAGCACTCTATGTCATTCATTTTCCTTCAATAAAAGGCCTAGCAACGCAGAGATAGAAAACAAACGTTGCATAATGAATGAATCATTAAATCGCGACCTCATGAAAATCTCCGAATGGGGTCAAGTAAACAGGGTTAGTTTCAACGCCAACAAAACAGTGCTGTCATCTGTCGCACAGGGACAATGATGGGCGCCCTCTATCCTTCGGCGGCGTAAATGTGGAGGAATCGGCCGCTCTTGACATTCTGGGCATGCGAATTTAGTGTGACGTCCGCTGGACGGAGCACTTGTTCGAATTGTCCAAAGCTGTAGCCAAGAGCTTGGGTTTTTTAAAACGGTGTAAAAAATACTTTACACCAGCCGACATTCGAAATATTTACGCTGCCTATATTCGGCCGAAACTTGAGCACAACTCGCACGTGTGGGCGGGAGCCTCTAACACTCTCGATCGCATACAGCGAAAGGCTCTAGTGATCATAGATGACGAGGAAGTATCTAACTCTCTCGACACACTTGAACACCGACGACATGTGAGCTGTGTTGTGCTTATGTACAGGTACTTCTATGGCATATGTTCTATAGAGAGATAAAAGAGATGTGTCCTCCGCTGAAACCCTTCAGTAGGACAACCAGGCTTGCTCACCGATCTCACCCATACGTTATGGAGTTGCCGGCGTATCGCACAACGCATTACCGAAACGGTTCGTTCTTTAGCCGTGGTGTTCGCCTCTGGAACCACCTACCTTCAGGGGTATTTCCCGCCATGCCTAGTGTGCGCAATTTCAAAATCAACGTACACAAACACTACTCCCTCTATCCTCCTTCCTCTAATCCCTCCTAACCACCACCGTGCTTGCACGTATAGGGGTCATCCCCCGAGTGGATGGTTATATAATAAAAAAAAAAAAAAAAAAAAAAAAAAGTGCCCACACAATTGAGGCGTATTCTAGTGTGGGCCTAACTAAAGCCGTGTCTTTATCAAGTATGGATCATCGAATTCTTTAGACCATGTTTTTATAAAACCTAAAGAACATCGTGCCTTATTTATTATTAAATTTATATGCAGATTAAAGTTCATTTTCTGATCTAATTAAACACCCAGATCAGCATATGACTCAACGTTTTTCAGATCTTGGCCGTAAACTGAATATGTGTAATTAATAGGAGTAGTCGTACAAAAAGACATTACTTTACATTTAGAAAGATTGAGTGACATTAAATTGGTTTGGCACCAATCAAAAAGTAAAAGTAAATCAAGAGTGAGGGTGTGCATTATTGATTGATAGGCAAAGAATCGAACAAAATTTATTATAGTAAAAAATGAGAAATTTAAGTTTTACAACAATTTGACAATAAAACGAAATTGAGTAAATGAACGTTTTTATATATATAGCACACAGTGCAATACTCCTCCTCGTTCATTTACAATTGCATTTTTTTCTAAGGTATTCGTGCATGGTAGAGGCTTTGTCAATATGTCTGCAACCATATCTTCCGTTGGACAATATTTACATTGTATAACCCCTTTCTTTGTGATTTTGAATTTCGTATCAATGTGTTTCGTTTTAAAGGAGAATTTCTCGTCATTCATGACTTTCAAGCTACTCTGTTTGTCACAAAATAGTACTGTTGGATTCTTTATTGATAGAAAGAAATCCTCCAGTAATTGTTTAAGCCACTTTGCTTCTTTTGCTGCTTCTGAAAAAGATACAAACTCCGCTTCGCATGTGGATAACGCAACAATGCTTTGTTTCTTGCAACACCAGGAAATAGTGCCGGCATTGAAGAAAAAGGTTGCATCCGCGTACCCATATAATTCTAAATCTTTCTTTTGAATATTACTGAGGTTCAATTTGATGTTACTTGTTGCTTTCAAATATTTTACAACCCTTTTGTACTGTACCCAGTCTTCCGATCTTGGGCTACTTACTTTTTGTGCCAATATACAAACTGCTGCCGAAATATCTGGCCTAGTGTTGACTGATATGTATAGAAGATGTCCAATCATCTTTCGGTACAAAGTATTATTTTCAAATATATTATCATCCAAGCTTTTCCCGTAACTCACGTCCATTGGTGTTTTGCATGGCTTACAATCTTGAAGCCCAAATTCTGAAGCTACCTTATTTATATTAAGTGATTGGCATAACTGGTAGTTCCCATATTCATCTTTTGTTATCTCTATTCCAAGGTAATGTTTAATATTGCCCAAATTTTGCATTTCAAAATTCTTAGAAAATACAGATTCCATATACTTGATATGTTCATACTTGGAGCAAACAACAATGATATCATCGACATAGATTATAATAAAACATGATTCTCCAAAAACGACATTCGTATACAGACATGGATCATTTATGCTTTGAGTAAATTTTGCTTCCTTAAAACTTTATCTAGTGTATTGTTCCAAGACCTGGCAGCTTGTTTTAAACCATAGATGCTTCTCTTTAACAAACATACCTGATGTTTTTTACCTTGGTGAAAACCTTGAGCCTGCTCCACGTATATCGTCTCCTTTAATGTTCCATTCAAAAAAGCTGTTTTGGCATCCATATGATGAACAATCATATTTTTCTTTGCTGCTATTGATAGGAGAAGCCTGAAGGTTGTATGCGAAACTACTGGAGCAAACACTTCATCATAATCTTCACCATACTTTTGGGAAAAACCTTGAGCTACAAACCTAGCCTTGTATCTGCTCATCTGCCCCTTTACATCGCGCTTCACTTTAAAAATCCAGTTACTGCCAATAGCATTACGACCTTCTGGCAAGTCAACTATTTTCCAGGTAATATTTTCTTTCATTGACTTCATTTCATCTTGCATAGCTTCTAACCATTTGTCCTTTTCATTGCTTTCAATGGATTTCTTATAAGTTCTTGGTTCTTTGACTTCAGATACAGCCCAAATTTCATCAATAAATCGTAACGGTGAAATTCCTTTATTTGCCCTAGTAGACACTTTAACTACTTATCCTTAGTTGCTTCTTCCACACCATTGGTTGCTTCTTCAGTATTTATTCCTTCGATGCTATTAGTCGTCTCGTTTTCTATAATGTTCTCCTCCTGAGGTTCATTATTGATTGCTTCAACTTCTTTGACTTTCTCCTTCTCCTCCTCAATCAATAATGAATCATCGCTCAAAAAATCTTTTACTACAGCATCCTTCTTATTCAATGAGATTGTAACATATACGTCACCCTTATAAATGCAATCTTCGAAACGTACGTACGCTTATAACCAACTTTTTTAAAACGGGATTGTAGCACCGGAAAGCTTTGGATTTATCATCATAACTAAGAAAAATCATTTGGATTGAAACGTCGTCTAGCTTTCTTCGTTTTTCTTTTGGTGTGTGAACGAAGCACTTTAAGCCAAAGATGTGAAGGTTATTCAAAGAAGGTTTCTTCCCAATTCAAAAGGCGTTTCGTTAGTCGATCTGGTAAGCACACGGTTCTCTATGTAGTTAGCTGTGGCGACTGCTTCTCCCCAAAATATTTTAGTTAAGTTCGCTTCAATTAATAAACACCTAGCCATTTCAATTAAATTCTTTCTTTCAGCTTTTCCATTTTGCTGAGGACTATAAGGAACAGTTAAATGAGTTTTGATGCCTTCAGAATTCAAATAATTCACCAACCGTTTGTTTAAATATTCACAACCCCTATCTGGTCTTAGGTAAAAGTCCAAACTGTGTGCGACAAAAGGCCAGAAATTCTTTAAAAACAGCTTCCATTTCTGATTTGTAGGTTATCAATCGGATAATTGTAAAATTTTAGAACTAATCTACAAAGGACACCAGATATCGTTTTCCACTCCTTGTTGAAGTTTGCATTGGGCCCCACTCATCAGTGCATATGACCTCTAACGGTGCTGTTGCTTTGTTTAATGATTCCTTTAGAAATGGCAAACGTGTCATCTTGCCCTTCATACATACTTCGCAAATTTCTTTTATGTTACATTCAACCACTTTTAAGCCTTCAACTAAGCCAGTCTTGTACATTAAACGAATGGCTTCTGGATCTCTATTCCCGAGCTTGTGATGCCACTGGTGTATACAGTTTTCATTTTGTTGTTTTAGTGAACAAATCGAGTCTCCTTGACGCAATACATACATGTTACCAAACACATCTGCAACGCCCACAATCGTATTGCCATGGTTAATGTAGCACATATTACCTTTAAATTCTACATAATATCCATATTTAGTTTGTTGCCGAACAGATATGATGTTGCCTAGTAAACTTGGAGTATAGAGGACATCTTTAAGTTGAACTGAGTGCTACCATCGCTTATGACCAATCGTCTTGATAACACATGAGCCAATACCTTTTATTTCAGCTTGTTTACCGTCAGCTAAGTCCACTTTACTTTTGTACGTTTCATCCAAACTTGTAAAGAATTGTTTATTGTTTACAGCATGACGTGTAGCATCAGAATCAATTAGCCAGTTAGTTTCACCACAAACAATGGTGAAGAGAAAATCTTTTGACACACCAACTTCTTCCTCTAGCGTATTGATTCGGTTTCCACCCCTTTGGTGACCTTGTTTTGACTACCAATTTTTGTATTTTATGCAGGACTTCTTTTGATGTCCAGGCTTCTTACAGAAAAAACATGCTGTTGATTTGGTAGACATCTTCATGACATCATTGGTATTATCATTCGAGACTCTTCTTTCATATTCAGCAATTATTTTTTGTTGAACCAATGCAAAAGTTATATCTTCTTCCCTTCTGGATTCTAAACTAATAACCAACGTGTCGTAACTTTGAGGTAAACTGCTTAACAGCATAGCAGCGCTCCATTTGTCCGACAAAGTTTCTTCTCCAATGTCACGCAGCTTTGTGAATAAATCTATCAATGTATTGATGTGGGAAACAGCGTTACCTCCTTCTTCAAGTTTTAGCGAGCAAATTGATCTCATTAGAAATACTTTATTGATTAGCGTGTTCTTTTCATGGTAATTTTACAAAGCTTCCCAAGTCTCTTTTGCTTTCGAATATGAGCAAGCTGATCGTCCATGACTAACAGACCTATTGTACCTCTAGCTTTATCATCCTTTTCTTCCCAAGCGTCAATTTCAGACTCATTGGTGACAACATTGTCGACTTTTCTTTTAACCGGACAATATCTTAAGGACATTTTTTAAACCCACAACCACAAGGTGGTTAACACATACAATCAGAAATAAATTTCAAAGACTAAGCATTGTATACTAAGTCAATCTACCCGTGTATGTTGTCTAAAAAATATTTGGTACCAGAAGAATGATTCCGGACTTGGCAAAATCCTTAATAGTTTCAGTATTTAAAGAAATAAGAAAACACTAAATTTGGCTCAGGCCAAATCTTAAATACCCTCCACATCCGCAATGGTGGGCGTGGAAAATACATACAGGGTGTCCACCGGGAAGGTATTCTACTTTGTTTTGCCGCCATTTTGGTAAACATTAGTATTGACAGTTCGTATTTGGCAGTTGTGAAGTAGACACGTGGCAAATTTATTATGGAAAAATATTCGATAAACCAACGTGTTTTAATTGTTAAAACATTTTATCAAAATCAATCATCAATTACTGTGACAATGAGAAAGTTACGTGAAATTTTTGGGAGAAACAACGTGCCAACAAAACGCACTATTTATCGTGTAGTGAATGATTTCGAAGAAAGAGGGTCTGTAGGTGATAGGCCCAAGCATGGACCACAACGTACTGCAAGATCGGCTGAAAACATTATTGCTGCTCAAGAAAGTGCTCAAAACAATTCATCAACCTCAATCCGACACCGTGCTCAGGAGCTTGGTCTTCAAAGAACAATTTTGGCCACAATTTTGCACAAGAATTTGCATTTGTTTCCATATAAGATTTAGTTGACACAAGAGCTTCTTCCACAAGACCATTTACGCCGCCGTACATATGCCAATAGGATGTTACAGCTCGCCCATGACAACTCCGATTTTCATGAAAAAATCATAATGAGTGACGAGGCACATTTTCATTTGAATGGATATGTGAATAAACAGAATAGTCGGTTCTGGGGAATGGAAAAACCTCAAATTATTTATCAGTCACCTTTGCATCCATTAAAAGTGACAGTCTGGTGTGCAATTTGGTCAGGAGGAATCATTGGACCTTACTTCTTTGAAAATGAAAACGACGTACCGGTAATTGTGAATGGGGAGCGATATCGTGATATGATTGAAAACTTTTTAATGCCACAACTGCATGCTTTGGGCTTGATTAACATGTGGTATCAACAAGACGATGCACCATCACATACAGCCAGGATTACAATTGAATTACTGCGACACCTCTTTCCACAACATGTTATTTCAAGAAATAGTGATGTTGATTGGCCTCCACGGTCGCCTGATTTGACTGCTCCGGACTTCTTTTTGTGGGGATATCTGAAAAGCAAGGTTTATGCAAACAAACCAGAAACGCTTGAGCAACTCAAACAAAATATTCGTGATGAAATTAATGAAATACCGCGTGAAATGTGTGAGAATGTAATGAAAAATGTGCTCAAAAGGGCTCGCATTTGTGAGGCTAACAGAGGCGGACATTTATCTGATATTGTATTCGATACATAATTGCCGACATTAAACAAACAAAGTAGTATACCTTTTCGGCGGACACCCTGTATATATTGCGTCTGATAGTATTTTTATTGAAAGCGAAGTGAAAATTTTATTTGACACAAATATATATATATATATATATACATATGTTATACTTTGATAAAAACACACAAAAAAAAAAAAATGGGAATTCCCCTTTCAGTGTTCAAAGCAAAATTTTATGTGTCTATGAATTAATGGACTTTAAACAACAGAAAGAACATAATCATTGTTTACCTACACATTTTAAACTTTTTAAATTTCATAATTTCGTATTAGTTTTCACAATTAATTATATTGTAAATTATTTTAAGTAAGTAACTAAATAAGAATTATGTTTTAAAACATCCTTTTAATTGATTTAAAACTTTAGTTTTTTTTTGAAATATATTTCTTGTTTTTTATTTTTTTTATTTTATAAATAAATTTAACTATTTTTTTGTTTTCTATGATTTAAATGATATTTTTATATTTTATTAAGTGTATTAGTTATATTTTGTGTTCAATAATTGTCAAAAAAAGCTCATTTATAGTCGCATTCGTTTTACACGGTTTTTCCATATACAAATTATTTTTCCGAAATATACGGTTTTGTCAGGATCGTATCTACCGTGTAAAACGAGGGATAAGTGTACTACACTATAATTATAAAACTACTTATGCCCATTATTACAGTAATTACTCAAATAATGATTGGCAATAACTAATAGTTATTACTCAACCACTGGTTGACTTTACTTTCACTATTACAGTGCCTTCAAATATGACTAATGGTTTTTGGTTTTATATCTGGTAAGACCGTGAAAACATATGGTTTTATTGTAAAAAAATATATTTCAATTTTATTATTTGTTTTATATTTCTTTATTTATTTCATGTTTTTATATTAATAAGTATATATAGTATTTGTTTTCATAGACCATTTTTTGGGGCAGATATATAGATTTTTGTTGCTTGTGGGAGTGAAAAGAACCTATTTCTTAGGGAATTTTTACCGTATAAGATCATAAAATCTAGACGAAAGATTAATACATATATTAAAGGTACCTAGTGTGATAATTAGCTCTTTATTAGACGTTGGGTTTTAATAAAAAAATCCAGCCATTTTTTTGTTAAATTATATTATAACAATATATATATATATGTATTACAATAAAATAGTTATATAACGTTGTAGAGCGCATCTTCAATGCTTTGGTAATCTAGCTTTATGAAGGTATCAAATCTATCATACAGCTAAAGCGCCAAAGCAGTGAAATGTAAAACATGCGCACATTATATTAAATATTTTAGTACTCATTTTTTCTTTTAACACAGATTTAAAATACACGCACACACACATACACGTACATATTGATAATGGTAGAGAAGATGCTTTTAAAAATGTAGCAATAGAAAACATTTATGAAGGTACAAAATGAATCTCAAAATATTTAAGACTATTGAGAGTCACTAAGTACCTGTATAAAGATTTACCGTTTTTGAATAACTAAGCTTTAAGTAGCACTTTGTATAATTAGAGTTTTATTGTTATTATTTTATTTATATTAAATAATGGGGATCATTATTAATAATATTATTATTAATATTTTATATTGAAACTTACCATTTTCAGAAAATTGCATATTACACCATTTGTGATCTATTATTTTTGTCAAAGTCATGCGATAAGTAGGATTGATGGCCAACACTTTACGTAATAATGATATTATCAGAGTATCCAATTTACTCCAGGGTGTTTGCGTAGACCATCGATCATTCTCTTTCCAAGTAGCAAATTCAGGACAATTAATATTCGGTTGATCCCATGGTAGTTCTAAAAATGATAGAAAAATTTTTTTTTTTTTGAAAATTTATTAATAAAGGCTAGAAAACGTAAAATATAACACAAAAATGAAAGAATTCGAAAGGAAAGTGCACGCATTAAGCAAGTAAGAAAACTAAATTTGGCTTAGATCAATTCTTAGTTTTTTTGGCATTTTTGGCATATTGATGGATAAGTTAATTGTATATATTCATAATAAATTTTAACTTGATTTTGTGGCAGATATTTTTATCGATTGTGGGCGTGGCACTTGAACAATATTGTCCATTTTAAATATCTAGGTGCGATCTAGGTGCGAAAACCTGAAGTGCCTATTCAAAATTTCAGCTTAATATTTCTAAATTTACTCCCGTGAGAATGCCAATAAAAAACGGTCACACGGACATACATGTCTAAATCGACTTAGTTTTTGATGTTGATTAAGAATATACATACTTTGTAGAGTCTCTGATGCCTCCTTCTGTGTGTTGCAAACGGAAGAACAAACTTGTTATACCCTCTGATGAGGGTATAACAAGTTTAGTGATCTAAGGTGTAGGGTATAATAGTTTTTTTAATTATATATAAAGTGCAGTAAGCAATTTAAGCTGGAGCTTTGGTATAAAAGCTTTAGATGATAGTTAATGATTGAATCTACAGCTAGAATACCAAAGAACCAACTGAAATTTTTTTTATTCTGGTGAGAAACACAGACGTGATGGCGTGTGATTTTAGTAATGAGATGCTGTTTAGGTGAAGAGAAAGCATGTACACCTGCTGCACATAAAGATTAATGATAACGGTACCGTAGGTTGTATGATGGAGTATATATATTTGTGACGAGGAAAGTCGTCCCTCGTTTTCCCCGTCAACTAATTTCAAATAAGAAATCGTTGTAATTTATATATAAGGTCTAGGGTAGGAAACTTAGTACTAATATAATATAGCAGATCTGGTTATTACTCCCTGCCACGTCATCGTGTACCGACCGACGACTAGAAGAACGCGATTTCGGTTTTTTTCTATGAAAGGGATAGCCTGTTGAGAAAAGGAAAAAGGATTGGGGAGTCTTGGGCAAAACGTCATGGTGATCGGACGGTGACATATTGAATTTTACGGGACACAAGTAGGGTGTTGAGTGACGGCGAGTAACAGCCAGGACGAAGTTATTAAAGTTGTGAAATTTTTTATTGTGTGATGAACTATAAGTTGTAAAAACTCAAAGAAAAGGTATAATGTGTGAATGTGATGACAGTTTGTATTCTTGAGTCAGAAAATAAAACGTTTCTATTATTTCTAATTAAATGGACGAGGATACCCTACGCCAACGGCTTGGCTTAACCCCGGCATAATGAAGAAATCTCGTTACATATTTGTGGATGGTATATGGCAAGGAGCCAGTGACAATAATAATATACTGTTATCATAATGAAATGCTTTTAAGTATACAATTAAATAGTAGATAGCAGTGACAGAGAACTCAAAAGTGCAACAATGGTGCAAACTTCTTAACATATATGTATATACATACAAATGACATATACATAAATCATACTCAACTAGTTTGGGAAAACATACATACATTATTTATAATTTAGTGTTTTTCTTTTACATTTCTTTCGTATGTACTGTGTATATAAGAAATTTAAATGTTTGTTTAATTTAATTTTATTACACATTTTGCTTCACTTGAATAAATGATAGAAAATATTATACTATAATAAAACAAGTGAAAATATTATAGTTGGTCAAGCCCGACCATCAAATACGCTACACCACTTGATATATTATTCAATTTAATTATTTTCTTTGAAAAATGAAAAATTTTATTTTTCTATATCTATTTGTATTTTCAAAAATTTCAAAATGATACATAAGTTAGAAATTTTTTTTTGTTTATTTATGGAATCAAAAGAAACATTTTTTTATGGGGAGGGGTTCTAAAGGGTTTATTTTTGGGCCAATACATTTCCTTGTACCAAATTTCATCAAAAAAAGTTTGGTAACTCTAGAGCGTTGTTGACGTGCTTTGCATTGTCTCTGACTATATTGCGAATTTTATTGTTTTTCTACAACGAAGTGGTCAATTTTTGATTAAATTTTAAAGTTTAATTAAAGTGGTGATTTGATCGTGAACTAAAGCGGGCATAATTGGCGAATCGTATTTTCGGCTAATTGTGAATTTATTTTTTTTGCTTTGGCTGGTCATTTCTTTGTGCTTGTGGTTATTTTCTTTTATTGAGGTGAATATAATTGTCTCTTTCCCTATCTACATTTTTTTTCTTGTTTTTTCGTTGCAGGGTGCGCTTATGTAAATAATTCTGTTAAGGAACCTGTTTTTTTAACAGAATCTCAGTTACTTTTTGTAGTATACTTTCGGGCTTGCCTGGTTGAACTTCTATACATAATTTAATTATGGATTGTTGTTATCCCAAATGTAAGATAACGCAACATGAGAGTTTCCTTTTATGTTGGTTATGTGATCGTCAAGCGCATTCAAATTGTGCTGGATTTAGTGGTCGTGATTTTGATCACATCACTAATAGAAATAAGGGTTTGCGTTGCGCCTGCCCTGATTGCAGAAAAGCCGATGTAGAATTCTACAAACTGTTTAAACAAACGCAACGTGCGTTTATTGATATAGAAAAGGAGTTAAGAAAGTCAATGGACAAGCTTATAAAATATCAATCACTACTTAATAATTGTAAGTTGTTGAAGAGTGGTGATATTGTTTCTATTACTAATCGTCCGTCAGTTCTTCAGGTCTCACCGATTCCAGACTTTGCATCTCCTTTTTTGTCTGTTGGTCCACCATCTTCTATTTCATGTACTTCAGAAGAATCTTCTATTTTTACATCGGATAATTTTCCTGTTGTAACTGTTAATCCACCATCCGATTCTCCGTCTGTTTCTCCCTCTGAATCTCAGGCTGTTGTTTCAGCCGTTGTTTCATCTAGTCCCATGGCTGATGCTTTATCTCATCCTACAACTGATGCTCTGACATATCCAGTGGCTGATATTCTATTGGAACCTCCAATTTCCCAAAACGTGGTTATCCCGGTTGCACTAAATTCAAGATCTAATGGAAGTATTGCTACTTCTGTTAAGTGTCCTGATGTTCCTCCGCTGTCGTCTGCTGGGTTGGCGGCACCGTTGTCTCAAGGTAATGAATTGGTAGTGATCCCTGCGCGCAAATCTATTTTTGTTTCGCGATTTGCATCTAACACCTCAATTGATATGATTGAGAACCATATTGTCCCTACTAAATTAATTTCTAATATTTCTAAAATAACTACAATTAAATTCAATCCTCCTCAAGATAGTGAAATCTGTTCTTTCAAAATTTTAGTTCCGTCCTCAGCATTTGATATTTTTCTTGATAAGAAGTCCTGGCCCAATGGTGCACTTGTAAAGGAGTTTATTCCTCGTAGAAAGTTCAATCGTCCGGTTACACTGAATCAATCCGTTGCATTGTCAAAAAACTAAGTAGTAAGCCATCTATTCTGTATCAAAATGTCTGTGATACATTTTTGGCCTCCATTAGCTATGTACATCATATTGTGGTGTTTACAGAAACTTGGCTTAAGCCAAGGGTTAACGATTGTGAATTTTTTCTGCTGAGTATTCGATTTTTAGAGCTGATAAGAAGCTTAAGAAGGGAGGTGGTGTGCTGGTTGCTGTACATAATTCTTTACCTGCGAGGTTAGTTGCGTCCTCTGATATTGAGTTTATTTGTGTGAGTGTTACTTAGGGGAGGCTAAGTTATATATAGCGTGTGTTCATACATTCCACCTTTGTCTGATGTGTCAATTTATTTAGAACATCTTAGAATGGTACAAGTCATTCTTTGCAGTCTGAGGAATATTGACAAATTAATTGTTTTAGGTGATTTTAACCTACCTAATATCATGTGGTATTTTAATGAAGACCTTGGATATTTTACGCCTAGTTCATATCCGTTTATTTTTAATGAGTATTTTGATTTGATTTGTGAACTTTCTCTGTTTCAACTTAATTTAATTTATAATTACTATTATTATTTATTTAATTTATAATTACTATTATAAATTAAATATTTAATTTATAATTACTATTATAAATTAAATATTTATAATTACTATTATAAATTAAATATTGGATTTGATTTTTTTAAGTGACATTAATATAATGGTTTCGCGTTCGTTGCCCTTTGTGGAGCCTGAGGATCATTTTCATCCTACATTGTTATTAATCTTAGGTGAGTTCGGTAGTGGTTTTATCAATAGACCACGAGATTCAATACATTACCTTCAATATGGCAAAATTGACTATATTATACTATGTAATGTTTTATCTACTTTGACTACAATAATGTCGATGAGTCCTTAAATTATGTTTACAATGCTTTATCTTTCGCTATTTCCGTGTCCGTACCGATCAGACGTTGTAATTCGAATTATAACCCTTTTTGTACAGTTTGGTTTAATGCTAATCTGAAATATGTCCGTAATAAAAAGAGTAGATTATTCAAAAAGTTTAAGCGTAGTAGTTTACTTGTGGATTATACTAGATACTCTTCTATGAGAAGGTATTTTAATGCTTTGAAAAATAAATGCTACTCAGAGTATAAACTGTATTCCTATCCCAAGACATTTTTCCGCTTTGTTGATTCTAAAAGAAAAGTTAGGAGCTTTCCGTCCGTAATGTGCTACGGAAATTGTGAATCATCAGACGTATCTGTGATTGCTAATTTATTTGCTGACTTTTTTGAAAAGAATTATTCTCGTTCTTATATTTCATCCGATAGTTACCCATTTCCGATAAGTTCGTTTGATTTTTTTCCGCAAATCTTATTATCTGAGGATGATGTACTTTCCTCCCTTTCTGCCCTAAAATTCTCCGTTATACCTGGTCCTGATGGACTTCCCTCTTGTGTTCTTCGAAACTGTGCTCCTTTTCTGTATATTCCGCTAACACGTATATTTAATAGTAGTCTGAGTCAAGAATATTTTCCCTCCATCTGGAAAACCAGCCATATTTTACCATTGTATAAAAATGGCTCGTGGGAGAATGTCGAGAACTACAGAGGTATTGCTAAACTAAGTGTGATGCCAAAATTATTTGAGTCCTTAATAGCTAAGAGTCTTAAGTCAGCGATTAAATCAGTACTCTCACCTTGCCAACATGGTTTTACTCAGGGTAAATCAATCTCAACAAATTTGTTGGAATTTACGCATTATATATGTCAAGCGTTCTCTGGTTTTAAACAAACGGACGTAATTTTTACTGATTTTTCAAAAGCATTTGATATTGGATCACAGTCTTTTAACGTTTAAACTTCGACGTTTGGGCTTTCCTGATAACTTGGTTCGCTGGTTCTATACTTACCTTACCAAAAGAACTCAGCGTGTGTCATTTAATCGTTGCCAGTCGCGGGAAATCTTAGTTATGTCGGGAGTACCACAATGTAGTCACTTGGGGTCACTTTTATTTGCACTATTTGTTAATGACCTTCCCTGACGTCCGTTCATTGCTCTAAAGTCTTGATGTTTGCTGATGATGTTAAACTTTTTTTTATTAAATTGATTCCCTGGGTTGTATTAATACTCTTCAGTCTGACCTTTCGAGCTTGGCTAATTGGTTTGTTGTTAATGGAATGTTTATGATTTTAAATAAGTGTAAAAAATGTCATTTAACTGGGTTACTGCCATTCCGTCCGATTACTATATCAATAATAACTTACTTGCTAGTGTTGACACTTTTAAAGATTTGCAAGGGTGGATTTGGCTCAACTGGTAAAAATACCTGCTGATGAGAACTCGATGAGGGCGAGTTCAAAATCGGTCCAGGTTCAACCCCTCCAGTCGCCGAGTATTAATTTTTCACATATATCATTACAGCTTTCAATAGTCGGTATGAAATAAATATTTACTTCGAAACACACAGATATAATAATTATAGCCAACACCACCAAGTGGTAAAATAAATTTCACACCCACTTTATCATTATCCCAATCCTCTTAACATCAAAATCTATATTTATTTATCTATATCCGTCGTTCCGTTCTTGTATTTCTCTTGTAATCATGAACTTCGCACCACTCGTCCTCATTAGTGAAAATGTACTTGACCAATGCATATTTAGGCCTCCTCTCCATACAATTATCCCTTTGAAAATCAATCTTTATATAACAAAAAATCGCAATTATTAATATTTTTTAACAAAATTTGGTGAGGAAGAGTTAAATTAGCTTAATAATTGGCTATACCAAATATAAACCAAATTGAACCATTTTTAGAACCTGTTTATAAAATACATTTACATGATTTCACGAAGTGACTTTTATATGACAAGAACTCTAAGTTTACTAATACTATCAAAATTAATTAAAGCATAATTTATAAAACTAAGTGGTGTAGGGTATTATTTGATCGATTATAACATTTTCCCTTATTTTAATTTAATCTTTATAATATATAAACCTTTCAGTGCACACATCGATTAACTCCGTAAAAAAAAAGTTGAGAAATGCGATGAAATAAGAAAGTTATGACTATACCAAGTGCTTTGATACCTAAATTTAAGACTTTTCAAAAATTAGAGTTAATCAATGTGTGCACTGAACGATTCATATATTGCGTCTAGTTTTATGGTGAATGTAGTTTATTTATACCCTCTACCCTAGAGATGAGGCATGGATGGATAACAGACACGGCCACAATTTACAAAAAACCATTAAACTTGACTTGCTAGCTGTTACGTAATGGGATAATTATAAATATGAGTACTAAATTTCAAGTTCATAGACAATTTTTGGTGGCAGATATATATATTTTTGTTGATTGTGGGCGTGACTCTAGCCGATTTTGCCCATTTTAAATTGCGATTTACGCGCAAAAACTAAAACTGCTTGTACAAAATTTCAGCTCAATATCTCAAAATTTACGCCCGTGAGAATGCCAACAACAGACAGACACACGGATATATATGTCTAAATCGATTTGGTTTTTGATACTTTTTAAGAATATAATGAGTAGTTAAATTGTAAGGGCCGATGTTGAATGTGAAGTACACCTAAACGTCAAGTTTTTTTCTGCATTTCATTTGACATTTCTCAATTTCAGACTAACTCAATTTGAACCATGGAAAGATACACAATCGAGCAACGCGTTAAAGTTATTCAGGCTTATTATGAAAATGGGCGTTCAAATCAAAATGCATTTCGTGCACTTCGTAATTTTTTCGGTCAATTGAATCGTCCAAATGTGCGTACAATCGGAAAAATCGTGCAAAAATTTGAACAAAGCGGGTCGGTAGGAGATGCGAAAACACCATTGCATGCTCGTACAGCTCGTACTGCAGAAAATATTGCTGCTATTCGCGATAGTGTGGCTGAAGGGCCGTCCACCTCAACTCGTCGTCGTGCCCAACAATTGCACCTTTCACGCTCGTCGTTGATGAACATTATGCATAAAGACTTGCATTTACACGCTTACAAGGTGCAATTGACTCAAGAACTAAAGCCTCTTGACCATTCCAAACGTCGTCAATGGTCAGAATGGAGGCAAGAAATGGCAACAGTGGATGATCAATTTTTGAAGAAAATCATCTTCAGTGATGAGGCACATTTTCACCTTAGTGGATTCGCCAATACGCAGAATTGCCGCATTTGGGCGAATGATAATCCAAGAGTGATTGTCGAAAAACTAATGCACCTACAAAGAGTGACTGTTTGGTACGGTTTATGGGCTGGCGGCATCATCGGGCCGTATTTTTTCTAAAATGAGGCCGGTCAGGCAGTTACTGTGAATGGTGTTCGCTATCGTGAGATGATAACGAACTTTTTATGGCCCGAATTGGAAGATATGGATGTGGACGATATGTGGTTTCAACAGGACGGTGCCATTTGCCACACAGCTAACGAAACAATGGCTCTTTTGCGCGACAAATTCAATGGCCGTGTTATCTCACGTGGTGGTGATGTCAATTGGCCGCCAAGATCATGTGGTTGGACTTTTTTCTTTGGGGTTATTTGAAAGAAAAGGTGTACGTCGATAAGCCAACAACAATTCAAGAGCTAAAGGATGAGATAATTCGGCACATTAACGGCATAGAACCTCAATTATGCCTCAGCGTCATCGAAAATTTGGACCATCGGATGGAGGTGTGCCGCCGAGGTCGCAGCGCCGATATTTTGTTTCATAAATAATTGAACCATACCATATTATCATAATAAAAAGAAATGACAATAATTTCCTAAATAATTTGTGTTTTATTCAAAATCAACATCGGTCCTTAAAATTTAACCACCCGATATATACTTCGTAGGGTCTCTGACACCTTCTTCTTGGTGTTGCAAACGGAAAAACAAACTTGGTATACCTCCATCTTACATGGAGGGTGTAAAAATTAATAGTTTACGAATGAAAAAATGTTTTCAATTAAATATTATATTTTAATTTTAAATGTGAGTGAGAAACTTTTACACTTTTATTTTTGTTGTCGCAAAAAAAAAAAAGGAAAAAACTTTAAACAGGTATAAAATGAAAACCCCAACATGAATATGTATGTGTAAAATGAATTAAGGTAGCAACAAAATGTACAAAAAACATATATACACGCACCAATCTAAAATAAAGTTATAATTTTTAATTGGCAAAACTTACCTCCAGCCAGCATAGTTACCAAAATGACGCCACACGACCATATATCAGCTGGCTGAGCATGATAGGGTTTTAAAAATACTTCGGGTGCCACATATGGTAAAGTGCCACAGCGTTTATCCAATAAACGTTCTTTGCCCTTGCATCTAAAAAAGGAATTTGTTATAAAATATTTTATTATTAAATCTTAAATACCCTCCACCCCCACAATGGTGGGCGTGGCAAATATATATAATATATTTCGCCCTCTAATAGTGTATGTCTTACGTGTCAGCATGGAAGTCTACTTTTACGTTGAATATGATTTTTTGTAAATTGAGGCCGACCACGCCCATTTTTGGCACGTCAGTCAATGGGATAACTATGTATACGCGTACCAAATTTTAAGTTCATAGGTAAACTTGTGTGACAGATATAAGGATTTTTATTAATCGTGGGCGTGTCTGTAATCCGAATAGGCCCATTTTTGGCACATCGATGAAGCTAATACTTATAGAGGTACATACCAAATTTCAAGTTTACATCCCATTTTTTGTGGCAGATAAATAGATTTTTGTCGATTGGGGGGTGCCTCTTGACCGATTTTGTCCATTTTAAATAGCAATCTGCGTGCAAAAACTAAAAGTGTCATAATTTACGCCCGTGAAAGGGCCAACAACAGACAGACACACGGATACACGGACATACATGTCTAAATCGACTGTTTTTGACGCTGATCAAGAATATATATACTTTGTAGGGTCTCTGACGCCTCCTTCGGGGTGTTGCAAACGAATGAATAAACTTAATATACACTAATCACTGAGGTGGAGGGTATAAAAATAAATTTGGCTGCAGCCAAATCTTAGATGCCCTCCATATCTACAAATAAAAAGCGGGCATGGCAAGTTTATGATTCCGCCCCCTTATAGTGTATGAATTATGTATCAGCTTGTAAGTTCAGTTTTACATTGAGTAGAGATTTTTGTAAATTATGGGCAAATTACTTTGATCACACTCATTTTTGGTATCAATGTACCAGTAATTATAAATATGTGTACCAAATTTCATGTTTATAGGTAAATTTTTATGGCAGATAAAAAGAGGCAATTACGGACGGATCTGTTATCAAACCACGCCCATTTTTGGCTTATGATGAGGTTATTACAAATGTGTATACCAAATTTTAATTTTTATATATAAATTTCTGTCGATTGTGTCTCTTGTCCAATTTAACTCAATTTAAATAGCGGTCTGCTTACAAAAAAATAGAAAAATGTCTGTGTAAAAAATTTCAGTTAAATGTGTCCCGAAAGCCAATAAGAGACGGTAACACAGACACCCGGATACACATTAATGCTTCATTTTTTTCAAGCAATATATATAAGAATATATATACTTTGTACAGTCTCTGACGTATTTTGGTTGTTTGCAAATGGAATGACAATTTTTATCTTTTGACTTGAATTTTGAAAACGTATCACTAAAATATTTCAAGGAGTATATGTGTTAATGTATCTTTTACATTTTATGAGTAATACGGAAGAGGTTCTTTTAATATGGATATATATTGTGAATATAAGTTTATACCTATAAATACCTAAACATGGTAGCCATTCCGAAGTCACAAATTTTTATATTATCATGTTTGTCTAATAAAATATTTTCTGGCTTCAGATCACGATGTGCTATGCCACGTTGATGTAAATATTGTACTCCTGATAATAATTGTATAAAATAACGTTGTGCCTCATGTTGTGGCATACCAATGTCAGGCTCTGTAAATAAAAAATAAACAATAAAAAAGTTACCACTATTTTATTATAGACATATGTAGGATTAAAAGGATTTGCTGTTATTGTAATATTTGAAAGAATAAAATAAATAAGGATATATATATAAAGAGGAGAGATGGAGAAATAGTAAAGGGAAAGAGCCACACCTGTAATCATTTTTTTTTGTAGATTGTGGGCATGGCGGTCAACAAATTTCGTTTAATTTACAGAGCAACTTGCATATGATCAAAATTTACAATCATGAGTACCAACAATAGACAAACACAGGGAAGGTCTTGTCTACAAAGAGATTTTAATGCTGTTTTTTTAGGTGTTGTAAACAAATTCAATCTAACCACTATTACTATGTGATAGGTATAAAAATTATGGGGCTCCAAATCATGATCTTCACGTATCCAATTTATCTCCATCTACATGTTGCTACCTCCAATGTAACAAATTCACGTATTTTTCACTAATAAACTCTTAAAATTTAAATGGAAGAGCAATAGGAGTTAAAAATTGTGTAAAAATTTTCTGGCCTTACATTTTTTCCACTTTATCACGAAAACTTCTTTCATTCTAATTGGTTTTTGGTTTGCCGCGTAAATTTGGTTTTCGTTAGACTAATTGTATTTTTTTTTTATAGCCACTCTCTCTCTCTCTCTCTCTCTCTCTCTCTCTCTCTCTCTCTCTCTTATAATACACAAAACCATAATAAATAAAGAATAATTTAAATTTTTGTCCAGGAGATATGCATATACAACCTATTTATCGCTAAATTTATGTTTCGCTTTTTTATAAAAAAAAATTTTTGTGTGGGGATAACTTTCTTTACTCATCACAAAACTTTAATTACATATTTCATGTTTGTTTTAACGCATAGTCAAAACATTTCCAAACTATTTTCACAATTTTTTTTATAAAGCGCACTTAGTGGTTCGTTTTATTATTTTAAAAACGTATTCTTTGTTTTCGTAGGAAAACAAGAACCCAATTATAATTAGAGAACAAAAACCGTTTTTATAGCATTGCCCATACATGACAAAATAATTATAAGAGAAAACAACAGCATCACTTCATTGTAATTGTACAGCCATATAAATGACAATTTTATTCTATAATTTGTTAAGTATAAAATAGAGATTTGATTTGGTACAATTTTAGAACATACAATTTTTATACCCTGCACCACCCTGTGGAAAAGGGTATTTAAGTTTGTGCGATGTTTGTAACTCCTAAACGGCAAACGCCTACACCTACCTTCAATTATACCAATCGATTCAGAATCAAAATCTGAATCGATTTAACCATCTCCGTCTGTCCGTTCGTCTGTCCATGTATATTTGTGCGCAAGCTACAGGTCATATTTTTTGAGATATTTCGATAAAATTTGGTACAAGGACCTATATTGGCCCAAAGGGGAACCCTATTGAAAATGGACAGGATTGGACCTTTTTTAAAACCCTTCCCATATGAGGTCCTATTATTTTTTTAAATATTTCGATGAAATTTGGTACAAGGATATGTATTGGCCCAAAAAGAAACCCTTTTGAAAATGGATAGAAACAGAACATTTTTAGAACCCCTCCCCGTATAAAAAAAAATTTTTAGATTCCAAAAACAAACAGAAAAAAAATTTCTGACGTATCATTTTGAAATTTTTTGAAAATGCAAGTAGGTACAGAAAAAAAAATTTCATTATACCCTGCTTTTTCAAAGAAAAAAATTAAATTGAATAATATATCAAGTGGTGTAGGGTATTTGATGGACGCGACTATAATATTTTCACTTGTTTTTTGAGATATTTCAATGAAATTTGGTACGAGGAAATGTATTTGCCCAAAGGGAAACCCTATTAAAAATAGAGCGGATTAGACCATTTTTAAAAGCCCTCCCCATATGAGGTCCTATTATTTTTTGAGATATTTCGATGAAATTTGGTACAAGAATATGTATTAGCCCAAAAGGAAAACCCTTTTGAAAATGGATAGGATCGACCATTTTTAGAACCCCCTCCCCATATAATTTTTTTTATTTCATAAACAATGAAAAAATAAAAAAAAAAATATTTCTGACATGTATATTTTGAAATTTTTGAAAATACAAGTAGGTATAAAAAAATAAAATTTTACATTTTTTAAAGAAAAAATTAAATTAAGTAATATATCAAGTGTAGGATATTTGATGGTCGGGCTTGACCGACCAAACTATTTTCACTTGTTTTATTTCTTAATTAAATTGTTAAACTAAACTAAAAAAAACTAAATTTGGCTTAGGGCAAATCTTAATTACCCCCCACCGCTACAACGGTGGGTGTGGCAAATATATATATATATATATATTGCGCCTTCTAATAGTGTATGTATTACGTATCGGCATGCAAGTCTGCTTTTACTTTGAATATGGTTTTTTGTAAATTGTGGACGTGTGTGTTATCCGACCATGCCCATTTTTTGTACATTGATGGATGGGCTAACCTTTAATAAGTGCACAAAATTTCAAGTTCACAGATTAACTTTTGTAGCAGATATATAGATTTTTGTGGATTGTGGGCGTGTCTGTTATTTTATGACGCCCATTTTTGGTTCATCAACGGATGGGATAACTATGTATACGCAAACCAAATTTCAAGTTACTACGTCAACTTTTGTGTCAGATATAAAGATTTATATTTATTGATTGTGGGCGTGTCTCTAAACGGAAGAACAAACTTAGTATACCCTCATCGCTGATGTGAAGGGTATAAAAATATATTCGTTATTTTTCGATTTGTTTTATAATAAAACGTTATATTAGGAGAGGTTCTACAAGTGGTCCGATCGGGTCCAAATTGGGCACAGCCAATTATTAAACCAATTAACTATTCTTCACCAAATATTGTGAAAAAATATTAAGAATTCTGACTTTTGCCGTATAAAGACTTCCATTATAATGGGACCTTATAAAAAGAGGGGTTCTAAAAATGGTCCAATCCGGTCAATTTTTAATAGGATTCCCTTTGGGTCAATACATATCCCTCTGTGGAATTTCATCAAAATATTTCAAAAAATGCGACCAGTAGGTTGCGCACAAATTAACATGGACAAATAGGCGGACATGTTTAAATCGATTCAGATTTTGATTCTGAAACGATCGGTATAACTAAAAGTGAGTGTGGTATTTGCCATTTAGAAGTTACAAACATCTGCACAAACTTAATATAACCTTTGCCACAAAAGGTGCAGAGTATAACAAGTAAGAAAACTAACTTTGACTTAGGCCAAATCTTAAATACCCTTAAATAATAGTGTATGTATTACGAATCGGCTTGAACGTCAACTATTACGTGAAGTATAGTAATTGTTAATTATGAGCGTGTCCACACCCATTTTTGGCACATCGATGGATGGGATAACGATATATATGCATAATATCAAGTTCATATGTCAACTTCTATGGTAAATATATGGATTTTTGTCGATTGTGGGCTGGTCTCTCATCCGACCACTCCCATTTTTAGTACATCGATGGATTGGATAACTTTAACTATAAACTATTTCGCCAATTTTAAATTGCGACCTGCGTGCAAAAACTAAAACTGCCCGTACAAAATTTCAGCCCAATATCTCAAAAATATGCGCCTGTGAGAATGCCAACAATAGACAGACATGCAGACGCACGGACATAAATGTCTAGATCGACTCAGTTTTTGATGCTGATGAAATTGTTTGTACTCTACACCACTTGTGGTAAAGAATATACGGCAAATACCGCACCTTCAATTATACCGATCGATTCAGAATTAAAATCTGAACCGATTTAACCATGACCGTCTGTCCATGTATATATGTGCGCAAGCTACAGGTGGCATTTTTTGAGATATTTCCATGAAATTTGGTATATGGACATGTATTGGCTCAAAAAGAACCCTTTTAAAAATGGATAGGATCGGACCGTTTTTAGAACTCCTCCCCATATAAAAAATTTTTTTTTTTTTGATTTCCTAAACAAACAAAATATTAAAAAAATTTTCTGACATGTATCATTTTGAAATTTTTAAAAATACATGTAGATATAGAAAAAAAAAATTTTTCATTATACCCTGCACCACCCTGTGGAAAAGCGTATATTAAGTTTGTGCGGATGTTTGTAATTCCTAAACGGCAAATGCCACACCCATCTTCAATTATACCGATCGATTCAGAATCAAAATCTGAATCGATTTAACCATATCCGTCTGTCCTCCTGTCTGTCCATCTAAATTTGTGCGCAAGGTACAGGTTGCATTTTTTGAGATATTTTGACGAAATTTGGTACAAGGACATGCATTGGCCCAAAGGGGAACCCTATTAAAAATGGACCGGATTGGACCAATTTTAGAACCCCTCCTCATATGATATCCTATTCTTTTTTGAGATATTTCGATGAAATTTGATACGCGGAAAAGCATTGACCCAAAAATAAACTTTTTTGAAAATTTTTAGAACCCCTCCCTGTATAATTTTTTTTTTTGATATCATAAACAAACGAAAAATAAAAAAAATTTCTGATTAGGTATAGAAAAATAAAATTTTACATTTTTCAAAGAAAAAAGAAAAACATTAAAAGCAGTACAAAAAAATAAAACTTTTCATTTATCAAAGGAAAAAATTAAATTGAATAATATAATATATCAAGTGGTGTAGGGTATTTGATGGTCGGGCTTGATCGACTATAATATTTTCACTAGTTTTTCAAAGAAAAAAATTAAAAGCAGTACAAAACAAGATAGAGAAGTTCGGTTAAGACCGAAGCTTAAATACCCTTCACCTTTTATTATCATCTAAAAAATAAGTTCCTATTGCCATATTTATGTATATGACTATTTCATGTACTTACGCAGTGTTTTTTTTAAATTATAGGCGTTTGCGTTTTTCAATCACGCCCATTTTTGGCACAGTGTTGGATAATAATTTTTTAAAGTTACAATTTTTTCGAGGTATGTTGAGATTTTTGTTTATTATGGGCCTGTCTCTTAACCGATTGTGCCCAATTTCAATACGGAACAGCAAAATTGAACTAAGAATACGTATGCAAAGTTTCAATTTGATATCTCTAAAATTGCGACCGTGAGAGTGCCAACAACAGACGGACACGTCTCAAACGATTTCACTTTTCATGCTGATTAAGAATATATATGGTTTGTAGGGTCTCCGAGGCTTTCTTCGATGTGTTGTAAACGGATGATCAAAATTGATATACCATCTTCCCCAAGGTGGAGGGTATAAAAAAATAAAACTTTTCGTTAATCAAAGAACAAAAAATTAAATTGAATAATATATCAAGGGGTGTAGGGTATTTGATGGTCGGGTTTGACCGAGTATAATATTTTCATTTGTTTTTTGTTTGTTTATGAAATCAAAATTTTTTTTATATTGGGAAGGGTTCTAAAAATGGTCCGATCCTATCTATTTTCATAAGGGTTCCTTTTTGGGCCAATACATATCATTTTACCAAATTTCATCGAAATATCTCAAAAAATAATAGGACCTCATATGGGGAGGGGTTCTAAAAATGGTGTAGGGTATAAAAATTAAATTGAATAATACATCAAGTGGTGTAGGGTATTTGATGGTCGGGCTTGACCGACTTTTCACTTGTTTAACTATACAATAAACGTTTCCATTAAATTAAGGAAATTTCTATATATGAAAAATACATGGCTTACGTGTATGGTAATATGTAGAGCAAAGGAAGTTTTTCATTGTATTTAATAAGTTTAATTTTGCAGTTTTAGTTTTAGTTTAGTTTTGCACGCAGATCGCTATTTAGAATGGGCAAAATGGCACCAGAGCCACGCCCACAATCAACAAAAATCTATTTATCTGCCACAAAAATTGAGCTATAAACTTAAAATTTGATTTGTACATCTATAAATATTAGTTTCATCGATGTACCAAAAATGGGCGTGGTCGTCTAATAAACACGCCCACAATTTACAAAAAACCATATTCAACGTAAAAGTAGACTTGCACGCTGATACGTAAGACTATTAGAGGGCGCAATATATATACATATATATATTTGCCACGTCCACCGTTGTGAAGGTGGAGGGTATTTAAGATTTGGCCTAAGCCAGATTTACTTTTCTTACTTGATTTTGTATATAGTTAATTGAAAAACAAGTGAAAATATTGTAGTCGATCAAGCCCGACCATCAAATACCCTACACCACTTGATATATTATATTATTCAATTTAAATTTTTCCTTTGATAAATGAAAAGTTTTATTTTTTTGTTCTGCTTTTAATGTTTTTCTTTTTTTTTTTTAGAAATATGAAAAATTTTATTTTTCTATACCTACTTGTATTTTCAAAAATTTCAAAATGATACATAAGTCCGAATTTTTTTTTATTCTTTGTTTGTTTATGATATCAAAAAAAAAAAAAATAATTTATATAGGGAGGGTTCTCCCGTCTATTTTCCAAAGGGTTTATTTTTGGGTCAATGCTTTTCCGCGTATCAAATTTCATCGAAATATCTCAAAAAATAATAGGATATCATATGAGGAGGGGTTCTAAAAATGGTCCAATTTCAATAGGGTTCCCCTTTGGGCCAATACATGTTCTTGTGCCAAATTTCATCGAAATATCTCAAAAAATG
This sequence comes from Ornithomya chloropus, assembly GCA_963971445.1. Taxonomy (NCBI): domain Eukaryota; kingdom Metazoa; phylum Arthropoda; class Insecta; order Diptera; family Hippoboscidae; genus Ornithomya; species Ornithomya chloropus. Next base: position 56,659,139 of record OZ020530.1, read on the forward strand.
CGACCTGTAGCTTGCGCACAAATTTAGAAGAACAGACACGAGGACAGACGGATATGATTAAATCGATTCAGATTTTGATTCTGAATAATTGATGTAAATTTAATTATTAATAATTGGGTATAATTGAAGATGGGTGTGGCATTTGCCGTTTAGGAATTACAAAGGTCCGGACAAACTTAATATACTCTTTTCCACAGGGTGGTGCAGGGTATACAAATATATAATACCATATTGTGCCTTTTGGTGGTAACACTAACTAGACCTTTATTATTATAGATATATTTTGTTTTTTAACGGGCTATGAAAGGTCAAATTTTTTTTGTTTTTTTCCTCAAATCATTTATTTAACAATCTCCAATGTTTCGCCACACCCTTGTGGCTTCTTCAGGGAGTTAAATAAGATAAAATTTACCATAGAGAAGGAGCAACTCTTGCTTACCACGCTTAGATGTCATAACATACAGGAATAATGGAAATTTAGAGACGTCTTGGTATCACAAACCTATAGCGCCAGGGAGGCTGATTAACTATCTATCTACACAACCTATGAATCAAAAAATTAACACGGCTAAGAACCTAATAAGAAGAGCAAAAGAACTAAAGGACGAAAAATATTTGAATGAGAAAATAAAAACAGTGGAGAATACATTAAAAATGAACAACTACCCAAAGAAACTAATCAACAATTTAATTAATGAATACAACCATAAGAAGACAACCAGAACAACATAGTAGTCTCACATATGACCAATAGGTACTTCAGTATCCCCTACATACAAAAGTTGACAGAAAGGAATAGAATAGAAAATTTATCGCATAAGGACGACAATCTAAAAATTGCATATAAACCATACATGACACTCAACACAATATTTAGCCACACAAAAGACAGCATTATCAAAGAAAAGCAAGGGGACGTTATATATAAAATTACATGTGATGGCAATGAAGAAGGTCCGTGCAAAAAAGAATATATAGTAACAACAAAGAGATCGTTGGAAACGAGGATCTATGAACATAGCAATGACAAAAAGAAGGGAAAACAAAGTACAGCTCTCGTACAACATATTATGGAGACGGGACACAAGCCGAACTTAAATAATGTACAAATTTTAGACAGGGAAAAAAATAAAAATGTTACATAAAAAATACAGTTAACAGAAAAGAGGATATAGACAGAACGAAATTTGTTTACATTTGTTTACTTATATAACTTAAGAAATTTAAGTAGGAAAAAAGGGGAAAAAAATTTTAGATATAAAAGTTGACAAATTGTAAGTGAATGAAACAATTGTGCTTAAAATGGGGGGAAAAATCTCTAATGTCTATACATATATGTATTTTATAGAATAAAATAAACTCCTTGAAGAAGCCACAAGAGTGTGGCGAAACGTTGGAGATTGTTAAATAAATGATTTGAGGAAAAAAACAGAAAAAAAAACATGACCTTTCATAGCCCGTTAAAAAACAAAATATATCTATAATACCATATTATTGAGTTCCTAAGTATTGAGACGGAAGGAAACTTTACAATATATTGTATATATATGCAAACATGCATATGACTAAGCCATTTGTGCAGCATGCATATTGTATGTAGGTGGTGTTTATATAAATGTCAATGAAAAATGCAAATGACAAAACCAAACAAATTTTACGAAACTTTGGTGAGAAAGGTATTAAATACACATACACAGATAATATATATATAGATAGGTTATTTATTATACCCACCACCTTAGGGAAGAGGGTATATTCATTTTGATCATCCGTTTACAACATATCGAAGGAAGCCTCGGAGACCCCACAAACCATATATATTCTTAATCAGCATGAAAAGAGAAATCGTTTGAGACATGTCCGTCCGTGTGTCCGTCTGTTGTTGGCACTCTCGCGGTCGTAATTTTTGAGATATCAAATTGACACTTTGCGTACGTATTCTTAGTTCAATTTCGCTGTTCCGTATTGAAATTGAGTAAAATCGGTTAAGAGACAAAAACAAAAATCTCAACATACCTCGAAAAAATTGTATCTTTAAAAAATTATATATCGCACAATACTATGCCTATCAAGTTGAAATTCGGTACATATATATAAAAGGTAGTGTTATCGAACACTATGCCATAAATGGGCGTGATTGAATAACGCAAACGCCTATAATTAAAAAAAAAAAACACTATTTGTTGTTTAAAAATGACCTGAATAATAATAGAATATAATATATACGCAACAATTTAATGCATACTAAGTTGTAATTTGATACACTTTTCAATTATTACATATACATAAACTTGGCAATAGGAACTTATTTTTTAGAGGGTTATAAAAGATGGAGGGTATTTAAGCTTCGGTCTTAACCGAACTTTTCTATCTTTTTCATTTCCCTTTTTATTTAGGATTATCAAACTCCCTATATATAAACATATTATTACACTTATCGTAGTGTAATGTTAAACACAACTTGTTATTCAAAAATTTCTAAATGAATGTGTTAGTAATTTGTTGGGAGAGAGGTATAAATTGGGATCATCTCTCTTGACATTACAATAAAATATAAACTAAAATAGGAATTAACACTTAAGAGGATTATGGAGAAAACGATTTATTTTATTTGTTTGCTTACTCCTTTTTATAAATTTCTTATTTTTCGATTATTTTGAAATTTTTCACACCCCTTTTGATTTTTGTTACAATACATTAGACATACATATACTAATATAATATAAAAAATTTTGATCCTGGGTCGTCTAGTTTTTTTTATTCAATTTTCAAAATTTGCCATATGAAATTTTCAAATCAAAATTTTTTATGTGGATTAGTCCTCATCCCAAGTAGGTTGGATGGTATATAGCATTTGCATACGAATTTTTTAGTTTGGGCGCACTAACATATGAGTTTCATTTAACAGAGCCTCATATAGCAAATTTTGAAAATTGAATAAAAAAAATACTAGACGACCCAGGATCAAAATTTTTTTATGTGTATTACTCCTCATCCCAAGTAGTTTGGATCGTATATAGCATTTGCATACGAAGTTTTTAGTTTGGGCATGATGTTATCTTAAAATGATTTTCCATATGTTTTAATTTTTTTGTATTAGAATTAAATTTGTAATTTTATTATTATTAATTACATAATGTAAACGTAAAATGTATTTAATTTATAAAATAAATCTTCAGTTTTATCCATTTTCTTCTTATATCTCATCTTAACAGAGCTCTGCTAAAATTTTTGGCTTGTGTCTTTGCTAGTTAAATTCGTATTTATCTTCACACCCTTAATTTGTTACACCTAATAATTTGTCGGTTTGGTATCAAAATCTGAATCGATTTAACAATGTCCTTCTGTCTGCCTGTCATGTAAGTTTGTGCGCAAGCTACACGTCACATTTTTGTGAGATATTTTGATGAAATTTGGTACAAAAATATGTATTGGCTTAAAGAGGAACCTTATTGAAAATGGACCGAATCGCACCATTTTTAGAACCCCTCCTCATATAAGATCGTAATATAATGGGAGTTACTATATGGCAAAAAATTGCAATATTTAATATTTTTTTTTACAAATTAATTTTTATACCCTCCACCTCAGTGATGAGGGTATACTAAGTTTGTTCTTCCGTTTGCAACACCTAGAAGGACGCATCAGGCCCTACAAACTATATATATTCTTGATCAGCGTCAAAAACTATCGATTGTTGTGTCCGTGTGTCCGTCTGTAGTTGGCACTGTCACGGGCGTTTTGAGATATTGAGCTGAAATTTTGTACAGGCACTTTTAATTTTTTCACGCAGATCGCTATTTAACATGGGCAAAATCGGTCGTAAGTCACGCCTACAATCAACAAAAATCTATTTCTTCTTCACAAAAATTGAGTTATAACCTTGAAATTTGGTATGTACGTCTATAAATATTAGATTCATCGATATGCCAAAAATGGGTGTATTCGGATAACAGACACGCCCACACTCAATAAAAATGTTTATATGTGCCACAAAAGTCGACCTAAGAACTTGGAATTTGGTACGCGTATACACAGTTATCCTATTGACTGACGTTCTAAAAATGGGCGTGGTCGGATAATAGACACGCCCACAATTTACAAAAAACCATATTCAACGTAAAAGTAGACTTGAATTCTGATACGTAAGTCATAAACTATTAGAGGGCGTAATATATATATATATATATGCCACGCCCACCGTTGTGGAGGTGGAGGATATTTAAGATTTGGCCTAAGCCAAATTTAGTTTTCTTACTTGTTTTTATTAATTTTTATTTTTTATTTAAATTGATGACCACAACAATACCTGGACATACATATTTAAAAAAAATCGACCACAATAGGCCTGATTTTTTTTTCGTATTTCTATTCGTGCTTTCACCTTGTATGATTTCCCTTCACCATAAATATGAAGAGAATCCATTCTTTTCAAGACATCCCCTTAACAATACAAACAAACAAAGAACAACCTAATCAAAACAAAAGAACAACTATTATAAATAGCTTATAATGGTAGATGTGTTTATTAAAAATGCCTTGTTGTTGTTGATTGGTTATTTGCAAATGCAAACTTTACTATAATGAAAAGAATAAATACATTTTGGGATTTTAATTTTAAGCAAAGTATTTGTAGAAGAAGAAATTAAATTAATTAAATTGTAACCCAAAGGGCACGAAAATAAACATGACTTCTCTACCCAACCTTAATACTCCAACAACAACATATCCTAAATAATATACATATAATGTGGTACGAACACCACAATTTTTATACCTTCCACCTCAGTGATGAGGGTATACTAAGTTTGTTCTTCCGTTTGTAACACCCAGAAGGAGGCGTCAGAGACCCTGCAAAGTATATATATTCTTGATCAGCGTCAAAAACTGAGTCGATTTAGACATGTGTGTCCGTATGTCCGTCTGATGTTGGCACTCTCACGGGCGTAAATTTTGAGATATTGAGCTGAAATTTTGTACAGGCACTTTTAATTTTTTCACGCAGATCGCTATTTAACATGGGCAAAATCGGTCGTAAGTCACGCCTACAATCAACAAAAATCTATTTCTTCTTCACAAAAATTGAGTTATAACCTTGAAATTTGGTATGTACGTCTATAAATATTAGATTCATCGATATGCCAAAAATGGGTGTATTCGGATAACAGACACGCCCACACTCAATAAAAATGTTTATATGTGCCACAAAAGTCGACCTAAGAACTTGGAATTTGGTACGCGTATACACAGTTATCCTATTGACTGACCTTCTAAAAATGGGCGTGGTCGGATAATAGACACGCTCACAATTTACAAAAACCCACATTCAACGTAAAAGTAGACTTGCATACTGATACGTAAGACATACAATATTAGAGGGCGCAATGTATATATATATATATATATTTGCCACGCCCACTATTGTGGAGGTGGAGGGTATTTCAGATTTGGCCTAAGCCAAATTTAGTTTTCTTACTTGTTTCTTTTACCTTATTTTCATATTTATTACCTCCCCTCTCCCTTAGTGATGAGGCTTATATTTTAAGTGTGTTGTAACGTTTGCAACATCCAGCAGGAGGTTTCAGGGATCCTACAAGATATATATATATCCTTTATCAGCATTAAAATCTGAATCAATCTAGACATGTCCGTTCGTGTGTCAGTCTGTTGTTGGAGCAGTTCAAGATTAAAAATATTGATTTGATATATATAAAAGTGCCTGTACAAAATTTCAGCTCAATATCTCAAAATTTACGCTCCTGAGAATGCCAACAACAGACGGACACTCGGACATACGTATCTAAATCGACTCAGTTTTTCATGCTGATCAAGAATATTGTAGGGTCTCTATCGTCTCCTTCTGGATATTGCAAGCGGAAGAACAAACTTAGTATACCCTTCCTTAGTGGAGGGTATAACAAAGAGCGAATATTAAATAAAATTTAAACAAGATAGAACAGTTCGGTTAAGACCGAAGCTTAAATACCCTCCACCTTTTATAACCCTCTAAAAAATAAGTTCCTATTGTATTGTTCCGTATATACTATTATTCAGGTCATTTTTAAACAACAAATAGTGTTTTTTTAGTTATAGGCGTTCGCGTTATTCAACCACGCCTATTTTTGGCATTTGATAGGCATAGTATTGTGCGATATATAATTTTTTAAAGATACAATTTTTTCGAGGTATGTTGAGATTTCGTGTCTCTTAACCGATTTTGCCCAATTTCAATATGAAACAGCGAAATTGAATTAAGAATACGTATGCAAAGTTTGAATTTGATATCTCAAAAATTACGACCGTCAGAGTGCCAACAACAGACGGTGACACGGACGGACATGTCTCAAACGATTTCTCTTTTCATGCTGTTTAAAAATATATATAGTTTGTGGGGTCTCCGAGGCTTCCTTCCATGTGTTGTAAACGGATGATCAAAATGAATATACCTTCTTTCCTAAGGTGGAGGGTATAAAAACGGACAGTACGGACAGTTTCAAATAGTTATCAGATATAATAATAAATTAATGATTGCATTATATAGATTGAATAATTTCACTTCATCATTATAATATACTACACACACTAACAAAAAAACACACACAGAAACAACTTATATATATTTATACGTAATGAAAAATTCATTAAAGGATTGTTTTTGTTATTCTCGTATAAACCATCTCCTTCTTCACTACTGCTTTGATAAATTCACACAAATGATTTAAAAAAAAAAGGTATTTAATACATTATCCATACATATATATAGAAAGAGAATGTTTTAATAAGTAGATATGAAGATATTAGGTGGACTTACGGACAAAATGAAATTCATACGCCATTTTTTGTGGCAGATATATAGATTATACCAATTGTGGGCATGGTTCTTGATTTATTTTGCTTAATTTAAATCTACAATCCGCGTGCTGGAACTAAAAGCGTGTATATAAAATTTCAGCTCGATATTTCGAAATTTACGACCCTAAAAACAGACAGACATACGGACATTCATATCTAGATCGAAGTGTTGCAAATGAAATGACAAACTTAGTATATCACTTATTATAACACGTAAAATTATAATACGCCTATAATTGAGAGCACACATACATACACGCACAAACAGAATTTCACATCTAAGGATAACTGGCTTTTTTCACGTTTCATTTCACCTCTGGATGACATTAAATAAATTTCAAATAATTTTTTTTATATGAAAAATTGCATCTACTTACCGATACGATCGAATAATTCACCACCAGCTGCATATTCCAAGAAAATATATTCAATATGTCCATGTGAACGATTGCCATAAAAGCGCAATATATGTGGATCCTGTAGCATTTTTTGTATGCAAATTTCTTTACGAATGAACAGCACAGCATCCGAATGCTTTTTTAAATCGACCATTTTCATAGCAACAGCTTCACCGGTTTGACGATTAATCAACAATTTTACTCTATGTGTGTGTATAAAACGAGAGAGAGAGAGACAGAGAGAGAGAGAGAGAGGGTGAAAAAGAGTATGAATTTTAACATTGCATACAGAAAAATTTATTTGTATTTTTATTATACCCTCCGCCTTAGCGATGAGGGTATATTAAATTTGTTCTTCCGTTTGCAACACCCAGAAGGAGGAGACAGAGACCTTACAAAGTGTATATATCAGAATATAGATTCAGAAATCAGCATCAAAAACTTAGTCGTTTTAGACATGTATATTTGTGTGTTCATTTTGAGAAGTTGAGCTGAAATTTTGTACAGGTACTTTTAGTCAAGCAAAATCTATTTCTCTTTTACAAAAATTGAGCTATAAACTTGAAATTTGGTATGTATATCTTTCATCGATGTGTCAAAAACAAAAACCTTTATATCCGGCACAAAAATGGACCTATGCACTTGAAATTTAATACACACTTTTATGATTATCACTTCCATCCATGTGCGTGGGCGTGATAGGATAACAGACACGCTCACAATTTAGAAAAAACCATATTCAACGTAAAACCCGACTTGCACGTTTATACGTAATACATACACTATTAGAGGGCGTAATCACCTACCTGCCGCGCCCACTATTGTAGATGTGGAGGGTATTTAGAATTTGGTCTAAGCCAAATTTAGTTATCTTACTTGTTTTTTTTTATTTTTTTTTTCTGTTTTTATCCCACTAGCTAGGCAACAGTATGTATATCAACAATTATGTAAGCTTATATATATATTTTGTATGTACATATGTGCCTTTCTGTATATATCACCAAATCTCTTTCATATATATGGATATATGTGGCACACAGATGTAGCCTTTAACATATTGAAAAAAAAATATAAAGAGAAATTCCTCTCCTTTCCTTTCACTATTTAGTGTCAAATAAGAGAAAATTCGAAAATTACCATGTAATGTAGGTTCTGGTCCTGATTTTAGAGACACTTTAACTAACTGTATATGATAATGAAACAAACGTAAGTGAATTGGCACTGTTAACAGTTTAGAGTTTTAATTCTTATACCCTACACAGCAAAGGCACTACAAGGGTTTGTGCGGTTATTGCTTACTCCTAAACAGCAAATGCCACACCCAGTTTTAATTATATCGATAACATCAGAATAAAAATCTGAATCGGTTTACCCATGTCCGCTTGTATATCCATGTATTTCTTATAATCAACTTTAATTAGTAATTAAGAAAAAGGCAGTAAAAAAAAAGAAAGAAACTATATTTGCCTTACAGGTCAAATCTTAAATACCTCCCACATCATTGGCGTGGAGTCCATCCTCTTTTAGTATATATATTACTTATCAACTTATAAGTCGTTTTTCGCTGAATACGGTTTTTTGTATATTTCATCGGTGTATCTGTTATTCGACCACGACCATTTTTGGCTTATCGATGAATGAAGTAATTATAAATATTTGTACCAAATTTCAACTTCATGGATCATTTTTTGTAAAAAATAAATAGATTTTTGACAATTGTGGGCATGGCTCCTAACTGATTTTATCCAATTTAAATAGGGATTTGCGTGCATAAATTAAAGTGTTTGTACATAATTTCAGCTGAATATCTCAAAATTTTCAATGTTGATCAAGAATATATATACTTTGTACGGTCTCTAACGCGTCCTTTTAAGTCTTGCAAATGGAATGACAAACTTAGTACAACCTCCCATCTTATGTGGAGGGTATAAAAAAAATTTCAAAGCCGCTCTTAAGAGTTGTTAATAATAAAACAAAGAGTAAAACGTTTGTATAGAAAAAGAAGAGACGTAGAGTGATAGAAGTTTACTTCACATTTGTGCTATCAGTGCATGTACTATGGTGGTGTTTCTATTGTCCTTTTACTATTTTCACTATAAAACGCATATTATACTCATTTATGTATATGTATACATATATAGTAAAAAATATTTTGTAGTATTAACGTATATAAAACAGATTATGGGCGAGATTTTACATCTTTGTTTATATGAACAAGTAAATAAACCAAATTTAGCTTATATACCACTTCACATCTATATACAAATACTCACGGACTTACGGACTTACATGTCCAGATCGACTCAGTTTTTAATGCAGATCAAGAATAAATATACTTCGTAAAGTCTCTGACGCCTCCTTCTAAGTGTGTTGAGAAAGTTAATGGCGGGTATAGCCATCACTAAGAAGGAGAGTATGTATAAAAACGGTTATTTACCGAAGAGAAGACTCTATTAGTTGAAGACATGCGCTCACGTATACCATACCATCTCTATCATTTTCCTATGTATATACAACAACAATACCTATAATTTTCACGTTATATTGATATGCGTTTATATTGGTTGCATTTGTACAATAAATGTCTAGTTGATGGTGTAAAACAACATTAGTAGAGAAATGGAATAATAAAATCTTTTTTGGTATAAAATTATTATACCCTCCACCTCAGTGATGAGGGTATTCTAAGTTTGTTCTTCCGTTTGCAACACCCCGAAGGAGGCGTCAGAGACCCTACAAAGTATATATATTCTTGATCAGCGTCAAAAGAGTTGATTTAGACATGTATGTCCGTGTGTGCGTGTGTCTGTCTGTTGTTGGCATTCTCAGATTTTGCACGCAGATCGCTATTTAAAATGGGCAAAATCGGTCAAGAACCACGCCCACAATAGACAAAAATCTATTTATCTACCAAAAAATATGAGCTTTAAACTTGAACTTTGGTATGTACATCTATGAATATTAGCTTCATCGGTATGCCAAAAATGGTCGTATTCGGATTACAGACACGCCCATAATTAATAAAAATCTTTATATCTGCCACAAAAGTTGACCTAGGAACTTGGTACGCGTGTATATAGTTATCATACATATACATAGTTATCCCATCTACCGATGTGCCAAAAATGGGCGCGGTCAGATAACAGATACGCCCACAATTTACAAAAAACCACATTTAACTTAAAAGTAGACTTGCATGCTGATACGTAATATGTACACTATTAGAAGGCGCAATATATATATATTTACCACGCCCTTTCTTGTAGAGGTGGAGGATATTTAAGATTTGGTTTAAGCCAAATTTAGTTTTCTTACCTGTTTTTTTATAATTTTTTTTGGAAGATAAATGCCGGAAGGATTTGTTTGATAGGTTTCCGGTTATTGGCTTTTTTTCTGTTTTTTTCATTTTTTTGGTGAATGCGTACAATCTAATATCGTGGCGCTTTTTATATATACATACATATCTATATTATATAACACAATTGTTGCTATAATGCTTGATGGTAGATAAATAATTACCACTCCATGTGAGTAAGACTGCAGTTGCATATGCGTACGTTACGTTATGTCTTAATTAGTTTCAAATTATATTTTAGTTGCGCACATGAATTTTAGTTAACAATTCTTTGGTGCATAAGTTTGTGTAACTAACCTCCTTCAAATATTAAATTGAGTATATCAATGATTTGTTTAAAATTATAGTTTTCCCCAGTCGTGCTTTTGTGATGGAGAAGTACAAAAAAAGAAATGCATTGCAATTCAAGTGAAAATGTTATAGTAGGTTAAGTCAAACCATTTACGCTACAACGCTTAGATCCTCAAAAATATGCTATAACTAGTTTAGTTTCAACAGTAAACACAGAGGAATTGCCATATAAGTTATTTCGAGAAATATTTAAGAGGGGTTCTAAAAATGATCCAATGAGACTTTGATACAGTCAATTAGTATCTTAATTATGTATTCTTCATCAAATTTTATTACTATAATACTAAGAATTGCGATTTTTGGCCATAAAAAATCCTTTTTTCATAAAAGTTCTTTATATGGAGAGGGCTTCTAAAAATGGTTCAATGCAATCGATTTTCAATAAGGTTCCTCTTTAAGCCAATACGTGTTCTTGTACCAAATTTAATCCGAATATCGCAAAATATGCGTCCTGTTACGCAAAAAGACGGGGTTAAAAAGATTTAAATTTTGATTCTGAATGGATCAAAATAAAAGTGAAGTAAATTAAGTTTGTCGTTCTATTTGCAACAGCCAAAGGGAGGCATCAGAAACATTACAAAATATGTATATTCTTAATCAACATCAAAAAATGAGTGGATCTACTCATGTCCGACCGTAGATCCGCGTGTGTGGCTATTATTACTATTCTGACGGTCGTAAATTTTGAGATATTGAACTAAAATATCATACAGAATCTTTCTATCTGCATATTTCGGATTTAATTTGGGCTAAATCAATTAGCCACGTCCACAATCAATAAAAATCCATATATCTGCTACAAAAATTGGCCTATGGAGTTGGGAACTTGGTATAAATATTTATAATTACTACATCCATCGATAAGCTAATAGTGGGCTTGCTGGGTTATAAAATGGCCCACAATTCAGCGTAAAAGTCGACATTTTATTTGATACATCTTACATATACTATGCGAGGGCGTAATACAGCACCTGCCACGCCCAAAATTTGTAGATGTGGGAAAGTATTTAAGATTTAAGCCAAATTTAGTTGTTGTTTTTTTTGTTATACCCTCCACCTTAGTGTAACACCCAGATGGAGGTTTCAGAGACTGTACAAAGCCTATATATTTTTAATCATCGTCAAAAACTGAGTCGATTTAGACATGTATGTCCGTATGTCCGTCTGTTGTTGGCATTTTCGCGGTCGTAAATTTTAAGATATTGAGCTGAAATTTTGTACAAATACTTTTAGTTTTCAAATCAACAAAAATCTATATATCTGCCAAAAAAAAATTGAGCTGTAAAATTGAAATTTGGTACACACATGGTCAGATAACAGACACGCCTACAATCGACAAACTTTATATATAACCACAAAAGTTGACCTATGAACTTAAAATTTTGTGATATATTTATAGTTATCTCATCCATCGATGTGCCAAAAATTGTTGTGGTCGAATAACAGACGCGGACAATTTACAAAAAACTATACTGGACAAATACAAAAAACTATACTCCTCGTAAAACTCGACTTTCAAGCTTATACGTAATACATACACTATTAGAGGGCGTAATCACATACCTGTCAAGTCCACTAATTATTGATTTTGAAACTCTTCACTAAATTTGTCTTTCCGTTCATAACTGTACGAAGAAGTCTTCCAGAAACGCCCCAGGCACCTAAAGTCCGGCATTTCATTTTAAAACAAGTAAGAAAACTAAATTTGGGTTAGGCCAAATATATATATATATATATATATATTGCGTCCTCTAAGAGTGTATGTGTAAAGTATCACCTTGCAGGTCTAGTTTTATGGTGTATATGGTTTTTTGTAAACTGTAGGCGCGTCTGTTATCCGACCACGCCTATTTATGGCGCATCAGTAGATGGGATAAATATGTATTCACAAGTTCCTAGGTCAACTTTTGTGACAGATATAGATTTTTGGCGATTGTGGGCGTAGCTCTTGACCGTTTTGCCCATAGCGATCTGCGTACAAAAATTAAAAGTGCCTGTATAAAATTTCAGCTCAACATCTCAAAATTTACGCCCGTGAGAATGCCAACAATAGACGTACGCACGGACATACATGTCTAAATCGACTCAGTTTTCGACGCTGATCAAGAATATATATACTTTGTAGGGTCTCTGACGCCTCCTTCTGGGTGTTGCAAACGGAAGAACAAACTTAGTATACTAATGTGGAGGGTATAAAAAGCCATTAAAAAAACTACTTTGGATCGGTGAAATTCTAATTTAGATCCATGTTATTAAAATATCTATATTTTATAAAAAAAAAATAAACATTAAGTTCTTATGAATTATTTTTACTTACTCCCCGAAAGCACCTTCTCCTAATGTTTGTGCCATCGACCAGCCTTCAACAAATTCACGACTACAATTATTGTTGTTGCTGACATTGCTATCGTTAGCATTTGCCTCTAATACGGATACTCCCGTAGCCAAAGAGTCATTATTAATGTTCGTGTTGGTGTTGGTACCATTATTATTAGCCGTATCAGCTACAGCAGATGTTAACGCCAATATTGAGGTGGACATTGTGTAGTGCGGTGTGACGTGAGCTTTGTTATCGGTTATCCTTGTTTCACTTTTCTGTGACCAATTTTCAAAATTTTTTTATTGTTTTTTATGTTAGAAACTTAAACATAAATGTACGTAGGTATGTATTTAACAATATATTTATGTATGAATTGTTTATTGAAACACTATTCGTATTAATGTTGTTTTTAATATATTAAAAATTTTTTTTTTTCGTTTTATTTCTCTCCCATCACCAGCGCTTTTTTAATGTCACTAATTTGCAAATTTGGCTGCTGTACTGTATAATGATATACTTGACTAGCACGCTGGCTGTTTGGTGTTTAGTGGTAGGTAGATAGGTTGTAGTAGTGGTAGCTGTCCAATGAAAGGAGCAGCAAACTGAACAACAGGGTGTACACGCGGTTACGTTGTGAAAGGAAAGGAAACTGGTTTTAACACAGTGTGTATAAGTAAGTGTTTGTATTTATTATTATGTGTTGGCAAATGTTCAAGAAAAAAATATAAAGAACAGTGTTAATACTGTTGATGGTGCAACCAAAATATGTTTGTTCGATATGTAAGCCTTTATAATGGATAAATGCTGAAAATATAGCACAATTGATGATAGTTATATATATATATATATATGTGTGTATTTTGCGATTGTTGCTTGCTCTGCTTAGTTGAACGCTTGAATAATGTGTCTGGCCTTCAAGTCATAATGTTGATGGTACAGATGGCCGGTTGGTAGGTAAAATGATAAATATGTATAGATGCAGCACAGTTGACTGCTTACTTACTTTGCTTGGCTAACTTGGCTACATAGATTATATGCTGTGGTTCGTTTAGTTGATTTTGGCTACATAGGCATTCAAAGGAAGAGGTTGCTTTATTGTTATTGTTCTACATTTACAAAACGAATTAGAGGTAGATTTTTTGTGCACTACATGTAGTTGTTGCTGTAATTTTTGCTACACCAAATTTTAAAGTGTTGCTTTCCTTTCGTTTCCTTTCCTTTTTTTCTGCCTGCTCTCTATCTTTCTCTTTTCCTATTCTTTATATCTTAATTTTAAAATGTATTTCTTTGATAACGTTTTGATTTTGATTTGACTGCCTCTTCTTACATATATGTTGCTAATAGGGCATAAAAACAAACGAAATATCAATTATTTTGGATAGGAACTCATTTGTTGCGGTTTGGCTGTATGTGTTTGCTGTTACTGATAGCTATCTGGAATGAGAAAATAATATGTACGAAAATTACTGTTTTTTATACCCTGCACCACCCTCTGTAAAAGGGTATATTTAGTTTGTGCGGATGTTTGTAACTCCTAAACGGCAAATGCCACACCCACCTTCAATTATACCGGATTCAGAATCAAAATCTGAATCGATTTAACGATGTCCGTCTGTTCATGTAAATTTGTGCGCAAGCTACTAGTTGAATTTGAGATATTTTGATGAAATTTGGTACAAGGACATGTGTTGACTTAAAGAGGAATCTTATTGAAAATGGTTCGAGGTGGACCATTTTTAGAACCCTTTTTCAAATTATTTTCTAATAAAAGTCTTTATATAGCAAGAAATCACAATTCTTATATTTATAACATATGAAGTTAAAATTTGGTAAAAATATTTATAATTACTCCTTGCATTGATGTAACAAAAATGGACGTGGTCGGACAACAAACACATCCATAATTTACTAAAAAACAAGTAAGAAAACTTAGGCTAAATCTTAAATACTCTTCACCTCCACAACGGTGGGCGTGGCAAATACATATATATACATATACATTGCGCCCTCTAATAGTTTATGTCTTACGCATGCAAATCTACTTTACGTTGAATATGGTTTTTTGTAAATTGTGGGCGTGTCTATTATCCGACCGCGCCCATTTTTGGCACATCGATGGATGCGATAAACTTTAATAAGTACACCAAATATCAAGTTTCTAGGTCAACTTTTTTGGCAGATATATAGATTTATGTCGATTGTGGGCGTGTCTGTAAGTCGACCACGCCCATTTTTAGCACATAAGTAGATGGGATAACTATGTATACGCGTACCAAATTTCAAGTTCCTAGGTCAACTTTTGTGGCAGATATAAAGATTTTTATTAATTGTGGGCTTGTCTGTAATCCGAATACGCCCATTTTTGGCACATAGATGTACATACCAAATTTCAAGTTTTTAGTTAAATTTTTGTGGCAGATAAATAGATTTTTGTCGATTGTGGGCGTGGCTCCTGATCGATTTTTCCTATTTTAAATAACGATCTGCGTGCAAAAACTAAAAGTACCTGTGTGCGATTTCAGATCAATAATCCAAAATTTACGCCCGTGAGAGTGCCAACATCAGACGGACATACGGACATACATGTCTAAATCAACTCAGTTTTTAACGCTGATCAAGAATATATATACTTTGTAGGGTCTCTAACGCTTCCTTCTAGGTTTTGCAAACGGAAGAACAAACTTAGTATACCCTCATCACTGAGGTGGAGTGCAAATTTCAAATTTATGCAAGAAAGCATTATTCCGGGTTGTATTGTTTCGAAAGTGAGCAGAAATATTGGTTGTCCTCGATCGCAGAATGAAATTAAAATTCCATTTTATACTAATAATTCCACTAATATACTAATAATTCATTAATAGGTATTAAACTATTTCAAGAAATCGGTTGAAGGGCCCACAAAAAGGAACTAATCAAAGATATTTTTTTAAAGGTTTTTAATCTATTTTTCTTTCAAAAATCTCATTTTAACGTTGACAGATTATGAAAAATGTTTAACGATAAGTTTGTATTAAAATACAAAATTGTTATATTCTTATTGAAAACTCCCCCTTTAAAAGCATCACTCTCTCAATCATAACTGTTATTTTAATGCACAAATTAATTTAACAACACACATGCATAACGGTTTCATCGAAACAATAAGTAAGAATAAATCCTTTAAACTGCGCTAATAACAGTACTTTCTACTCCAATAAACATTAATAAGAAGCAATGAGTAGAGAACGTGGATGTTACAAAGTTGAGTTTTTTGCCATAGAAACTATTAAATAAATAATTGTTCTGCTACCAACTTCTAATGAAGTCCTTTGTGTTAATATTGTCTATATAAAAAATTTAAAATTTTGTTAGTTTGTACCATACATTAAGTTTAGAGTATGGTAATGGTTCACAACAAAATAAACAAGTAAGAAACTAAATTTTGCTTAGACCAAATTTTAAATACCCTTCACATCTATATACAAACGTTGGGCGTGGCAAGTATATGATTTCGCACTCTAATAGTGTATGTATTACATCTCAGTTTGTAAGGCTAGTTTTTGTAAATTGTGGGCGTGTCTGTTATTTGACCATGCCCATTTCTGATATATGGGATGGAATAATTGTGGATATGCATACCAAATCAAGTTCATAGGTCAATTTTTGTGGCAGTTATACAAGTTTTTATGGATTGTATGCATGTTTAAAGTTCAATCGCGGCCATTTTTGGCACATCGATGAAAGGAACAATTATAAATAAGTGCACTAAATTTAAACTTAAAATTATTGTGGCAGATAAGAGGACTTTTGACGATTGTAGGCGTGGCTTTCGATGCTTTCCACCCATTGCAAAAAAAAACACACCCCTCTTTTATCATGACACCTAACTATTCCTACGTCATATACGTTGTTGGGAATATGAATTAACGTATACGGAATACATGTCTTATGAAATTTTAAAAGTTGTAAAAAATGTTCCTTCCCCTTATATTCATTTACGTAACAACTGAATATTTCTTACATATCATGGCTTTGTTGATTGATTTAATGAAAAAAAATTTACATTTTTTTATACGAAACGTTTTGACAATTCAAAGAAAAAACTACACTTTCTATATCACAAAAATGTTTAAAAAGTTCTTATTGTTAACCTTGTCATTGCATACTCTTTACTATACGACAACATGTATAGAATAAAAATTTTTCTCTTGTCTTGTTGTCCTCCCTTAATGATTGTAAAGCAACAATTTTTCTATTAACATTTTAGTAGCATGTTAAAACCAAAGTAGTAGCGTGTTAAAGCCAAACTTTTTTTATTTCATGACAATTTTCCTTTTTCTTGATAATTTTTTAATGACAAATAAATTAATATTTATATAATAGTTTGTGAAGGTATGTATGTAAGTACATATAATTATGAGTCACTAAATGTATTTACATATAATTTAAAAAAAAAATTATATTTAGTTTAAGCCAAATCTTAAATGCCCTCCACATGTTCACACAAATAGTGGGCGTGGCAAGTACATAATTCCGGCCTGTAAAAGTATATGTATCACTATAAAGAAGTTTTCTTTTATCGTAATACATTATAGAACTCTCTGAAATTTTTATACCCTCCACATTAGTGATGAGGGTATATTAAGTTTGTTCTTCCGTTTGCAACACCCAGAAGAAGGCGTTAGAGACCCTACAAAGTATATATATTCTTGATCAGCGTCGAAAACTGAGTCGATTTAGACGTGTATGTCCGTGCGTCTGTCTATTGTATGCATTCTCACGGGTGTACATTTTGAGATATTGAGCTGATATTTAGATTTTTGTTAATTTTTTTTTTGTGGGCGTGGCTCTCGGACAATTTTGCCCATTTTAAATTGCGATCTGCGTGCAAAAACTTTCCAATAATGCAATTAAAATAATACATTATAGTTTTAAGTCCTTTACTATTACTCTAAATAAAAAATTGTAAACACATTAGAAAGAAGTGTCTCAAATATATCAATCTAATCTAATCTATTGTTGTAATAGCAATCGGCGTGCAAAAACTAAAAGTGCCTGTACAAAATGTACAGCTCAATATCTCAAAATTTACACTCGTGAGAGTGCCAACAACAGACAGACACACGGACATACATGTCTAAATCGACTCAGTTTTTGACGCTGATCAAGAATATATATACTTTGTAGGGTCTCTGACGCCTCCTTCTGGATGTTGCAAACGGAGGAACAAACTTAGTATACCCTCATTACTGAGGTGGAGGGTATAAAAAGGAAGAAAAACCCATAAAATGACTAAATACAGCTAGCATTCTATGCCATGCCATAAACTCGTATTAGAGATAAATTTTTTGGAAGCAAGTTCAAGTCAAGTGTTGCGCCTATTATCACGGATTAACAACAATCATGAATTGCCCGCTCGCTCAAAACCAAAAAGGGACAAATAAAAATATATATACACTAAAAAAAGCAACGAAAAAATCACAAAACCAGTATATACATAGCTAATAAACTGCAGCAACAACAATAACAATTATTAACGTCCGCAGGCTTCTTCACGATGATCATCTTGATCATGATCACACGACATACTTGTTCAGAAGAAAGGGTGATACGTGTATATATATAAACGTGGTCACATTACAACACTTCTTCAAGGAGTGTTATTACAATAATAACAACAACAACAATGATGCACTTTGCACCCTCGCTTCTTTACGCTCTATTAACTTCAACCTAAAATCGAACAGAATTTCTGATTACAAAAGTAACAGCAACAACAACAGCAACAACAACAACAACAACAATTGAACAATTGAAATATTATTACATTTTAGCTGAGTATTGAACCAGGAAAGCTATGCTTGATAAAAGCAATGGAAGAAAAAAAAACTTTGAATTCGTGTTGTTCTTGTTGTTGGATTTGTTGAAACTAGAATTAAAGTAATAGAACAGTCGCAGGCCTGCTGGGTGATAATATAGAAAACCAATTGCATTCCAGCCAAATATTATATGTATGTTTGTGTAGGCAGAACCAGCACCGCCAGCATAACCAGGCAATGAAGTGCAAGGCTATAAAACAAGAAAATCTTTACATGTTTTTTTACATCCTCAACATAAAATGGGGGGTATACAAAATTTTTTTTCCGTTTGCAACACCCAGAAAGAGGCATCAGAGACTCTAAAAAGTATATATATTCTTGATACGTACGAAAAACTGAGACGGCATTCTCACGGGCCATAAAAAATTGGTATGTATATGTTGCGTCCATCGATGTGCCAAAAATGGGTGTGGTCGGATAACATGCACGCCCACAATCGATTAAAACCTTTTTTATCTGCCACAAAAATTGACATATGAACTTGAAATTTGGTGTACATATTTATGGTTATCCCATCAATCGATGTGATCACAATTTACAAAAAATCATATTCAGCATAAAACTATACTTGCAAGCTAAAACGTAATACATACACTATTAGTGGGAGTAATATATATGTATTTGCCATGCCCATCTTTGTACATATGGAGGTTATTTAAGATTTAGCCTAAGCCAAATGTAGTTTTCTTACTTGTTATACCCTCCGCCTTAGGGAAGAGGGTATATTCATTTTGATCATCCGTTTACAACACATCGAAGGAAGCCTCGGAGACCCCACAAACCATGAAAAGAGAAATCGTTTGAGACATGTCCGTCCGTGTGTCCGTCTGTTGTTGGCACTCTCACGGTCGCAATTTTAGAGATATCAAATTGAAACTTTGCACACGTATTCTTAGTTCAATTTCGCTGTTCCGTATTGAAATTGGGCAAAATCGGTTAAGAGTCACGTCCACAATAAACAAAAATCTTAACATACCTCGAAAAAATTGTATCTTTAAAAAATTATATATCGCACAATACTATGCCTATCAAGTTGAAATTTGGTATATATGTATAAGTGGTAGTGTTGTCCAACACAGTGCCAAATATGGGCGTGATTGAATAACGCAAATGCCTATAATTAAAAAAAAACACTATTTGTTGTTTAAAAATGACCTGAATAATAATATACACACAACAATTTAATGCAATAGGAACTTATTTTTAGAGGGTTATAAAAGGTGTTTAGGCTTTGGTCTTAACCGAACTTTTCTATCTTATTTTTATTTTATTTGACGCTGCCTTCCACTTCTTATTCTTCTTTTTCTTGTTCCTACAGCCAACATGTGTGTTTATTTGTTGTTGTTGTTTTTTTTTGTAGCAAAATCTGGTTATTTTGCAGTTAACTTTACTACCCGTTAAAAAACGTTGCCTAGCAACAACAATCAACACAGCATCCTTAGTATTATAAACTTTAAAATACGCTTAATTCAAGCAAAGACTCTCCACCACCTCCTCCTCCTGTCTACATATATACATAATTAATACAGAAGTTGAAGTTGCTTTAGTTGGTTAGATGTGAATTTTACAATCAACACACGATTGCTTGCTGAGAAGCCTTATTTTGCATGACGTTGGGAAATCAATTTAAACAACAACCTTAAAAATGAAAACCTGTCACGCTTTTTACCTTATACACCTATCTATCTATCTAAGCTAAATGTTGTCTGCATCACATTAGTTCAACAAAAAAAAAAAAAAAGGACAATAAATTTTTAGGACACAAGGAAAAAATTTTAGTATTCAAGAAAATTTAAAGGACATACAACCAGATTTTCTTTTCGTTTGATATAAAACAAGATAGAAAAGTTCGGTTAAGACCGAAGCTTAAATACCCTCCACCTTTTTTAACCCTCTAAAAAATAAGTTCCTATTGCATTAAATTGTTGCGTGTATATTATTATTCAGGTCATTTTTAAACAACAAATAGCGTTTTTTTTTAATTATAGGCATTTGCGTTATTCAATCACGCCCATATTTGGCACAGTGTTGGACAACACTACCACTTATATATATATACCAAATTTCAACTTGATAAGCATAGTATTAATCAACATAAAAAATTGAGTTGTTCAAGACATGACGTGCTTCCGCCTGTTTTTGGCATTCTCAGCATTATAACTTTTAAGAAATTAAACGAAAATTTTGTACAAATACTTCTAGTTAATTAACTGCTAATTTCATTTAAATCGGTAAGTAATCGCCCAGAAACGGCAAACAGCTACAAAAATTAAATTTATTCGAACAACAGATACGCCCACAATTTACAAAAAACCTTATTCTTCGTAACTCTCATCTTTGATACTTAATACATATTATGTTAGAGGGCGTAATCGTATACCTGCCACGCCTTTTACACTATTGATATGTAGAGCCTTTTCTTACTTGTCGTATATATAAGTATATATGATTATATCTGATACAATACTACCTCCTCTCAAGTTTGCATTTATACAATAATATAATTACATTCTTTCTCAAGCAATTTGTGCGGATTATAAGCGCAAAGATATTATATGCTATCGATTTAAAAGTTTCCTTTTTTTTTTTTATTATACCCTCCACCTCAGTGATGAGGGTATACTAAGTTTGTTCTTCCCTTTGCAACACCTAGAAGGAGGCGTCAGACACTCTACAAAGTATATATATTCTTGATTTAGTCATGTATGTCCGTTAGTCCGTCTGATGGTGGCACTCTCACGGGCGTAAATTTTGAGATATTGAGCTGAAATTTCGTACAGGTACTTTTAGTTTATGCACCCAGATCGTTATTTAAAATGGACAAAATCGGTCTAGAGCCACGCCCACAATCGACAAAAATCTATTTATCTGCCACAAAAATTGAGCTATAAACTTGAAATTTGGTATGTACATCTATAAATATTACCTTCATCGATGTGTCAAAAATGGGCGTATTCGTGGAGGTGGAGGGTATTTAAGATTTGACTTAAGCCAAATTTAGTTTTCTTACTTGTTTACTATCATTTTATTTTGTTACCTCCGCTGATGCTTTTGTTGTGTAAACCAGGTTTTACCAGATTCTCTTTTCCATTCTTGCTGATGCTTTGCATCGCACGAGCATTGCTGTTTGTTGTCTAAAAATAACTTATTGGTAACAGGCTTTTTCCCATATTTTTTTTTGAAAATAAATATATATTTTTAGCGTTATCTGTTTTTTTTTCCGAACTTAGGTGGAGCTGCTGGGTTGGTTGCCTGCTTGGTTGTTTAGTGGGATTGTTACATGTTGCGAATATTTGTTGTGTGTGTGCTTAGAATTCAAACTTTAGTTTCATTGATACACCTCAACTTTTAACAACAAGTTACATGTACATAAACCACGTTTAAGTGTTTTTTGTGAAAGCTGATTATCTTTCCGTTTCTTAGGTTGTGTTGGTGCAATTATCTCTAAACAACAACTTCTAAATAAGTAGTAAATTTCTTTCTTTTTCTTCTTCTTCTTGAAATGAAGGGCATCTAAACCTAATTAATTGTAAATTATGCTTAATAACGGTGATCAAGTGATTGATTTGTTAGGCACCAGACCAGCTAGCAATCAATGCTTTTATGATCCAGAGAGAGAAAGAGATTTGTGTTATTTTATGAAAATTATAATTCAAAGTTTTTATAGTTTGCCGTTATTTATCAGGCAATAATTGATACCTTCAATAATGACATTACATAGCAGGACTTGGTTTAAAAAAGAAAAGTTACTTTTTTATTCGTTTGCTGCCACACGCTAAAACTTATTCGTAAGTAGCGCCCACATGAAGTTTTTCATCCTCTTTAAGACTTGGGGTAAATGGGTATATTAAATTTGTATAGGTGCTTTGTAACTCCTAAACGGCAAACTCCCAATTATAGTGAAATAAAAGCTGCATCAATTTAACCTTGTCCGTCTGGGTGTTCCTGTAAATTTATGCTTTACGCTTTGGCTACAGATATTTCAATGAAATTTGCTAATAGAACAGCTTTAAGAGGCGGCCTATTGAAATTGAACTAAATTGAACCCCTTCTTATATTTTGTTTAAAAAAAAGTAAAAAACCTAAATTTGGCTTAGACCAAATCTTAAATACCCTCCACGTCCACATATATATATATTACGTCCTCTAATAGTGTATGTATTACATATAAGCTTGCCAGTGAAGTTTTACGTTGAGTATGGTTTTTTGTAAATTATAGGCTTTATTCGACGTGGGCGTGTCTGTTATCCAACCACGTCCATTTTCGGCACATCGGTGGATGGGATAACTATGAATATGCATACTAAATTTCAATTTCTTATGTCGTTTTTTGTGGTAGATATATAGACTTTTGTCGATTGTGGGCATGTCTATTATTCGACTACACCCATTTTCAGCATGTCGATGAAGGAAATATTTATAGATGTACATACCAAATTTCAAGTCCATAGGCAATTTTTTGTGGCGGATAAATAGATTTTTGTTGATTGTGGGCGTGGCTTTTGACCATAGCTTTTAGCGACCTACGTACAAAATTTCAGCTCAATTTCTCAAAATTAACGCCGTTAAGAACACCAACAACAGACACATGGACACACGAACATACATATCTAAAACGACTCAGTTTTTGATGCTGATTAAGAATAAATATACTTTGTAGGGTCTCTGACGCTTCCTTCTGGGTGTTGCAAACGAAAGAACAAACTTAGTATATCCCCATCACTGAGGAATATAATTATTAGCTTCATCGATATGCCAAAAATGGGCGTATTCGGACTACATACACGCCCACAATTAATAAAAATCTTTATATCTGCCACAAAAGTTCACCTAGAAATATGAAATATGGTATGCGCATACATAGTTATCCCATCCACTGATGTACCAAAAATTGGCGTGGTCGAATAACAGACACGCCCAAAATCGACAAAAATCTATGTATCTGCCGCAAAAGTTGACCTGTGAACTTGAAATTTAGTGCACTTATTAAAGGTTGGCTCATCCATCGATGTACTAAAAATGGGCATAGTCGGATAACAGACACACCCACAATTTACAAAAACCCATATTCAACGTAAAGTAGACTTGCATGCTGATACGTAATACATACACTATTGGAGGGCGCAATATATATATATATTCGCCACGCCCACCGTTGTGGAGGTGGAGGGTATTTAAGATTTGGCCTAAGCCAAATTTAGTTTTCTTACTTGTTTTTTCCTACTGTATAATCTTTATTATAATCCACCACTTAATGCAGGCATTGTATAATGTATAATAAACACAACTGTAAAACCGTGATTAAAAACAAACAAATATTTCACTATTTGGCTCAACTAAGGGATGTTTAACTGAAACGCATTTTTTTTTATTCTACATCATAATGAAACATTAAAAGATTAAACGAAAAATAAAAAAATCTTTAAGGTTGTTTTCACAATAGTTATAGATATATATACCGCAATAAATAAAATATTTGCTTACATTTATCCTGAATTCTCAGTCTTTCTGTTACAAAACGCCATTATTCCTTTGCTATGGACTCATAGATACGATTTTGAAAGTTTTTTTCTTTCTTTTCTTTACACATTTTAGCAAATTTTTAGTAATTTCATTTATTTGTAATGAAACGTTTCTCCTTAAAACACTAGAGTTAATTGCCATTTCCATTTCGTTTTTTTTTTTGTTCAAAAATGTAAAAATATTTGATTTATATTTATAAGAACAACGGAACTTAGGCGAGAATTTTAATTTGTAATTTTTTTGTGTTATTAACTGATAGTTGCCATCATTTTCAGAATAACCGTTCCGTTAATATCACCTGTGAACTTAACAAATTATTAATAACTGTCTGAGATTTTAGATTATTTTTTGAAGGGTTTTAATATATTTTACATCCCATTCCGTTTTTTTTTAAATTTTTTTTTTTGCACGCAAGTCTTTTTCATTATTTTTATTTGAAATTTTTTTAAATTTTAATGGGTAAGTGAATGAAAAATTCCTTTTTTGCATTAGCAGCAAGCTGGAGTCAATGTCAAACTGCAAAACCGCCTTATAAAGTAAGCGGCAACAACCCAAAAAAATGTATTTATTGCAAAATGTAACAAAAACAAAAAACAACAACAACGTTGACGATAAAAACTACCACTACTCTCCTGTTTATATATATACAATAATTGCTACTTTATGGGAAAAAAACAAAACCTCTCAAAAAATCTCCAGAGAACAACTTTGTGGCAAATATTCAGTGTACAAATCTATCCATAATTTAATACATTTACAAACTAGGATTTTTTTTTTTTTGGTATGTATGTATATTATGCAAGGGGTTGAGACTCTTTCTGTTTTTTCTATACCTGCAAAAAAAAACACAATCCATTTATATATATCCATTTATATATATATATATATATATAAGTCTGCAACAACATACAATCATATGTTTACAGTATAAATTCAGCAAATGAAGCCTGCAGCTCTTCATGTGAATTTTATTCATGTATACCTTAACAAAGAAAGAGAGAACAGCAGAAGCAACACCTCGTACATCAATACCACACAAACATCTTTTTTATACATATATACACACTTTTTTATATATATATACACACTCGCATGCATAACTTGCAACAGCGTTAACAGAATCACTGTTGATAGTTTCTTCCCACCAAACATTAACGTAACATTTGTTATTCACAGAGAGAGAGAGAGAGAGAATTCAACTCTCTATATATATATTCATATACGTATATGTATGTTTCATATTTATGGCCTGTGGTTTATTAATTTTATTTTTGTCGTTGTTGTTGTAATGTTGTCTATGGCGGGCGCTGTGATAAAAACTCCATCAATAATGATGCTGCTGATGCTATAATATAATAAGAAGTTGTCGTCTTTCCTTCGTTTCGTCTGCGATATATACACAGTGGCTCTCAGTTTATTTGGTACAGTACCCTTTATAGAAATAAAAGCGCTGTAGCTTCTAAACTGTTAAAGTTATCAACGAAATTTGTTTGCCAGGTTGTAAATGGTTGAAAATTTTTAACTATCAATAAAAAAAATTGATATAACGCATCAAAAATACGTCTCACAGCTTATTTGGTACATTTTTTTTAATTTAAAAATTATAAAAATTGGTGCTTTTTAAATTAATTGATTAATATTTGGCAAGTTTTGGGTAACAGCCGGGCTAATTTTATTCTAATCTTCCAACAACGCCTTCTTCAGCTCATTTTTGTTTGATATATTGCATTTTCTAATGTTATAGTCCAATAAAGCCCACACATTTTCAATCACATTTAAGTCCGGTAACGGAACCGGTGGTGATATTACATGGGGGAAATTCTATATCAGCCAAGTCTGAACAATTGCTGACTTGTGTTTCGGGTCGTTGCCTTGATAGAAGCGGAAATTTTCACGTATACCCAATTTCGTTGTATTTTTTAAGCGTTATATCAAATTTCATTGATAACTTTAATAGTTTAGAAGCTACAGCAGTTTTATTTCTATAAAGAATAGTGTACCAAATAAACTGTGAGCCACTGTAGGTAAATATACGTGTGTGTGTGTGTGTGTGAAAATAAAAATTCATCCATATAAACCCATGCGTTGCTTTTGTACTGTTTTTGTTGTATTATTGTAGTACATCCATCCCTCGTTTTACACGGGAGATACGTTCGTGACAAAACCATATTTCAAAAAAATAATTTTTATATGGAAAAACCTTGTAAAACGAAAACGACTATAAATAACCTTTTTTTAGACATTTATGGAACAAAAAATGTAACTAATACACTTAATAATATATAAAAATATCATTTAAATCACAGAAAACATAAAAATAGTCAAAAAAAAAAACATAAGAAATCTATTTCAAAGAAAAAAAAGTATTGTACTTCATTTAAATAATTCCCATTTTTTTTTTTGTTTTTATCAAAGTACAAATATGTACAAATTTATGACAGTAGAGCATGTATACGTCTGAAGTGTTACCAGGTTTATAATTAAGTAGAAATAAATTCGCGTGCAGTCAAAATTAGTTATTTTCTACATAATTTCTTTTTAAATTTTGATTTTAAAAACCGTGTAAGACCGAAAACGTGCAAAACGAGTATCGCGTAAAAAAGGGTGGGTGTATTTATAAAAAAATTGTTTTTGTTATTGCTTTTATGGTTTGAACATTGTATCGCTTGAGTTGCGCGTCAAATTTTTGCTAATCTTATGCGCGCGCCATTTTTTTCTTGTGCTTTCTTTCTTTTAAATGTTGTCCCAGAAAAAAGAAACACTTCTCATTTTATATTTACACTAATAACTGTTGTCACGCTCTCTCATACTGGAGTTGTTCCAGCATGTGAGAATTTTTAATTAAAAACGGTTTAAAATATTTCAAATATATTAGTTTTTAATTAATAACAGAAACTAAAAGTATCTGTACAAAATTTCAGCTCAATATCTCAAAATTCACGACCATGAGAATGCCTACAACAGACAGACATACGGTCACACGGACATACATGTCTAGATCGACTCAATTTTTGATGCTGATTAAGAATCTATATATATTTTGTAGAGTCTCTCACGCATTACGTGTTGCAAACGAAATGACAAACTCAGTAACCCATCTTATGGGGAGGATAAAAAAAAGCCCCTCTCACAAAGTGCTAGATTTTTACTCTCTCTCTCTTAGTTTTATTAAAACATACATAAATCATATTCCCAAGTATACTTACTAAGTAAAAGAGAATTTGTAAGAACTATGTGTGTCTGTCTGTCCATATGAAAATTTTTTTCTTAATCTACAGGTCGCATTTTTTGAGGACATGTATTGGTTTAATGAAGAACCTTATTGAAAACGGACAGGATTGGACAATTTTTAGAACCCCTTCCCATATAACGAAAAGTATACGGAAAAAAACTTGCAATTCTTAATATATTTTGACAAAACTTGATGAAGAATGGTTAATTAGCTTGAAAAATGGCTCTAACAAATTTGGATCCGATCAGAACATTTTAAAACCTGATTCCATATAGGGATATTTCATGAAGTAATTTTAAATGACTTTCCATTATAAACTCTTACGTTTGGCTAAGAAATATCCGAAATTATCCGTTTATTTATACTCTTTAGTATTGTGGCTGTTCGCAACATCAATCAACCCTGTTGAATTTTATTGTTACGGGTTAATGTTCGAATTGAATTTAATTTTTACCATCTCTATCAATCTCTTTCTCTACATGAAAAAACTCTATCTTTTTTCCTCAGCTCAATTTGAACCCCTGTCCTACTAAACCAAAGCCTTAGCCCACTCAGCTACTGAAAGGACATTATTGTTAATGTACATATATAAAAAAAATATTTAAATATCTTAATAATACAGAATACGTTTCGGCAAAAGTTTATGTAAATATTTGCAATTACTAAACATTGTAAATTAAATTACTAAATGTTAGATTCAAAAGCCGCGTTCGTGTGTCCGCTTGTTGTGTCTTTAAGTAATACGGCCACACTTATTAACATACTTCAATGACATTTGGTACAAAAGCGTAGCAAAGATTTTAAAAAGAAAAGTTAAATTAACCAATAATAAACAATTAATAATTATGGCGGAGTGCCATAAGTGCAAAAGCACCATACGTGGAGACACAGGAATAAGATGTGAAGGAGTATGTGGAAAAGTGTTCCATCGCACTATGAAAGGCTCGGGATTAGACCAATACTCAGTAAAGATCTTAGATAGTTCGTTTTGTATGCGACGAGTGCATGCAAAACATCTGTGATATGGATTTAATAATAGAGGATGTGTATGGAAATATACAAAAAAACAGAGAAGTGCTAGTGCTGTTATTCGACCGCGCCCATTTTTGGCACATCGGTGGATGGGATAACTATGTATGTGCATACTAAATTTCAAGTTCTTAGGTCAATTTTTGTGACAGGTATAAAGATTTTTATAGATTGTGGGCGTGTCTGTAATCTGAATACGTCCATTTTTGGCATATCGATGAAGCTAATATTTATAGAGGGTATAACTACTATGTATGGAGTACAAAACAACGAAATAAATTAGTTTAAATCATATTTAACAAATTGATTACAACGCACCAAAGTGAATGATACTACGTCGGAATATATATATATAAAACAACTTTGGCGTACCTCAAGGATCAATATTAGACCCTATACTATTTACATTATATATAAACGAAATATCAAAAATACTTAAAAAATGCGAGGTATTAATGTACGCAGATGATACTTTGATCTATTCAGAAGCTAATACTTTGGAAGAATGTTAAACTTAAAGGTGATATAGATATATAACATAAAGAAATAGCTAACAATGAATAAAGTAAAACTTAACAAAAAAAGGCAAAGGTAATAGAACTAAACTCAACAAGTGAAATGAATATTACGATAATAATAACGAAATAATAGAAAAAGTAAACCATATCAAACGAATTCTGAATAAGTTGTCAACATTAATTACCATTAATATATACAACGTCATACTGAAACCGCATTTTGAATATGGATCAACCATAATATACACATGCTGTAACACCTCACAAATGCAAAGACTGCAAAAGCTACAAAACAAAGCAACCAGGATTATTTTAATATTATATGCAATAGGTATACATCAATACAAGCTATGTTATGCACT
This sequence comes from Ornithomya chloropus, assembly GCA_963971445.1. Lineage (NCBI taxonomy): Eukaryota > Metazoa > Arthropoda > Insecta > Diptera > Hippoboscidae > Ornithomya > Ornithomya chloropus. The sequence continues at coordinate 56,688,937 of OZ020530.1, forward strand.
ACAATGGTTGGATATACGAAAAAGATTAACACTAAATATGTTACTATTCGTGAAAAAAGTAAGTCGATCCTGCGACCGGGTTTGACAACACCAATAGTACGACACACTATTATTGGACTTCGCACATCAACATCTAGTGGTGCAGACACTCCCGAGACTTTCCGTTTGCCTAATGGAAAATTGATTCAGGTAAAACGTCAAGGCACTTTACCGCTATCATCCTCCAACACGAATAACAACATATGGCAACAACAAACACAGCGTCCTTTAAATCAATCATTAATCCAATACGTCAAGTAAATGCAACACAGCATTTCAACTTTTCGTCACCAACAAATATGCAACAATAACAACAAAAACAACAATAACAGCGACAATTTCAGCAATAATAACAACAACAACATATATACATACATATATATAAAAAGGATATCTTTCTTTCACAAGAAAAATCAAAAAGGACATAAAATTTTTCATTGAAAAATAAAAAAACAAATTTCAAAATTTTTAAGAAAATTTCATTAAAAACAAATAATAAAAACAAACAAAGTTCAAAAAAAAAAAAGAGAAACTTCAAAATTTTTCATCATTGTAAATTCTCTCTCCGAGATAAAAATGGCATTACAATATACACCTCCACATACTTCAACAAATAGAACTTTCACCAATAACAGCATAATAGATCTCATGTTAGAAAACATGACACAAGAACTTACACAACCTAACACTCATATTTAATATAAATAACAATAACATTAATGATGCACACTTGCATACAAATATGCATACAAATCAAGGAAGCAATACAATTAATACTGAAATTTGTGCTACATCTGTTAAACTTCCCCCTTTATGGACTGATTTTCCTGACGCTTGGTTCATACAAGCCGAAGGACAATTTAATTATAAAGGCATTACACAAGACACAACTAAGTACGAATATGTACTTACTTCTCTGCCGCAAGAAACAATTAAGACTGTTCTTGATTTTATCCGACACCCTCCGGCAACAGATAAATATTCTTCTTTTAAAAAAATTCTCATTGAAAGGCACTCCCTTAGCGAGAATTCTCGATTAGATAAAGTTTTGTCCTAATCAGATATAAGAGATCGCAAACCATCCGAGTTTTATCAACATCTCTTAATCCTTTCTGGATCAAATTTTAGTCCTGATGTACTTAAACGTCTATGGCTTAAAAAATTACCTAAGAGTTTAACCGTTGCTCTTACTGGCTCAAACATTACAAATATAAATGAGTTAGTGAAATTAGGTGATAATATTTGGGAAGTGAGTAATCAGCCAGAAGTACATACCATCAGTTCTTACTCCAATGACACAAATAATTTGGCAATTTAGTCATTACTTAAGACTCAAACGTTACTTTGTGAGAATATCAACAAATTAACGCTTGAAGTAACGAGTCTTAAGTCACAGATGAATCAGCGCAAGTCTAGACCTTTATCTCGATTTAGATCACGCTCACGTAGCAGATCTAATTCACGGAATAATGGTCTTTGTTGGTATCACCACAGATACCAAAACAAAGCCCAAAAATGTATTCAACCCTGTAATTTCAAGAATTCGTCAACAAACTAAATAAGTCCATTGTTGCGGCGACTAACAATGGAAGTTTTGAATATTCATCACGTCGCCTATTTATATTTGATAAAGACAACGGTCTAAAATTTTTGATTGATAGTGGTGCAGAAATATCCGTTTTACCTGCTTCCAAATTTCCGCACCAAAAACGTTCGTCCGACATAACATTAACTGCTGCTAACGGCTCACCTATACCAATGTACGGCAAGAAACTATTAAATGTTAATTTGAATCTTCGCCGTGAATTTCCTTTTATTTTTCTAATTGTCGACATTTCAAGGCCGATTATAGGTGCTGACTTCCTCAGCAAATATGGACTTGACGTTTAACGCAAGCGATTAGTAGATCCTTTAACCAATTTATATGTTGATGCCATTATGGCTTATTGTAAAGTAAAGTTACCCAAATTATTCCTCATAAAAAATAAATATTTCGAACTATTAAAAAAATATCCAAGTTTGACCTCTGAACCAGATTACACCAAACCGGTCAAACACAATACTGAACACAGACTAGTAACTGAAGGAGTCCTTCCGTTCTCAAAACCAAGACGACTTGATCCTATCAAATATAAAGTCGCCAAGACAGAATTCGATTTTTTAGTCAAATCGGGTATTTGTAGGCCATCCAATTCTTCTGTGGTTTCACCTCTTCATTTAGTAGCCAAAAAGGATCCTAATGAATGGCGTCCTTGTGGTGATTTTAGACGCTTAAATTGTGTCACTATTCCTGATCGCTATCCGTTGCCTCACATTCATGATTTTAGTATAAATCTACGGAACAAATCTATATTTTCAAAATTAGATTTAGAAAAAGCTTACCACCATATGCCTATGGCTGAAGCCGACATATACAAAACAGCCATTACAACTCCATTTGGCATGTTCGAATTTGTTAGAATGCCATTTGGGTTAAGGAATTCGGCACAAACTTTTCAAAGGTTTGTGAATGAAGTATTTAGTGGTTTAGATTTTATTTTTGTATACATTGACGATGTTTTAATTGCAAGTGAATCGGAATCTGAACATTTAAAACATTTAAAAATCGTTTTTGATAGACTTGAGGAATATGGTTTAAATATTAAACCATCTAAATGTACTTTCGGCACTACATCTATTGACTTTTTAGGACACAATATTTCAAAAGATGGCATTCGATCTTCTGAAGACAAAGTATCTGCCATAAAAGACTTTCAACGTCCTAAGTCCGTCAAACAAGCTCAAAAATTTGTTGGAATGATCAATTATTATTATCGATACGTTCCAAAATTAGCAGAGTTGACATGTCCGATACATTCTATAATTAATAAGGCTCTTAAAACTAAAGGCAAAGCTTTAATTTGGGATGATGAATCCATCAAATCGTTTGAGCGTATTAAAGACAATTTTGCCTCAAAGGTTCTGTTGAATCATTTCAATAGTGAAGCAAAATTATCTTTAACCGTAGACGCTTCAAACATCGCAATTGGTGGAGTTCTCCAACAGTGCTCGAATGGTTCGACAGAACCATTAGCATTCTTTTCAAAAAAGCTTTCTCCGTCTGAAATTAAATATAGTACGTTCGATCGAGAACTTTTAGCTTTATGTATCAAACATTTTAAATACATACTTGAAGGAAGACAGTTTACAGTCTTTACGGATCATAAACCATTAACAATGGCATTAAATTCTAAAACAGAGAGAAGCCCAAGACAAACTCGACATCTAGAATATATCTCTCAATTTACTAATGACATACGGTACATACGAGGAGACGCAAACATTGCGGCAGACACCTTTTCTAGAGCTTTTGAAATTGACATACTACACTGTACTGATTTAAATATGAAAGTTCCATATAAGGGACAAGAAAATGACGCCGAATTAAAAAATTCCCTTCTCAAGTCGAACAGCAATTTAAAACTTTACAAAATTCCTGTATTAAATTTTGAAATTGTCTGCGAAATGTCAGGGGCATGTCCAAGACCATATGTACCTCCCAGTCTGAGGAAAATTATATTTGAAAAAATACATGGTATATCACACCCTGGTACAAAAGCTACAAGGAGACTCATTAGCACAAGATATTTTTGGCCTGGTATGAGTAAAGAACTCAATACCTGGTCCAGTCAATGTTTACAATGCCAAAAATCTAAAATCAACCGTTATACTAAAACACCTGTTTCTCCAATTCCTATACCCAAGGGCAGATTTGAACACATCCATATAGATTTGGTAGGTCCTTTACCTCCTTCCAAAGGTCACCGCTACCTTTTAACTATCATTGATAGATTTACTAGATGGCCCGAAGTTTATCCATTAAGGGATATTAATTCAAATACTATAAGTCAAACATTTTTCAAAAATTATATCCCTCGCTTCGGTGTTGATTTGAGGTAACTAGCGATCAGGGTACGCAGTTTACGTCGGTGTTATTCTCTGAGTTGTCCAGATTTCTTGGTTGCCATAGGATTGTCACTTCCCCATATCATCCGCAATCAAACGGAATGATTGAGCGTTTCCATAGACAACTTAAGGTCTCTCTCACGGCTAAAAATGATCCAAACAAATGGTTTGATGAATTACCCATTGTGCTCCCTGGTTTGAGATCAACTCATAAAGAACATATTTCGGCCACTCCTGCTGAAATGGTTTACGGACAGAATTTACGTCTGCCAGCTGAGCTCTTAATTCAAGGATCTAGTGCCAGTTGCTCAGAGGTTTTGGATAATCTCAAACAACATTTTAAAAATGTCCGATCGTCCATCAGTCATCATAATAATCCTAGTACTAGGATATTTATTCCGAAGCAATTGAAAGATTGCAAGTTCGTCTTTGTCCGTTGCATAAATAAAAGAAATCTTCAACAATCTTTTAACGGTCCATTTCAAGTCGTCGAAAAAGAGCCCCAATTTTTCAAAATCCTGATTGATGAAACCAGCCAATATTGAAACACCTATCACCAACACAAACATCACCACTAAAACTACCAAGAAACGCGTAACATTTAATTTATTAGGCTTAAATCTCTCGGAGGGGGAGTGATGTAGCGTATCTACATTTTTGATTTTTATGTCAGAAACGAATTCAATTTTTTTCTAGACATTTTTCTAAAAAAAGATTGTCAATCAGTTTTAATGTTTTTAATAAAAATAATAATTAAAAATGTTTTAATAAAAATAAATTTTTGTTATAATAAAAATATAAAAACAACAGTGCACTTCATTCAATATAAAAACCACGGTGCTCTTCAGGGAGCTATTATGTTTATGTTATTGAACAAAAGTTATGTTTATATTATTAATTATAATTGTTTTTAAAAATAAATAAAAAACAAGATAGAAAAGTTCGATTAAAACCGAAGTTTAAATACCCTCCACCTTTTATAACCCTCTAAAAAATAATTTCCTATTGCATTAAATTGTTGCATATATATTATTATTATTATTATTATTATTATTATATACAATTTTTTCGAGGTATGTTGAGATTTTTGTTTATTGTAGGCGTGTCTCTTAACCGATTGTGCCCAATTTCAATACGGAACAGCAAAATTGAACTAAGAATACGTATGCAAAGTTTCAATTTGATATCTCTAAAATTGCGACCGTGAGAGTGCCAACAACAGACGGACATGTCTCAAACGATTTCTCTTTTCATGCTGATTAAGAATATATATGGCTTGTAGGGTCTCCGAGTCTTCCTTCGATGTGTTGTAAACGGATGATTAAAATGAATAAGGTGGATGGTATAATTAAAGATCTAAATATTTGGTGTTACGTGCCGTCTAATAGCGCAATCAAATACGGGCCACCGGCGGTGCATGTCGCCCGAAGAGACAGTTTAGTGCAGGCCACCGGTGGTACGCGCCGGCGTGAACGTGTTAATACTCAATAAACCACTACTGCTACTACTACTATCTTATAACGCGTTCACAATTCGCGTTCTTATTTGCTAAAGAGTAGTTAATTAACTGTATCAAATTCCATCCCCATCAGAGTATTTTTAGAACCTGTTTTAATATAACGAAAGTGGCTTTTTTGTGTCAAGGAGTTTACTGATACAACTCAACTAATTATGGGACAATTTGTGGTGTATTGTACTAAATGATCGGTTATAACTGGCTATAACATTTGCACTTATTTTTTTATAAGAATAAAATTCTTGTAAATTTTTTTTTTTTTTTTTTATTATATAACCATCCACTCAGGGGATGACCCCTATACGTGCAAGCATGGTGGTGGTTAGAAGGGATTCGAGGAAGGAGGATAGAGGGAGTAGTGTTTGTGTACGTTGATTTTGAAATTGCGCACACTAGGCATGGCGGGAAATACCCCTGGAGGTAGGTGGTTCCAGAGGCGAACACCACGGCTAAAGAATGAACCGTTTCGGTAATGCGTTGTGCGATACGCCGGCAACTCCATAACGTAAGGGTGAGATCGGTGAGCAAGCCTAGTTATCCTACTGAAGGGTTTCAGCGGAGGACACATCTCTTTTATCTCTCTAGAACACATGCCATAGAAGTACCTGTACATAAGCACAACACAGCTCACATTTCGTCGGTGTTCAAGTGTGTCGAGAGAGTTAGATACTTCCTCGTCACCTATGATCACTAGAGCCTTTCGCTGTATACGATCGAGAGTCTCCAAACATGTGTTAGAGGCTCCCGCCCACACGTGCGAGTTGTGCTCAAGTTTCGGCCGAATATGGTCTTGATTAGACTATTTTTAGAATCTCTCCCCATTTAATGTCTTAATATGTCTTTCTATGACGAAATTCTTTATTTACACAATTAGTTTATTATGTTATTTCCTTTCCGGCGGAAACTTTCATTGTTAGGATTTAATTTTACATGAAAGTTGTATAAATTTTGACTAATATAAACATTTAAATATATATATAATATGAATTTCCTGTAAAATTATTGATTTTTCTCAGAAATATATAAATTTATTAAGAAATTTTGTCTAAATTGTGAACAAAAAGTCCATAAATAATTTAAGTTATTATACCCTGCACCACCCTGTGGAAAAGGGTATATTAAGTTTGTGCGGATATTTGTTATTTCTAAACGGCAAATGTCACATCCAGCTTCAATTATACCGATCCATTCAAAATCAAAATCTGAATCGATTTAACCATAGCCGTCTGTCCTCGTGTCTGTCCATCTAAATTTGTGCGCAAACTACAGGTCGCATTTTTTGAGATATTTTGATGAAATTTGGTACAAGCCCAAAGGGGAACCCTATTGAAAATGGACCGGATTGGACCATTTTTAGAACCCCTCCCCATGTGATATCCTATTATTTTTTGAGATATTTTGATTAAATTTGATACGCGGAAAAGCATTGACCCAAAAATAAACCCTTTTGAAAGTGGACCGGATTGGACCATTTGTAGAACCCCTCCCTATATAATTTTTTTTTTGATATCATAAGCAAACAAAAAATAAAAAAAATTTGACTTATGTATCATTTTGAAATTTTTGAAAATACAAGTAGGTATAGAAAAATAAAATTTTTCATTTTTCATTTTTCAAAGAAAAAAAGGAAAAAATTAAAAGCAGTACAAAAAAATAAAACTTTTCATTTATCAAAGGAAAAAATAAATTGAATAATATAATATATCAAGTGGTGTCGGGTATTTGATGGTCGGGCTTGACCGACTATAATATTTTCACTTGTTTTTATTATTGGGTAAAAAAAAAACACGGATTTATTTTTATATTAAAAAGTTTTATTCACCCATTCATTACTGATAAAAAATTTAAAATTATTAATATTATTAATTCACGCACAAATTTCCTTAGACAAATTATAATTAAAACGGTAAAAATTGCTTTTCTCCAATTGTATCTTCTAATCGACTTTGAATTATAAATATATTCTTCTTCACTGTTCAGTCAAAATGAATGGTAGCAGGCTTCGGCAGATGAGTTATAAACAATTGGAAGAAAAATCAAATATTATCGTCAATATATAGTTTCAAAGTAAACGTATTCAGCCCATAGTACAAATTTGTATTCAGTCTAATGTTATGCAGAAACTCATTTGGATCAAATGGAAATTCAACTTATTTACCAAATTTAGATGAGACTTTAAATGGCTTAAATTGCATGATTGCATATGAACGAGTAAGAAAACTACATTTGCCTTAGACCAACTGCCTCCACATACTTAATTCGAAAAGATGGGCTTGGCAGTTGATTACGCCCTCTAATTACATATCGAGTTTTACGCTAAGGTTTTTTGTATGTTGTGGGCATGTGTGTTATCCCATCATACCCATTTTTGGTACATCGACGAATAGAGTAACTATAAATATGTATACCAAATTCCATTTTCATAGCTACAAACCAGAAGTATTTGTGCAAAATTTTACCTCAAAATATCTCAAAATTTACGACCGTGAAAATATCAACAGACAGCCGAACACACAATCATATATGTCTAGAACGACTCATTTTTGGAAGCTGATTAACAGATGACAAAAATTACCTTATATGAAGGGTATGTTGATTAAAAGATACAGGGTGCATACGATATTTGAGGACACTCACATATGTGAATGTAATTTCTGGAGGACAATTTTGTTCGTAAGAAATGAAGACATGCAGTTATCGTCGCTATATGCGCGAAACACACCGATTTAGAAAGCTCCAATTTTTTTCAATTGCTTCCGATCATTCGTACATAAGGTTCGTTGTGAATTGGAAGCATCAGCTGGGGATGTAAACACTGTTGTAAAACGCAAAAAACATGAGGAACGTTAGGACATTATTAGAAATGCACAATTTGTCGAACAATTTCAAGAGATCGTTGACGAAAGCCCTTCAAAGTCCATGAGGGCCATAGCGAGTTTTGCCATCCCACTTTTTCAAGGTTTTAGAAACAATGGTGAAACCCTGTATTAATAGTGTACGTAGAAACCGACCATCCATATTTCAGCAAGACTCTGGTGCTTCTTACAAGATTGGATGACTGATAACTTTTAAGACCACATTACCTCAAACTTATGGCTACCTTAATGCTCAGGATTATTATGTATGGGACGTAGTTGAGCGGGAGACAAATAAATATCCTCATAATACTATTTGAACAAATTAGTGTTAATGTCAATTTGTACTCAAATACCGTACGCACCCTGTATATATGGAAAGACACATTAAAATCGACTCGGACTTTGGCTTTTTGTCGAATTACTTCCCTCGTAAACAGTGAGTAATGTAATGTAAATGTTACATAAAGCTTCTATATCTATATTCTATTACACTTAACACTTATTCTATACCTTTACACTTTAACAATATTGGTGGCCTTGTAAAGAAACATAATTACTATTCTTGTTGACATTTCTTTTTGTAAAATTCTTTTAACGAAACAAATTGTGATACTTTCTTTACATTCTTCTCTTTTTTTTTCATTTTATTATCATGGGTAGGCGATTTTTTTGTCATGTCTGCATATGATAATGATGTAGTAGGCGTAATTGTAGCTATATTAACGGTTTCAAGTTCATCTTTTGCTGTATTGTTCTGAATGGAATTTCTTGATATTTCTTTATGCTTTTTATTTTTCGTGTTAATCAAAGAGGCATTCAAACGTGGCCATTCTTCCAGTGCCTCGACAACATTCTCAACAATATCTTTAATATTATTATTTTGTAATAATATTGAACAAGAACTTGCTGAATTATAAAATTCTTCAGTATCCTCTTTGTCCTCCAGCGATTTTTTTAAATCGTCAAGGGTATCTTTATAATTATTGGGATATGATTCGTAAGCGTCTAAATCTTTATATGTATCGAATGTATTAACACTTCCAACACTATTCATATTAGTGTAATAGGAACTAGAAGTTATAGATGAGTTGATACTAGTTGATGATGATGATGTAATTGTTGCTGTTGTTGTTGGCCTTGCATTATTATCCAATGATCTACTAGTGCTGGATGATGACACTAAGAAATCCCCTGATTCTTCATCTTTGGTTTTGGGTTTCATACGAAAAACATTTTCATCAAAATATAATAATCTTAAACGTCGACCATTCCTTTTCAATTTAATAGTCTTCTCTACCGGATATGTAGGTAGAGTAATTTTATCATTTAGTGGCTCCTCTACGCTGGGTCCCAAACCAAAATAACGCATCATACCGACAGTTTCTTGTTCAACATTTTGACGATTCTGCCAATCATTTAAGGTAGGCTGTTCACCTACACTTGCTATTCCAGCCATACGCCGTATGTCATTGATTAGATGTAATTTATAATTAAATTTTCCAGTTTTTTCATATTCAGCTTGTTGTTGTTGCCTTAATGCTTTCTGTTTGGCTGCATATTCTAAATGAGCCGGTGGTCTCGGATAGTTCTGTGGAATGTCTGATGTTAAGGATATACTACCACCGTAAATGAAATTATTTAATGGTTGTATATTAATAATCTGTTCTTCAAATGCATTAGACGGTTGCCAGGGTTCGTTCATAGTGAATCTTTTTTTGTATTCCTTTTTTTTTAGGATAAAATTGTGTATGTATTAACTTAACGTTATCTGTAAATGATAAATTTAAGTTAAAATTTCTAGATTTTATAACATAAAAATATTTAAAAGGAATCAAATGGTACCGTAGTGATAGACTGTTTTCTTTTTATACTCATAGTTACTTTGTATCAAATTTGGTATTCCGTAGAAGAAAAAAGGTCAAAGAAAATTTTCCAATACCAAATAGTTGCAAAGCAGTGTAGGTCATTTACATATAGCACAGGGATGGTTAAAAGAAAACTGTATTTGTTAGTTATAACTAATTACACTACGCCATCTTTAAAAACATCAAAATTTCTTTCTCCTTATATATTTATAGATACTACCCGGTTCTTAATTGAATATTGGCAAAGCTTACTTTGATTTGTAGCGATTCAAAAGTAGTTTTCTTATTAAAAAAAACCTTTGCCGATCCAACGCAATAATTATTAAAGCCACTTTTTTTACACTGACAAAGCGTTTAAAGGAATGTTCGAGAGAAAAGTACTCCATAATGATTAATGATTTTCGAATGAATAAATGAATCATCTTTGATACAGTCTGTTGCAATTGTTATGCTCCGATGCAAGTTGATTATAATAGTATAATCCGGTTATTTACTTTTCCACTGAATTTACAGCAATACCTGTTATTTGACCTATAGTTCAATCAATACTAAAAATGTTACGCTTGAATTTTGATTCCTTTTCAAATATTTGTATAAAACATTTATATATATATAACTGTAAACACTTACGATATTGTTTGTGGTCTATACTTTTGTATGTTTCCAACTAAAGTAATTCTTCAATTTATCTTTTTTTATTGTAAATGATCTACAAACAAAAGTAAAATATATTCAACAGAGGTTTAAAAGAAGCATTTTTTTCTTACTGTTGAGTTAACACATATTTGAACAGGTATAAAATTTTCTTTCTTCCTTTCAGATTTTTTTTAGACACTTTACTTTATAAAACATGGTTTAAAACACTCCAAAAAAATTACTTTTTATCTTTATTTGCATTAAACTTACTTTTAAACATACTAATATTAATCATTATTAAAGCAGGGTTTTCATATGAAGAAAAAATAGTATGAAATTTACTGTGTGTTTCTCCCCTTTTGATTTCTTTCTATTTCGCCATAATTACACATTTTTATGTACCCATTTTTAGAACACATTTTTTCTTTTTATTGCAAAAAAGAATTTCTCGTTCAGTTTAAATATACACTTATGTATGTATAGATTAAAAATTTTAACTAATATATATATAAAATAAAAATAATTTATATTTTTTTTGTTATAAATACTTAGTTATAAAATGAGTAAGGGCTTCACAAGGAGCCGGCACTATACTGTTCTTTTTAAGCAACATGTGTCGCATAAATGTTTAAACAAGATATATTATACTCACCATTATTTTTATATATTAAAAATAGAACATATATATTGAAAAGCATTAAACACGCGTTTTTTTTATAGATTTACTTCTTCTATACTTTCTTTTTTATAAAATTCAACAATTTTCCAAAAGCCGGTAAGAAACCTACGAACAGTATAATTGTAAATAAAAATACAATGAAAAGCATATGCACTACATGTACTAATTAGAGATGTAAACAAGTAAGAAAACTAAATTTGGTTTAGACCAAATCTTGAATACCCTCCACATCTACAATAGTGGGCGTGACAGATGTGTTTACGCCCTCTAATAGTGTATGTATTACGTATCAGCTTGAAAGTCGGGTTTTACGTGAAGTATGTTATTCGAGCACGCCCATTTTTCGACATCGATTGATGGGATAATTTTAAATGTACATACCAAATTTCGTTTATAGCTCAATTTTTGTAAAAGGGAAATAAATTTTGGTTGATTGTGGGCGTGGCTTACGACCGATTTTGGCCATTTTAACACATTCGAGACGACGATTTTTTTCGAACACGGTACCCAGGAGGGAATGTTTTTTCTTATATTTTTCATTTTTAATAAAAACAAGATAGAGAAGTTCGGTTAAGACCGAAGCTTAAATACCCTCCACCTTTTATAATCATCTAATAAATAAGTTCCTATTGCCATATTTATGTACATGACTATTTCATGTACTTACGCAAATAGTGTTTTTTTTATATTATAGGCATTTGCGTTATAGCCCATTTTTGGCACAGTGTTAGACAACGGTACCACTTATAGAAATTTCAACTTGATAGGCATAGTATTGTTCGATATATAATTTTTTAAATATACAATTTTTTCGAGGTATGTTGAGATTTTTGTTTATTGTGGGCGTGTCTCTTAACCGATTGTGCCCAATTTCAATACGGAACAGCAAAGTTGAACTAAGAATACGTATGCAAAGTTTCATTTTGATATCTCTAAAATTGCGACCGTGAGGGTGCCAACAACAGACATTCACATAAATAAGATCATTTCACACCGGGTGTACAGAAAAATCTTATTTCACTAGTTTACTCAGACTAACTGATATTTGTACATTACTATTATTGCACACACGGTGTGCAGGCCATCTTATAGCTTCGGAAATCAATTGCACACACGGTGTGCAATCGGTCTCGAATGTGTTAAATAGCGATCTTCGTGCAAAAACTAGAAGTATCTGTATAAAATTTCAGCTCAATATTTCTAAATTTATGCTCGTGAGAATGCCAACAACAAACACATAGACACACGAACATGTCTAAGCATGTCTAAAACGACTCAGTTTTAGATGCTGGTTAAGAATACATATGTTGTAGGGTCTCTGACGCCTCGTTCTGATTGTTGCAAACGGAAAAACAAACTTAGTATACCCAAATTACTAAGGTGGAGAGTATAAAAAAGTAATAAATGTTTACTTATACCATTGTCCCTTTCTATATACTATTATATAAAGCTTATATGAGAAAGAATAAAATAGTACACTAAGTTAGCAATTGTAACTGATATCTGGCCAAATATTAACTATTTATTGTTATCTCTTTTTTCCTAAATGATATAATAAGTTATAAGCTAACTTTTCACTTAACTAAAAGGGCAAAAGCGCCAAAAAGGTAAGAGCAATTTTGAAAAATTTATTAAATTAAATTACATAATATGTCGTATTAATAAATTAATAATTAAAATAAAATTAATAAATTGTAACATTCATTTGGAATCTATCCTTTATACTTTTAACATCAACTATTACTTACCGTTTACTTATTTCGTTAGGTATTTCTTAAAATTATATATCACATTTTTTTCACACCTTCAATCCAATCTCTTTACTTGTTTTTGTTTATTTAAGTGTTCGCTTTATTAACTATATTTTTTCTTATTTGTGTAATTTTAGAATAAAATGACGTTCTAGAAGATTTTACAAAAAAGACTGTTCTTTGTTTGACTAATTTATTGGTAACTTTCTTAATTAAAGATGTAAACTTCTTGAACAATCTAGTTCAATCGCAGTAAAAATATATTAATTAGTAACTCTCTGTCATTATTGTTATTTGTTTAAGGATTAATACTCAGGGACGTTTAATAAATATTAATCAACAATTAGTTAAATTATATAAAACGGTAAATAGTTGCTTTTCTTTTCGTTTTTTTAACTATTTATATATTACCATTACCATTATTATTATTATAATCTTCTTATTAAAATTAGTTTTATGAAAAAAAAAGGCAGTCTGCTTAAAAGTTGTAGCGGCAACAGAAATATTTATGCGCCATCTAGTAGTATGAAATATAAAGATGTCACATTTTTCCTATATATAAGTTCAGTTTCGTTTTTGAGAGCTGTAGAAAATACACGTGAATAAATAAAGTTAATAATTTAATATATAGGAAATTAAGAAATGAAAAACCTATAACTTTATAGTGTTTTCAAAGCTATGTGTGTTTTCTAAAGCTCTCAAAAACTAAACTTAAACTTATATATATCAAAAAATGTAACATCTTTATATTTTATACCACCAGATGGCGCATAAACATTTCTGATGCCGCTACAGCTATTCCCTCTCCAAGTTTTTCATGATATTTAGGAGGAAACTTTTTTCTTCACATATGTTCATGGAGGTAGTGGTGGTGGTTCATTTGTCGAATTTTTTATTATAAACGCTGATTTATATGTTTTGTTTCGTTCCATTTACGTTAACGGAATAAAGTCGATCGGAGACCGTCTCTGAGATTTTAAACGGCCCAGTATATGGTGGTTCTAGTGGTTTCTTGATGTGATCAACTCTGATGAATACGTGGGAACATGACATCAAATCCTTATGTAAAATATTTTTTGATTGCTTAAATGGTGTTGCGCTGGTGTTGGATGTATTTGTCGAATGTATTCCCGAAACTTGGTTAGAAACATTTGTCGATTGTCTACAGTATCATTGTCTATGAAGAATTCACCAGGCAATCGTAAAGTCGTTCCATATAGCATTTCTGCGGCAGATACACCTAAATCTTCTTTTACACTAGTCCGTAGGCCGAGTAATACTGTGGGTAAAAGATCTAACCATGGATATTCTGGATTGCACATTAAAGATGATTTTAACGATCGATGCCATCGTTCAATCATACCATTCGATGCTGGGTGATAGGGTGTCGTTCGAATACGTTTCGCTCCTATTAAACGAGTTAAGTTTTCGAAAAATGCAGATTCGAATTGAGTCCCCTGCTCGGTAGTAATGATTTTCGATGCTCCAAATCTTGAAATCCAAAAAATTTTTCTGCCACAGTAATTGCTGACATTTCTTTTAAAGGCACGATTTCCGAATCTATCATTGTTAGACAATACTTGTAGCCCATATATTACGGAAGAATAATGGTGTCTATGTGGACATGTTCGAATCTTTGATCAGATGACTCAAATTGTATTGGTGGTAACTGATTGTGTCTTTGAATTTTTGCGAGCTGACAATGTAAGCATTCTTTTACCCATTTTGTTACATCCTGATTAATGCCAGGCCAAACATATTTTTTTCAATGTAGATCGCTTACCAGAATGTGATAATGAATGTACTGGGTTAAAAATTTGTTTTCGTAAAGTTTCTGGAATGTATGGACAAATGTCGGACGTTGTGACATCGCAATATATCTCGATATTCAGATCTATTGAAATTTTTTTGAATCATAACGAAGTGCTATTTTCTAAAAAACGATGTAACTCTTCATCATTCTGTTGATGCAATTGTATATCTTCTAGAGAAATTTTCATTGGCATATTGATCTGGCAGATTCTTAAAAGCGTGTCTGCTACAATGCTTTTAGGACCAGTAACGTAGATTATGTTTGTCGAGAATTGACTGATGAAGTTTAGATGCCGTATTTTCCGCGGAGAAGCTTTGTCCAATTTCTGTTCAAATGCGTAAATCAAAGGTTTATGGTCTGTTTTTATCGTAAAGTCGCGACCGTCTAATATGTGTTTAAAATTTTTTACTGCTTCATATATTGCAAGTAACTCGCTATCGTAAGTGCTGTAATTCTTCTGGGATGGTTTCAATTTTGCTGAGAAAAAACCTAAAGGCTCCAAGCTCAATGAATTTTTCAGGCTTTACAACTGGAAATTATGTTTCTTAGATGATAATGTAAATGCCGCTGCGGAAATGATACAAAACATAATTTTGCACGGAATGCGGTCCTTCATTCCGTACAAAAAAATTTCAGTTAAACCCAAGGACAACAGTTGGTTTAACCAGACATGCATTGATGCTGTCAGGTCCAGAGAGGAAGCGTTTAGAATATGGCGTTTGAATCCAAACGACCAAACTAATCTGCTTCGCAAACAAGCTAGAAACAGATGCAACCCTGTACTACGTTGGGTAATAGCTCTGCATGAGCAACGACTGCGTACTAAGATTCTTGCCACCCCTAAAGGTAGCAAGAGTTTTTGGTCGTTTGTAAAAAGATGTAGAAATCAAACTTCGACATCAATTCCATCTCTATTTATAGGCGACAAAATAATATCTGACCCGGTTGATAAAGCTGATGTATTGGCTGAAATGTTTGCTTCAAACAGTGTCGAAAGAGTAGCACATACGATGCCTAATCTATTCTTTCGTACCCGGGCAGTAAAAAAGGTTCTTGCTAGTCTCAACACTCGCAAAACTTCAGGGCCGGATGGCATACATCCTCTACTTCTTAGCAAGTGCGCCACAACACTTGCTAAACCATTGCGCAATCTTTTTAGTAGGTGTTATCATGCAAACACTTACCCAAAATGATGGAAGATTGCCAATGTACAACCGGTACCTGAAAAAGGTACCCTTTCAAACCCTACAAGCTATCGGCCAATCGCTATTTGTAGCGCTATAGCCAAAACAATGGACACTATTTTAAACTTTCATCTGATGAGCTATCTTGAGGCCAACAACCTAATCAGCGACCGTCAATACGGATTTCGCAAAAATCGATCCACTGGCGACTTATTAGCCTACCTTACGGAAAAGTGGAATCGAGCTATTCGCCACTTTGGCGAAAGTAAGGTTGTTGCTTTGGATATCTCTAAGGCGTTTGACAGAGTATGGCATGATGCTCTGTTGTCCAAATTGATAGCGATTGGTGTAAACAACAACTTCGCTCAATTTATATCGAGCTTCTTGAGTAATCGTTCAATTCGGGTTGTGATTGACGGTTACTCTTCTAATCAGTATACCCTAAATGCAGGCGTACCTCAGGGCTCTGTTCTCTCCCCTTCCCTTTTCCTGGTGTTCATCAATGACCTTCTGTGCTTGACGGAGAACCCTGTTTACTCTTTCGCTGACGACAGCACTCTATGTCATTCATTTTCCTTCAATAAAAGGCCTAGCAACGCAGAGATAGAAAACAAACGTTGCATAATGAATGAATCATTAAATCGCGACCTCATGAAAATCTCCGAATGGGGTCAAGTAAACAGGGTTAGTTTCAACGCCAACAAAACAGTGCTGTCATCTGTCGCACAGGGACAATGATGGGCGCCCTCTATCCTTCGGCGGCGTAAATGTGGAGGAATCGGCCGCTCTTGATATTCTGGGCATGCGAATTCAGTGCGACGGCCGCTGGACGGAGCACCTGTTCGAAATGTCTAAAGATGCAGCAAGGAGCTTGGGTTTTTTAAAACGGTGTAAAAAATACTTTACACCAGCTGACGTCCGAAATATTTACGCCGCGTATATTCGGCCGAAACTTGAGCACAACTCGCACGTGTGGGCGGGAGCCTCTAACACATGTTTGGAGACTCTCGATCGCATACAGCGAAAGGCTCTAGTGATCATAGGTGACGAGGAAGTATCTAACTCTCTCGACACACTTGAACACCGACGAAATGTGAGCTGTGTTGTGCTTATGTATAGGTAATTCTATGGCATGTGTTCTAGAGAGATAAAAGAGATGTGTCCTCCGCTGAAACCCTTCAGTAGGACAACCAGGCTTGCTCACCGATCTCACCCATACGTTTTGGAGTTGCCGGCGTATCGCACAACGCATTACCGAAACGGTTCGTTCTTTAGTCGTGGTGTTCGCCTCTGGAACCACCTACCTCCAGGGGTATTTCCCGCCATGCCTAGTGTGCGCAATTTCAAAATCAACGTACACAAACACTACTCCCTCTATCCTCCTTCCTCTAATCCCTTCTAACCACCACCGTGCTTGCACGTATAGGGGTCATCCCCTGAGTGGATGGTTATATAATAAAAAAAAAAAAAAAACAGTGTTGTACTAGATAAACTTTTTGTACATTTCGAAAAAGCTTTATCTAACTCTACCGTTCGATATATCTTTCGCTTGTCATTCTTTTTCGAATCTTTGAAAAGTCCGTTTAAAGGTGCTTGTAGTGATGCTGCATTGGGAATAAATTTCCTATAAAAGTTTAGCATGCCCAGAAACCTGCGGAGTTCTAGGATATTATTTGGCTTCGGAAAATCTTCGATTATGTTTACTCGATCTCTTGCTGGACTTAATCCTTCTGCGAAAATATGATACCTTAAGAAGTCCAAATTATTTGCACCAAAGATACATTTCGAAGTGTTTATAGACAGGTTGTGTATGTTAAGTTTCTCCAGTACACTCTGTACATCTTGCATATGCTGCTCTTCAGAGTCTGAAAAAATTAAGATATCATCTAAATACAAATACAAACAATACACATAGTCTATATGCCGAAAAATTGAATCCACGTATCGCTGAAAAGTTTCAGCCCGAAAGGCATGACGATAAACTCAAACAATCCTATTGGCGTATTTACAGTCGTTTTTTTAATGTCCTCTGGATGCATGGGTATATTGTAATATGCTTTTTCGATATCGATTTTCGGGAAAAATTGTTTATTGTACAATCTGTCTGCCATGTCATCCCGATGAGGATATTTGTCAGGTTGGGTACATGCATTTACTTTACGGTAATCGACGCAAGCTCTCCATCCGTCAGTTTTTTTTTTAACTATGTGAATTGGGCTGGACCATGGGCTACTTGACGATCGTATAACCCCAAGTTATAGGAGATATTTAAATTCTTCTTTAAGCGCTTTCAATTTTTCTCCCGAGTAGCGTCTTTGAGGTTCTCTTACCGGTTGGCAATTTGTAATTATTATGTGATATATATTTGTTGACGTCGGTAATTTGTAGGAGTTAGGGTTTGTTATTCTAATGTGCTTGCTGATAAGCTCGTGAAATTTAGACGATGTCACTGTCGACACGCTTTGTTGAGCTGATGATTTTAATTCGCCTAGTAGTTTGACAGAAATTCTGCGCCAAGAGTTGGGGTTTTATATCGGCTATTATGAATACCCAATTAAATTGTCGGCGAAATCCTAACTTCAACTGAAGTGTGCCATACGTGTTAATGGTTGAATTGTTTGGTGCAAAAAGTTGTGAGCCGTTTGACGTGTAATTGGCTTTGGTGAAAAGTGCTTTTGGTAACACTGAAACAGCAGAGTCAGAATCTATTAAAAATGTTAATTTATTGTTCTTGTCATACAGATGTAGTCTTTTTTCGGTGCAAAATTTGTTTGAACTGCTGCCTAATGCACCATCCTGCAACAGCGTCTTTAGTTTTCCTGTAAACGTGTTTGGAACTCACATGGCTGTCTGCACTTTTTAGATGCAGCGCTGCAGACCTGTTATCCAATGTAAATAGTTACAACCATGGTATTGTAGATGATCGGAGCCAACTTCGCTAATAAAGAACATATTATTCAACTTCCTCTTCTCTCATCAGCATTGGTCAGGATAAGTAGCATCAGCGGAAAAAATAATATAGCACTTTCATTATTACATAGTTTAGAAACAAATATATAAATACTTAAAATAAATTTACATATAATTCCAAAATCATTCCTTAACATTTATTCATTATTACATAATTAGTGACCCCGACGAGGAGCAACGAAGAGCTATATAATCAGTGATTATATCCACTAATGATTACAACAAAACTTCGTTGGAACATTTACAAGCCAAAACATCAACAGATAACATGATGTCAATCTCTCCAACAGAGGAGAATAAGACAGCAGTAGATAAAAATGAAAATTCAAATTTAAACGCTATAAATATTGTCCAACTGCCAAAATTCTTAACATCAGATCCAGCATTTTGGTTTACGCAAGTGGATGGCCTTCTGCACGTCAACAGAATAACGTCGGATCTATCAAAATATTATACTGTCATCACAGCATTAGATCCGAATACATTGATGCAAATATCGGATGTAGGGGAAAATCCTCCATCAACAGATAAATATGATAAACTGAACAAAGAGCTCATTATTTTAATTGGGACGTCTAAAGAGAAGCAACTTATGAAGCTCTTAACAGGGATGGATTTGGGAAATAATAAACCCAGTCAACTTTTTTTTTTATTATATAACCATCCACTCAGGGGATGACCGCTATACGTTCAAGCACGGTGGTGGTTAGAAGGGATTAGAGGGTGGAGAATAGAGGGAGTAGTTTCTGTGTACATTTGTTTTGAATTTGCGCAAACTAGGCATGGTGGGAAACACCTCTGGAGGTAGGTGGTTCCAGAGGCGAACACCCCCGTTGAAGAACGAACCTCTTCGGGAATGTCTTGTGCGATACGCCGGCAACTCCATAACGAATGGGTGAGATCGGTGAGCAAGCCTGGTTGTCCCACTAAAGCGTTTCAGCGGAGGACACATCTCTTTTATCTCTCTAGAACATATACCATAGAAGTACCTGTACATAAGCACAACACAGCTCACATTTCGTCGGTGTTCGAGTGTATCGAGAGAGTTAGATACTTCCTATGATCACCAGAGCCTTTCGCTGTATGCGATCGAGAATCTCCAAACATGTTCTAGAAGCTCCCGTCCACACGTACGAGTTATGCTCAAGTTTCGGCCGGATATACGCGGCGTAAATATTTCGGACGTCAGCTGGTGTAAAGTATTTTTTACACCGTTTTAAAAAACCCAAGCTCCTTGCTGCATCTTTAGACATTTCGAACAGGTGCTCTGTCCAGCGGCCGTCGCACTGAATTCGCATGCCCAGAATATCAAGAGCGGCTGATCCTTCCACATTTACGCTGCCTAAGTACAGAGGGCGCCCATCAATATCCTTGTGCGACAGATGACAGCACTGTGTTTTGTTGGCGTTAAAACTAACCCTGTTTACTTGACCCCATTCGGAGATTTTCATGAGGTCGTGATTTAATGATTCATTCATTATGCAACGTTTGTTTTCTATCTCCGTGTTGCTAGGCCTTTTATTAAAAGAAAATGAATGACATAGAGTGCTGTCGTCAGCGAAAAAGTAAACAGAGTTCTCCGTCAAGCACAAACAGTCATTGATAACACCAGGAAAAGGTAAGGGGAGAGAACAGAGCCCTGAGGTACGCCTGCATTTAGGGTATACTGATTAGAAGAGTAACCGTCAATCACAATCCGAATTGAACGGTTACTCAAGAAGCTCGATATAAATTGAGCGAAGTTGTTGTTTACACCAATCGCTATCAATTTGGACAACAGAGCATCATGCCATACTCTGTCAAGCGCCTTAGAGATATCCAAAGCAACAACCTTACTTTCGCCAAAGTGGCGAATAGCTCGATACCGCTTTTCCGTTAGGTAGGCTAATAAATCGCGAGTGGATCGATTTTTGGGAAAATTGCTATTGACGGTCGCTGATTAGGTAACTCATCAGGTGAAAGTTTAAAATAGTGTCCATTGTTTTGGCTATAGCGCTACAAATAGCGATTGGCCGATAGCTTGTAGGGTTTGAAAGGGTACTTTTTTTTGGTACCGGTTGTACATTGGCAATCTTCAAGCATGTTGGGTAAGTTTTTGCATGATAACACTTACTAAAAAGATTGCGCAATGGTTTAGCAAGTGTTGAAGCGCAATTGCTAAGAAGTAAGGGGTGTATGCCATCCGGCCCTAGAGTTTTGTGAACGTTGAGACTAGCAAGGATCTTTTTTACTGCCAAAACGAATGAAAGAATAGATTAGGCATCATGTGTGCTACTCTTTCGACCCTAGGAAGTGATTGATTGCTGTGTGGTAGGAGGGAGTTTGAAGCAAACATCAGCTTTATCAACCGGGTCAGATATTATTTAGTCGCCTATAAAGAGAGATGTAATTGATGTCGAGGTTTGATTTCTACATCTTTTTACAAACGACCAAAAACTCTTGCTACCTTTAGGGGTAGCAAGAATATTAGTACGCAGTCGTTGCTCATGCAGAGCTATTACATAACGTAGTACAGGGTTGCATCTGTTTCTAGCTTGTTTGCGAAGCAGATTAGTTTGGTCGTTTGGATTCAAACGTCATATTCTAAACGCTTCCTCTCTGGACTTGACAGCAGCAGTGCATGTCTGGTTAAACCAACTGTTGTCCTTGGGTTTAACTGAAATTTGATTGTAAGGAATGAAGGACCGTATTCCGTGCAAAAGTATGTTTTGTATCATTTCCGCAGCGGCATTTACATTGTCACCTAAGAAACATAGTTTCCAGTTGAAAAACCTGAAAAATTCATTGAGCCTAATCCAATTTGCCTTTTCGTATTGGAAAATTACACGTTTCGGATATGAAATAAGAACGTGATGAAGGTTAGAGAATGAAAAGGATGCGGAAATGATGCAATGGTCCGAATTACCGAGAGGTTCAAAAGTCTTAACTTCGTACTTATCAGGGTGCGAAGTAAGAAAAAGATTTAGAGTATTAGTGTGCAACCCGTTAACGCTTGGAAAGTGCGTCGGTTCATAATTGCGTTAAGCAATTTTCTAAGGCCATAATCTCAGCATCGCGTCCCTCCGGGGATGTGTGGGTCGAATGGCGTAGCCAGGACGCATTGTGGACATTGAAATTACCAGCAACAACGATTTCACTGTTCGGGTAGTCCTGAAGAATAGTTGTGATGGTATTGGAGAGGGTGTCAAAGCCATTAATGGAAACCACTCTCTCCGCGTTTGGGCTGCGATATACGAACCCGAAATGTAACGTATGTGTCCGAATCGTAAATTTTACCCAAGATGTGGTAAACTGGGGATCCTGCGTGCAATGTTGTTGCTGGCACTGGAACACTATACCATTGCGTATGTATACCACGAGGCCTCTGTGGGGGATTAAGTTAGGAAAAATGTGGTACCCAGGCAGGTGGAAATCCTGAGGATCGGAATCTGCAGCCACCTGAGTCTCACATAGGGCAAATATATCGGGCCGAAACTGACGTGAGTGGGCATATACAGCAAAAAAGTTCGCCCGTAATCCGCGAATGTTGCAGAGATCTATTCTGAATTTTCGCACCATAACAAGTGAGCGCAACACAAAGTCGGACGGACTTCTACTTTGGGTAGTCTAAGATACGACTAGGGAAGAGGAGTCCAATCGGTAAGTGTTATGCCTTTACCGATGAAGCACCCGCCCCAACCGAAGCCGCACCCATACTACCGAACGCACAGGATGTTGGAGCAGAGGGAAAAGAGGAAGGGAGTTATTTTATTATTATATTATTAGGCCATAAAAGCCCTAAGTGCTAGATTCTGTCGTTTTAAAATTTTTTTTTTTTTTTTTAATTTGTAGACTATTGATCTGTGTTGTGTTTGTGTTTTGGTTATTTGTTAGGCTATGGATTTGGTTTGTAATTTTATATATTATGATGTGTGTTTTATATGATTTAGTTTATTTTACTATGTATCAGTGGATTTGCATCGAATTTGTTTTTATTTGTGATACTGTGCTTATTTGTGTAAAATTTGTTTTATAGTTTTGTTGTTAATGGAGATGAGAGACTTTTGCGCGAGATGAAAGATCTTCGAATCGTTTTTGCAATAGTGCAAAAACGGCTGCACTAGAAGCACGTATTCTAGGTTTAGAGACGTCGCTCAGACAAATTATCCAAGAGCTGTCAAAAATTTCATTTGAAATGGCAGCAAATACTATAATCATGATGAAACACCGCTCTCACAATAAACAAACGAGGACGATCACCAAGTCGACGCCCACCAAAAGTTTGTTACTATCATATTCAGTTCGGTGCAGCGTCCAAAAAGTGCAAACAACCCTGGGAATTTAAATCACGAAGTAATCAGCGAACATATCGAGATAACAAATCCGAATTTTTATAGTTTACCAACATGTCAAAAAGTTTTCCACCAAATAATAACAAATGGTCAACCAGTAGTTGAAAACCAAAGGTGTTACATAGGGGAAAAATTTAAAGCACTTAAGGAAGAGTTTGAAACTTTACTTCAACTCGGAGTAATACGTTCTTCAAGCAGCCCATGGTCCAGTCCTATCCATACGGTCAAAAAGAAAACTGGTAAATGGAGGGCATGTGGCGATTATAGGAAGCTGAACGAATGCACACAACCAGACAGACACCCAATTCCTCACCTTGATGACATAGCCGATAAACTTCACAAAAAAAATGGTTTTCAAAAATTAACATAAAAAGCTTATTATAACGTCCCCATGCACCCAAATGACATTCAAAAGACAGCCGTAAACACACATTTTGGATTGTTCGAATTCGTTGTCATGCCTTTTGGACTAAAAAACGCTACGCAAATATTCCAACGTTACATGGACTCCATTTTTCGGCAACTAAACTATGTCTACTGCTATCTTGATGACATATTGATCTTCTCAGATTCTGAAGAACAACATAGAAAACATGTACAAACAGTCTTGGAAAAACTAAAATTTCACAATCTTTCAATCAACGTTTCAAAATGCCTTTTTGCTGTGAACGAATTGGACTTTTTAGGATACCACATCTCAGCAGAAGGTTTAAGCCCACCAAAACACCGTGTTACAGCGATCACAAATTATCCCAAGCCGCGGGACAATGTTGAACTACGCAAGTAGTCAGTCTCCACAGTCTCCACCTCCTCGGACGTACTCAAAAAAGAGAGTTACCTTCAAAGAATAATGAAAACATTGAGACGGGAGTAGCTGTAGCAACCCTGCTAGACAACTCTACCAATAGCAACCCTGCTATCTAATACAAATAGTTACAACCATGGTATTGTAGATGATCGGATCCAACTTCGCTAATCAAAAACATATTATTCAACTTCCTCCTCTCTCATCAGCATTATATAATATAGCACCTTCATTACTATATAGTTTAGAAACAAATATACAAGTACTTACAATAAATTTACATATCATTCCAAAATCATTCCTTATAATGAATAAATCTACAAAGCATACATTAAAGTGACATCTGGCGAATTAAACAAAACTTTATTTTTACAGTCCATTATAGAAAGAACTTGTGTAATCTCTATATATTGTATGCAGTTCACCATTGAAAAGGGTTAATTTTTAAAAGAGTTTTTAATTTAAATATATTAATAAATTATTGTTCTTTTTACACCATTGTTGTACTTTGCTAATAGTAGTAAAGTATTATACTTGTTTGTGTTTAATACAAAAATTTATACATTTAATAGGAAATTTGTTTTTATTACTGTTGGGTAAAAAAATTTTATTTTGATAAAATTATGTTTTGATAACATTTGTTGAAAATCTTGTACATAATTATTATGTTACTGCTTTGATGATTCAAGACGAAGAGAAAAGTTTTAGTCAATCTAAATCACTAATCTATATAAATAGTTCACATTAGTGATAATAATAGTAATAATAAAGTTATACCCATTTGGGTTGTATTATAAGGTATTCAACATATATCTTTTATATACAGTGTAAAGCTTCACTAATTATAATTTAATTTATAATAGTTTACAACAGTTAATATGTTTTTCTTTAGATAGGGGTTTTGTTAATACACCAGAATTTTTATTTGATTCTATATACTCAACATCTCTTTCGTTATTTTCATACTTCTCCCTAATAAAGTGCATAAAAATGTCAATGTGTTTGCTTCTTTTGCTAATAGTTGGATTCTTCAAGAAATAAGCAGTTTGAATTCACTCATTTCATCAATTAAACTTCTACAAAGCATGAGCTCCTTCACGCCTTCACTCAAGCTAATGTTTTTTGGATTCGCAACAAAACGTCCATCAGCAGAGAATATCACGTAACCACTATAAGATTATTGGTTAGTGTAACCCCAGACTGAAACTGAAAAGCGTTCTAATTATTTATTATTTAAATTATATTATTATTATTATATTGTATCTTGTGGGCTATTCCTTAAATAGAACAAGATATGTTTTGCTACCGAGATGTGTTCTTTATGTGGATGAGCGATAAATTGTGACACCTTCGACATGACATGGGCTATGTCAGGTCTTGAAATGACCGCCAAATACATCAATGAACCGTATAGAATAGAAATAGAAAGAGATAGAAACCTTTTGGCTTCCAAATTAGCACATTCCTTTTCGCATTTCTAGAGCATTGTCCCAGTAGGTTTGCAGTTAACCATACCCCAACCGTTAAATTTTTCCACGTGTCTTAGTTGGTCTCTCAAAAGGAAAATTTCTTCACCGACCGAAAATGCCGCAAAGATCTCCAAACCGAATGTAGACCACTTATCTCTAATGAATTGGTAACGACAAATAGATTTGAACCACTTGCTGACAACAACAGATGATGAAGGGATGAGGGATGATGAACTACCTGTTGCAGAAAACAAACATCGCTTCCTCCTATATATCTTCGGGAAGCCTTAGCGAACACCCTCATTAACGCGCTCGCCTAGTTAGTTGGAAATAATCAATTCTATGTAGCCGGCATTCGGAGAGGGGCGATAGCCGAAGTAAAAGTCCATTTCTATAACGAGAAAAAGTATAAAATTGTGAAAAGTCCCACAACCACTGTTCAGAGTTGAGCTTGAGTACGACAATAAAAAAAGCTTACAACACCCGATCTATAATTTACGATACATTCTCCACCGCAAGATTACTGTGGTAGCACCGTATAAACGAACAAACCCACTAAAATGTTACAACTGGAACATGGTCATACGAGGTCCTACTGTCGACTACCATTAGTGTGCGTCATATGTGGTGGACTATACAAATCTGCAGAATGCCATGTTAGCAACGTTCCCAACTAAAAAAAAATGTGGTAATGTGGAGGAAATCACTCGGCCAACTATCGCGGATGCCCCATCTTTCAAAAACTGAAGCAAAAGGCAATTAACTCCTCGGCACCAACTCTTAGTCAGCGTGATCTGTCAGTTGCTTCTGTCACCCAACACTTTGCACAAAGAAATGCTACTTAAATAAATAAAATTCAAACATCTCATATGCGGACATGCTTCGTTCAAGTCATAATAATCGACCAGATTCTCAGCCATCCACACCATATCAACATGCCCCCTCGAACTTGGAAAACACAATTGCTGTACTTGTACAACATATGCAGACATTTATGATTACAATGCAAACGATGATGCAGGAGATGCTCAGCTCCCAGCCTTTTTCGAGCTGATCGGCACAATCATGCAGGCGGCGTTGCTATCTACATAAAAAGCCACATACACTGCTCATTGGTGTGCAAGTCTAACCCGGAGAGTCCTATTGAATACCTCTTTGTTAGTATAAGTAGTGGAAATAACAAACTATTGGTGGGTTGCGTATACCGACCTCATCGAAATATGGACTTTACGGAACTAATAAGGACAATTGATGATGTTACTATCGGCTATCCCGATGTGATAATAAGCGGAGATTTCAATATCAGCAATCTCCTCTTAGAAAACAGACTTATGGATGAGATGCATACCATTGGTCTTCTCTCCATTAACACATCAAACCCCACTCATTACACCGCCCACACAGCTACCCTCTTAGACCTGTTTCTAGTCAACAACTTAAATAAGGTCCTTTTTTATGATCAGCTAAACGCTCCAAATTTCTCCAATCATGACCTAATTTTCATGACGTATAATTTTCAACTCCAAAACGCGCACATAAACCACACGTATAGGGATTTTAAAAGTATTGACATCAACGAACTTGAATGTGCAGCGAACCATTAAAAATTTACGAGCACCCATAAGCAACAAGTGTCGCTCTGTACCTTTGTACCGTTCCATTAGCCTTACGCTTTAATGAAAATATCCACTTACATCCGTTTATATTTTTGTGTGAGGGCGTATCAACAAGTTCCCAAATTCCATTTTTATTTAATGAATTATATTCAGATTTCAGTGTTCAGCTTCTTCAGATCTTAAAGCTGCAGCAATGATAACACGGGGTTTTCGATGACAGTATTCAGCATTTCATGGTCAGCTTCAGTTATGTAAACCTTGCGTGGTCTACCAACATTCCCAGTTCTACAAATTCGAGGTCTTCCTCGTAAGCGATGCTTTTCTGATGCATTTTCACTGTTGTTTTCTATCGGAATGTGTTCCTGCTCCCTTTGATTTTAGTGCTCTTCATTATAAGCAATTTTATCACAAAAAATTTCTTCATTCATACCACCTTTTTGAATCTGTGTCTTATTATTCACACTATCATTATTATCGACAGAACCAAAAACAAAAAAATTACATCTGTTATGTTTTTCGTTTCGCGATTATATAATCGATAACCTTTTGTGTATTAAGCGAATCCAACAAACGTTAATTTTTCTTCTTTAGGTTTGAACGTATTTCTTTTAGGACCTTTTTTCAAATAGACACTTTCCCAACCAAAACGTTTAAAATGTGTTAACGATGTTTTTTTTACCTGTCCATCTCTCATAAGGTTTCATATTATTTAACAGCGTAGGTGGCGAACGATTCCTGATGTACGTTGCTGTATTTATAGCCTTAGACCACAAATTTTGATTTACTTTTGATTCCTTAATCATACACTTTGCCATTTCCATGAGGGTTCCGTTGGCCCTTTCTGCAAGACCAGTCTTCTGTGGGGAATAACACACTGTAATTTCATGAATTATCCTCTTTTCATTTAAAAACAGTTCAAACTGTTGATTAATGTACTCGTTATCAGTGTCGCTTCTAAGTCTCTTCACACGTTTACCAATTTGTTTTTCAACTCGTTTGACGAATTTTACAAACGCACCAAAAGCATCGGATTTCTTCTCTAAAAATCTTATATCCATAAACCGTGAATTATCGTCTATGAACGTTTTGATGAAATAGTATTTTGATGAAATTTGGTACAAGGATATGTGTTGGCCTAAAGGGGAACCCTATTCAAAATGTACCAGATTGGACCATTTTTAGAACCGCCTCCCATATGAGGTCTTATTATTTTTTTGAGATATTACGATGAAATTTGGTACAAGGATATGTATTGGCTCAAAGAGGATCCCTATTGAAAGTGGACCAGATTGGACCATTTTTAGAACCCATCCCCATGTGTGGTCTTATTATTTTCATTTAAAAAATAAAAAAATTAAATTGAATAATGTATCAAGTATTGTGGGATATTTGATGGTCGGGCTTGACCGACTATAATATTTTCACCTTTAATAAATGACTAAATTTCAAGTTCACAGGTCAACTTTTGTGGCAGATATATAGATTTTTGTCGATTGTGAGCGTTTATGTTGTACGACCATGCCCATTTTTGGCATGTCGTTGAAGCTAATATTTGTAGATGTACATACCAAATTTGAAGTTTATAGCTCAATTTTTATAGCAAATAAATAGATTTTGATTGTGAGCGCGGCTCTTGACCGATTTTGCCCATTTTAAATAGCGATCTGCGTGCAAAAACTAAAAGTACCTGCACAAAATTTCAGATCAATATCTCAAAATTTACGCCCGTGAGAGTGCCAATAACAGACAGACACACGGACACTTGGACACACGGGCATAATTGTCTAAATCAACTCAGTTTTTGACGCTGATCAAGAATATATATACTTTGTAGGGTCTCTGACGCCTCCTTCTGGGTGTTGCAAACGGAAAAACAAACTTAGTATACCCTCATCACTGAGATGGAGAGTATAACAAGAGGACATACGGATAGACGGATATTGTTAAATCGATTCAGATTTTGATTCTGAATCGATTAGTGTAATTGAAGGTGAGTGTGGCGTTTGCCGTTTAGGAGTTACAAACATCCGCACAAACTTAATATACCCTTTTCTACAGGGTGGTGCAGGGTATAATAAAAGTATAAGTGATGAATTGATTTAAATGAATATTGTGGCTATTATATAAATGGAATACATCCCGTTAGGAATTAAAAGAAAACTATCATGATTAATAGATACCTAAAAAAAGGTTTGGAATTTCTACATATATACACCAATACCTTACTTTGCGTTGGGGTTACATTCCTAAAAAACACGACTCAAATTGAAATGACGCAAAGTGAATTAAGATTTTCTATAGCAAACTATGTAAAGATCAAAGATAGCAATTACCAATTCATTTATGTCAGTCTCCTCCATACCTTTAAAATTACAAGAAAAAAATTAAAGACTCTAACCCAAAACAACGCAACCTCGAAAACCTAACGACGCACAGTGAAAATTAGTACTAATTAAGCAGCGACGCAACTTCGAAAAAAGGCAAAACGAAACGACGCAAAGCGAGGTCTGAGTGTACTTAAAGAGGATAAAAACAAGTCAAAATATTATAATCGGTCAAGCCCGACCATCAAATACCCTACACCACTTATGATATATTATTCAATTTAATTTTCTTCTTTGAACAATGAAAAATTTAATTTTTCTATACCTACTTGTATTTTCAAAATTTCAAAATTTCACATGTCAGAAATTTTCTTTTTATTTTTTGTTTGTTTATGTAATAAAAAAAAATTTATTTGGGGAGGGGTTCTAAAACTGGTCTGATCCTATCCATTTTCACAAGGGTTTATTTTTGGGCCAATACATGTCCTTGTACAAAAAAATATGCGACCTGTAGCTTGCGCACAAATTAAATGAACAGACAAGAGGACAGACGGACAGACGGACAGATATGGTTAAATCGATTCAGATTTTGAATCTAAACTGATCGTTATAATTGAAGGTGGGTGTGGCATTTGCCGTTTAGGAGTTATAAACATCCGCACAAACTTAATATACCCTTTTCCACAGGGTGGTGCAGGGTATAACAAACTGAATTATTTGAATAGAAACTTGTAAGTATGTTTGTTATTCTTAACTTAAAAATCTATTTAATCATATTATTATTAAACAGGGATTAGAACTGAACATATAACGAAAATTAATTTAATGATTATTTGTCGTGATTTAGTTATGAACCATATAGATATAAATTATAAACTCATTCAATATTTTCATTTAAATTCATTAATAAATTGTATAAATTGTACTACTACACCCAATAGTTTACAAAACACTCTCTCATGCCATTACAAACACCTGTATTGTGTTGTGTGTCCTGGAAAAATGGAAAAAATTATATTTACTCACAATGTAAAAGAATCTCTCTCAAATAAATATTAGTTGCAAATATTCAGCTCAGGAAAACGGACATAAAAATCGGACGAAAGAATTAATATAGAGAAATAAAAAAAAAATAGTTTAATAATACTATAGAATGAACACTATGAAGTAATAAGTTTTTTTTTGAAGATTTTTGTACAAAGATTTATATTAAAATGTATAACAGTGAAAAAATTCTGTCAGTTAAAAATTTTTTTAAGGATATTTTTTGTAATTATTGTATGCTACTATATATATATGATTGAAGAAAGAAATTATTGAAAAATATAATTGTAGGTCAAACACCTTAAGTAAACTTTAGAAAAAAAAATGTCATACACCTACATATATATAATATCGCGTGCAATTTAAATGAAATTATAAACATACATAAACACAACAACATGGATTATACTGCAATACATATAAGCATTCATTCATATTATAATTTTTTTTTTCGGTTACTATATTAAATTTTTTTCCATTTCACAATAATATTACTCTAGTATTTAGTGTGATAGGTTATGTTATATGTAAAAGCTTCACATACCTTATAAATAAGATATATATAAATATTAAGGTGTGTGCCTTGTTTGTAAGCGATGTGTTCTATTTTGTTTTTGTTACTTAAAGTGACGAGCTTCCGGTATTTTTGTTGACTGGTAACTTTTTATATAACATATATGTAGTAAATATATATTTTGTTTTTCTAAAATAATTTTAATTACATTGAGATTACGATTAATAAGTTAACAATTGTATGTAAAGCTTTTACAAAAAATATTGGAAATATACACATGTGATAAGAGAGTATATTAACTTTGTGCGGATGTTTGTAACTCCTAAACAGTAAATGCCACACCCACCTTCAATTGTGGGTGGCTTTTATATGACAGGGAGTCCTAATTTACTCATACAACTAAACTAATTGTAGCATAATTTGTGGAGCTAAGAGGTGTAGAGGTACTTTTTCAGTAGTTGGGTATGCTAAGGCTTCGTCTTTGTATACCCTGCCCGCTATAGGACATGGGTTCAAATCCAGATGAGAAAAAAAGTGAAGGATTTTTTCAGCTGGAACAGTCGGACTTGATCGACCATAACATTTTCACTTGCTATAAATACGTAGGATAAGGAGACGACGGAGATCTAACAAAGTTTATATGTTATAAATCAACATTGAATACTGAGTTGATGTACGTTTGTCTGTCCTTGTGTCCCTGGGACGAATTTATTATATGTATACCCTCCACATTAGTGATGAGGGTATACCAAGTTTGTTCTTCCGTTTGCAACACCCAGAAGGAGGCGCCAGAGACCCTACAAAGTGTATATATTCTTGATCAGCGTCAAAAACTGAGTCGATTTAGACATGTATGTCCATGTGTCCGTGTGTCTGTCTGTTATTGGCATTCCAACGGGCGTAAATTTTGAGATATTGAGCTGAAATTTTGTGCAGGTACTTTCAGTTTTTGCACGCAGATCTGACCTAATAACTTTAAATTTGGTATGCGTATACATAGTAATCCCTTTGCTGATGTGCCAAAAATTAGCGTGGTCGAATAACATACACGTCCACAATTTAAAAAAACCATATTCACCATAAAACTAAATTACCAAGCTGTATATTACGTATACATACACTATTGGAGGGCGCAATATATGTATATTTGCCACGCGCACCGTTATGGATGTGGAGGTTATTTAAGGTTTGGCCTAAGCCAAATTTAGTTTAACAAAAACTGAAAACAGAAGAATTGTTTTTAAATTGTTCTCTATTACTTATAAAGTTTTAAAAGATAACCGCTCCTAAGAAGACTTTGTTGAATAACTGTAATCGGCTCCGATATTGTTTTAGATCAAGAATATATATACTTTATAACGTGCCTGAAGCCTGCTTCTGAATGTTACAAATGGATTGATAAACTAGATATATCTTCTTTTATGTGTAGGGTATAACAAAATGGGGTTAATCCAAATGTTTGTGAATGATTTGATTATCTAATAAATTTAACTCACCTCGTCTTTTTTATTTTCAAATAAACAAATATCCAAAAAAAAAATTTTTTAAAAATATTTTACTAAGAATACATTAATAAATCGGAATAGAAGTAACAAACAAATAAAAAACATTTAAATATAATCGTTTATACAAGTAAAAGAAAAGGGAATCATTAGTTGCTTATATTTATTATTCAAACAATCAATCCACCCGTGGGATCTTATATTAAAGTGTAAAGTATTGTTGTTGTTGTTGTTTTGTTAAATTACATGTGGCGTGTGGTGAATACGTATTCAGAAGATTTTTAAACCAAAACGAATTCTATTGCTGCTCTAAAAAGGAAATCACAGTTCAAGGTAAATAAATAAACAAATGAACGAAACTATTTTTTTAATAAAAATCAATTAATTTATTACAAATTATAGGTTTTACAGTACCAAAAACTGTACAATTAAAACTTAAGGTTACGATAATGTAGATAAATACGAATTTTAGGATAATATTTATGTACTATAAACTAAAGAAATACAAGTAAGAAAACTAAATTTGGCTTAGACCAAATCTTAAACACCCTCCACCATGGGGGTGGCAAATATATATATATTACGCCTTATAATAGTGTACGTATTACGTATCAATATGCAAGTTTACTTTATGTTGAACATGGTTTTTTGTAAATTGTGGGCGTGTCTGTTACCTGACCATGCCCATTTTTGCTACATCGGTGGATGGGCTAACCTTTAATAAGTGCACAAATTTCAAGTTCACAGGTGAACTTTTGTAGCAGTTATAAAGATTTTTATTGATTTTGGGCGTGTCTGTTATCCGAATATGTCCATTTTTGGCACATCGATGAAACTATTATTTATAAATATACGAGTATGTACCAAATTTTAAGTTTATAGCTCAATTTTTGTGGCAGATGAATAGATTTTTGTTGATTGTAGGCGTGGCTCTTAGCCTACTTAGCCTATTTTAAGTAGCGATCTGCGTGAAAAAACTAAAAGTGCCTGTACAAAATTTAAGCTCAATATATCAAACTTTACGTCCGTGAGAATGCCAACAACAGACAGACGCACGGACACACGGATACACAGACATGTCTAAATCGACTTAGTTTTTAACGTTGATCAAGAATGTACTTTGTAGGGTCTCCGACGTCTCCTTCTGGTTATTGCAAACGGAAGAAAAAACTTAGTATACCCTCATCACTGAGATGGAGGGTACAAAAAAATATCTACCACAAAATTGACTTATGACCTAGAACTTTGGTACACGTATTGTTAGTTATCCCATCCACCAATGTCCTTAAAATGGGTGTGGTCGGTTAATAGACACGCTCATAGTAACCAACAAGTAGAGAAACTAAATTCTGCTTGTGCCGAATCTTAAATACCCTCCATCTTATTATAAGCACGGAAGAAATCAAGTGTTAATCACTTAATAAGTCTTGGTGGTGAGCGTTACGGCTTTGTATATTTGGTAATATATTTTTGTGTTCGCGGATACATTAGGTAACAGACATAAAAATATTTTTGTTCGGAGCCGATCAATTTCGATTTTAAAAACGTCCTTGTCATAAAATTGTGTTGGAGAGGTGAAAAGCCCAATTATGAACAATCATGATGCACTAGTAGCTCGACTGTAAGCTACATACATTGCAGCTCTTTTTATTCTATCTGCAAGATGGACTGCAACTTTGTTGTAAGTGGCTCCCTGACTCTTATGAATCGTAATAACCTCTGCTGGAACTACCGGAAATTGTCTCTTATTAATAGTAATATGTACTTTACGTCTGTATTGAAATGTTCTGTTATGTTTTTCAATGGGAGTCCATAGTGGTTCAGAATTATGAGACTTTTTTCTCCTTGCCTGAGAGCAAACTTTTCTATTAGAAAAGAGTATCCAAAGTGTCGAAATGGCTTCCCGATTTATTAGACATAATATATGCCATTAAAAGTCCCGTTGCACCGTTAACGACTCCATCGGCAGTGTCATTATTTAATATTTAAATTAATATATAAAATCCTTAATTTTATTTAAAATTGTCTGTTTTTGTTGTTCACTTAGAGAGTCAGCCTTAATAACATCATAACTTCTAGAAATATGCGCTTCCGTCTAAATCTGTGCTAAACGCTGTATATTATGTGTCAGCTTCCTTATTAGACCAAAATAAATGTATGGCATCCAAAGGGACTTCAGTATGTAAATTGACTGTCATTGATATCATTAAATATATGTCTTAAGGATTCATTTGTCCAACTGCCATGTTATTTATGTTAATGCAATTGCAAAAGTCCTGTCGTCTCTTTGTCTCATTATTTCGTCTAATTCATAAGGGTCGAACATATCCATATCTCGTCGTATTACATCTCCATTGGGATTATTTGAATTTGGATTGAAAATCCAACGGTCACCTACAGGCGAAGACAATAATTGGAATACCATCAAAAGACTCTGTAATTTTAAATATTTGTTTTAGTCTTGAATCCAGGAAACCTAACTAATAGAACCACCCATCAACACTTCATCAACAATAATAAGTTTCACTTCAATCCGTCTAGCAATAAGGGAATTAACTGTATCGTTGCTTAAGGGACGAATTTCTTCGGACGACTGAAAGAGAAAAGGGAGTGAAGAGTATATTCTCCAATTCCGAATACTGCTTTACCCGTTGGTGCACATAGCAAAATTAGAAATAAATCGTTGTGTTATTGCCTGATATTATATATTGTTTGTATCAAGCGACTTTTACCTACTCTCGCGTCACCTCCCCACATATTCATATAGCACTTCTTTTCTATTTGTTGCTTTTTATTCAGAGACCTTACGGATGTTAACAAATCCTCTACATTTACTAATGGAGGGATTTTTAGTAAACGGACACCTTCACTTTGATCGTCATTTTCTTCTTCATCTATGTACATTAAGTATATTTACGTCTCTATTAATCTCTGGCAAGGCCGGAGCTCTGCATTCTTCATCTAATAATTGCGATGCAGCAATGTTATCTTATCGGGGTGATTCATTTTCAGACTTGCCACCGCTATTGTTCTGAATTTCCTCTAAATTTTCCAATTCGTTTAGCGAAAATTTTTCGAATTGTTGTAGGTTTGTCATTATCATGTGAAGTACATGTTTGTTCGTTGTCGTTTTCTAAAATGTCTATTACGCCACGGAAAATATAACATAACCATTTGTCTGAAATAGTCTGCTCTGGATATATCTATATTTAATTTCGCAAATCGTATCCACGACAAATTCTTTCGTTTATAAATGTATCCAGAGTTATTTAAAGATTGGAGACCAACTCTACTATATTCCATATATGTTAGTAAGTTTTTTCGGTGTATCGATATATTTATTTTTGAAATAAATATTCTATACGGACATTATATTTTGAAGTAGTGATGTATTTGAAAATGTGAAAAATTAATACTATAATCCGTTAATAAATATTTGGAAGATATTAAGTACCCCCTACCACTTATTGATGATTTGTTTTCGTCCATGAAAGGAGAATATTTTACTAAGTTGGATTTATCTAGTGCTTATAAACAGTTAGTTTTAGATGAATTTTCTCAATTATAATGTGCTTGGAGTACCCATATGGGAATTTTTAAAATGACACGTTTATGTTATGAATGTTTTACGTGATATTCCTCATGTAGTAATTCTTTGGTGATTGTTTTGAAAACCACCTGAAATCTCTAGAAATAGTACTATCAAAGTTGTTTTTCAAGGATAAAGTTTCGTATCTAGGTTTTACTATCGATCGTAGAGGACTTAGTAAAAATGAAGACAGGATTTTATCAATTCTAGATGCACATATTCCCAAAAATGTATATGAAGTAAAAGCCTTAGTTGATATGTTGAATTATTGTTCTAAATTTATCGATAGATTTGCTCATAAAATGGTTCCGCTGTATGAGTTATTAAGGAAAAATGTACATTTTAAATGGAATAAACATTGTCAAGAAAGTTACGAACAAATTAAAGTAGATATTAGATTTGAACAAATATTAGATCATTTTGATCCGAAGCAAAAAATAGTCTTGTCTACTGATGCATCCAAATAAAGTTACTTGGCAAAAAGCTGTGGTTGAAGAACGTTTAGGTCAACAAACATATCGTTGTTATTTAAAAAAATAATAAGTTGATTAAAAGACACGTAAATCAAATGATTACCGGTATTTCAAACAATAATGATCAAAACGTTGTAAATGAAAACAATGGAAATGAAATTCTTAAAGCTATACAAGAACCATCGGTGAGCTCGCCTGATCCCGGTATAAGATGTGTAACAACTGAAGATGAAGTAGAGCAGGCGGATGTTACTAATAATAGTTTAAAACAGTCTAAAAGAAAATTAAGAAATTTAGAGAGCCTGAATTACAAGAAATAATTTTACTTACAGGATACATATGTGTAGGGTATCTACATGTTAATTTAAAAAAAAAACAAATTAGAATGGTTTTTATTGTCAATCAATCTTTGTTGTTAAAAAATAAAATAAAATAATTTTGTTTTCTCGGAAAAATAAATAAGTTTGTTATCTTAAAGAAATAATAATTTTAATAAAAATATAGAAATATAAGCTTCTATAATTGGCGATCCTGCGATACTACGATCCTGCCTTAATGATAGCAATTTACCTAATGCTGTACCTCCCAAATCTAATAACAACAGTGCAAATTTAAATCCAGCACAACAACAATTGCCGAAACCTATTCAAATTCCATTCTGCTATAATTTCGGAAATCAACTCTTCTTGCAGATCAAACCAACCAATTATGCAGAATTAAAAAAACTGAATATCATTTACGATAAACGAGTCACTACAAATGTAAATTCAAACTTTATACCACCATCATCGTCAAGCGGTACCACTACCCATTTAAGGGCAACAAAAGGTTGCAGTTCTTTGAATAAGTCTTCAGAGCATAAAGCCACATCACCGAACACAAATATTGAAACAGAACAAAAATCTTTAAATTCTAGTGATCTGGCCGAGGCATCCAGAAAGTTAACTGAAACATTGCGGAAATTGTCAATAAGAACAAATTCAAATCAAAACAGATCAACATATTCATTGCAGAATATATATATGTAAGTTTACACGCATAAAAATTTATGCCAGTATATATATGTATATAGAGACATTTTTCATAAATTAGGCTTCAAAAAAAAAAAAAAAAATTTTTTTATTAAAAAAAATAACACAAATTTCAAAATTTCTCTTTTAAAGAAAAAAAAAAAAAAACTTCAAAATTTTTCATCCAAAAAAAAAATTAATAATCAAAACGAAACGTTGTAAATTCTCTCTCTGAGATAAAAATGGAATTACAACATACATCTCCACATACCTCAGTCAAAAGTACATTTACCAATAACAACATGATAGATCTCATGTTAGAAAACATGACACAAGAATGTACACAATCTAACACTCATATTAATACAAATAACAATAATAACATTAACGATACACACTCACATACAAATATACACACAAACGCAAGAAACAACAATACTGAAATTTGTGCTACATCGGTTAAACTACCCCCTTTCTGGACTGATTTTCCCGACGCTTGGTTCATACAAGCCGAAGGGCAATTTAATTACAAAGGCATTACACAGGACGCAACTAAGTACGAATATGTGCTTACTTCCCTACCACAAGAAACAATTAGGACTGTTCTTGATTTTATCCGAGATCCTCCAGCAGTAGATAAATATATTTCTTTAAAAAAAATTCTCATCGAAAGACACTCTCTGAGTGAGAATTCTCGATTGGATAAAGTTTTGTCCGAACCAGATATGGGAGATCGCAAACCATCCGAGTTTTATCGACATCTCTTAATCCTCTCTGGATCAAATTTTAGCCCTGATGTGCTCAAACGTCTATGGCTTAAAAAGTTACCTAAAAGTTTAACCGTTGCTCTTACTGGCTCAAATATTACAAATATAAATGAGTTAGTAAAATTAGCTGATAATATTTGGGAAGTGAGTAATCCATCAGAAGTGCATGCTATCAGTTCTAATGATGCAAATAGTTTGGCAATTCAGTCACTACTTAAAACTCAAACGTTACTTTGTGAGAGTATCAACAAATTAACGCTTGAGGTAACGAGTCTGAAGTCAGAGATAGATCAGCGCAGATCTAGACCTCCTTCTCAGTTTAGATCACGCTCTCGTAACAGATCTAATTCACGAAATAATGGTCTTTGTTGGTACCACCACAGATACCAAAACAAAGCTCAAAAATGTATTCAGCCCTGTAATTTCAAAAATTCGTCAACAAACTAAATAAGCCCATTGTTGTGGCGACTAACAATGGAAGTTTTGAATATTCATCACGTCGCCTATTTATTTTTGATAAGGATAACGGTCTAAAATTTTTGATTGACAGTGGTGCAGAAATATCCGTTTTACCTGCTTCCAAATTTCCACACCAAAAACGTTCATCCGACATAACTTTAACTGCTGCTAACGGCTCATCTATACCAACGTACGGCAAGAAACTATTAAATGTTAATTTGAATCTTCGCCGTGAATTTCCTTTTATTTTTCTAATTGCCGACATTTCAAGACCGATTATTGGTGCTGACTTCCTCAGCAAATATGGACTACTAATCGATGTAAAACGCAAGCGATTAGTAGATCCTTTAACCAATTTATCCGTTGATGCCATTATGGCTTATTGTAAAATAGAGTTACCCAAACTATTTCTCATAGAAAATAAATATTTCGAACTATTGAAGAAATATCCAAGTTTGACCTCTGAACCAGATTACACCAAACCGGTCAAGCACAATACTGTACACAGACTAGCAACTGAAGGAGTCCTTCCGTTCTCAAAACCAAGACGACTAGATCCTATCAAATATAAAGTCGCCAAGACAGAATTCGATTTTTTAGTCAAATCAGGTATTTGTAGGCCATCCAATTCTTCTGTGGCTTCACCTCTCCATTTAGTAGCCAAAAAGGACCCTAATGAATGGCGTCCTTGTGGCGATTTTCGACGTTTGAATTGTATCACTATTCCTGATCGCTATCCGTTGCCTCACATTCATGATTTTAGTATAAATCTACGGAACAAATCTATATTTTCCAAATTAGATTTAGTAAAAGCTTACCACCATATGCCTATGGCTGAAGCCGACATATACAAAACAGCCATTACAACTCCATTTGGCATGTTCGAATTTGTTAGAATGCCATTTGGGTTAAGGAATTCGGCACAAACTTTTCAAAGGTTTGTGAATGAAGTATTTAGTGGTTTAGATTTTATTTTTGTATACATTGACGATGTTTTAATTGCAAGTGAATCGGAATCTGAACATTTAAAACATTTAAAAATCGTTTTTGATAGACTTGAGGAATATGGTTTAAATATTAAACCATCTAAATGTGCTTTCGGCACTACATCTATTGACTTTTTAGGACACAATATTTCAAAAGATGGCATTAGACCTTCTGAAGACAAAGTATCTGCCATAAAAGACTTTCAACGTCCTAAGTCCGTCAAACAAGCTCAAAAATTTGTTGGAATGATCAATTATTATCATCGATACATTCCAAAATTGGCAGAGCTAACACGTCCAATACATGCTATAATTAATACTGCTTCTAAGTCTAAAGACAAAGCTTTAATTTGGGACGATAAATCTACCAAATCATTTGAGCGTATTAAAGAAAATTTTGTCTCAAAGGTTCTGTTGAATCATTTCAATAGTGAAGCAAAATTGTCTTTAACCGTGGACGCTTCAAACATTGCAATCGGTGGTGTTCTTCAACAATGCTCGAATGGTTCAACGGAACCATTAGCCTTCTTTTCAAAAAAACTTTCTCCGTCTGAAATTAAATATAGTACGTTTGATCGAGAACTTTTAGCTATTTATTTATGCTTCAAACACTTTAAATACATTCTCGAAGGAAGACAATTCACAGTCTTTACGGATCATAAACCATTAACAATGGCATTAAATTCCAAAACAGAAAGAAGCCCAAGACAGACTCGTCATCTAGAATATATCTCTCAATTTACGAATGACATACGATACATACGAGGAGACGCAAACATTGTGGCAGACACCTTTTCTAGAGCTTTTGAAATTGACGCAGTACATTACACTGATTTAAATATGAAAATTCTATATAAAGAACAAGAAAATGACGCCGAATTAAAAAATTCTCTTCTCAAGTCGAACAACAATTTAAAACTTTACAAAATTCCCGTACTTAATTTTGAAATTGTCTGCGAAATGTCAGGGGCATGTCCAAGACCATATGTACCTCCCAGTCTGAGGAAAATTATATTTGAAAAATTACATAATATATCACACCCTGGTACAAAAGCTACAAGAAGACTCATTAGCACAAGATATTTTTGGCCTGGTATGAGTAAAGAACTCAATACCTGGTCCAGTCAATGTTTACAATGCCAAAAATCTAAAATCAATCGTCATACTAAATCACCTGTTTCTCCAATTCCTATACCCAAGGGCAGGTTTGAACATATCCATATAGATTTGGTAGGTCCTTTACCTCCTTCCAAAGGTCGCCGCTACCTTTTAACTATCATTGATAGATTTACTAGATGGCCCGAAGTTTATCCATTAAGGGATATTAATTCAAAAACTATAAGTCAAACATTTTTCAATAATTATATTCCTCGTTTCGGTGTTCCACTAGAGGTAACTAGCGATCAAGGTACACAGTTTACGTCACAATTATTTTCTGAATTGACCAAATTTCTTGGTTGTCACAGGATTGTTACTTCCCCATATCATCCGCAATCAAACGGAATGATTGAGCGTTTCCATAGACAACTTAAGGTCTCTCTCACGGCTAAAAATGATCCAAGCAAATGGTTTGATGAGTTACCGATTGTGCTCCTTGGTTTAAGATCAACTCATAAAGAAGATATTTCGGCTACTCCCGCTGAAATGGTTTACGGACAGAATTTACGTCTACCTGCTGAGCTCTTAATTCAAGGATCTACTGCCACTTGCTCAGAGGTTTTGGATAATCTCAAAGAACATTTTAAAAATGTCCGATCGTCCATCAGTCATCATAATAATCCTAATACTGGGATATTTATTCCGAAGCAATTGAAAAATTGCAAGTTCGTCTTTGTCCGTTGCATAAATAAAAGAAATCTTCAACAACCTTTCGACGGTCCATTTCAAGTCGTCGAAAAAGAACCTAAATTTTTCAAAGTTCTGATCGATGGCATAATTAAAACAATTTCTATTGATAGACTTAAACCACCCATTATTGAAACACCTATCACCAAAACAAACACCACTACCAAGAAACGTGTAACATTTAATTTATTAAGTTTAAAATCTCTCGGAGGGGGAGTGATGTAGGGTATCTACATGTTAATTTAAAAAAAAAAACAAATTAGAATGGTTTTTATTGTCAATCAATCTTTGTTGTTAAAAAATAAAATAAAATAATTTTGTTCTCTCGGAAAAATAAATAAGTTTGTTATCTTAAAGAAATAATAATTTTAATAAAAATATAGAAATATAAGCTTCTATAATATGTAACATTATATAAGATAATTGATATGTTCCCACTCATATGTACACTATATTAACACATATGTAAGATAAATTTAAAATGTTAATGTCAATGAACTTGATTATATATACACCCATCCCTTGTTTTACATGGTACTTGTTTTGCACGTTTTCGATCTTACACGGTTTTTAAAATCAAAATTAAAAAAAAATTATGTAGAAAATAACTAATTTTGACTGCACGAGAATTTATTTCTACTTAATTATAAACCTGGTAACACTGCAGACGTATACATGCTCTACTGTCATAAACTTGTACATATGTTGTACTTTGATAAAAACACAAAACAAAACAAAAATGGGAATTCCCCTTTTAGTGTTCAAAGCAAAAAAACCTCTTCCCATATGAGGTCCTATTATTTTTTGAGATATTTTGATGAAATTTGGAACAAGGAAACGTATTGGCCCAAAAGGACAACCCTTTTGAA
Source organism: Ornithomya chloropus (assembly GCA_963971445.1). Classification (NCBI taxonomy): domain Eukaryota; kingdom Metazoa; phylum Arthropoda; class Insecta; order Diptera; family Hippoboscidae; genus Ornithomya; species Ornithomya chloropus. The sequence goes on from OZ020530.1 coordinate 56,731,796, forward strand.
AATGGATAGGATCGGCCATTTTTAGAACCCCTAAAATAAATGTCTAAAAAAAGCTTATTTATAGTCGCTTTCGTTTTACACGGTTTTTCCATATAAAAATTATATTTTCGAAATACAGTAATGTATCTCCCGTGTAAAATGAGGCGCAAAAAGAAACCTTTTTGAAAATGATTTCAAAACAAACAAACAAAAATAAAAAAGACATATATATTATTTTGAAATTATTTGAAAATACAAGTAGGTACAGAAAAATAAAATTTTTAAGAGTGCCACAAACTATTATTAAAACATATATGAATAATATTAATGTAAATCAAAAATAAAAATATAGTAGATAAAATATAAATAAATCATAGTTATAATTATATAATAATAATAACAAAATATAAAAATTATTGTATAGAGAAAAAAAGATTAGATGTGAATGCACGACTAATTACAAACGTATGTGTAACTCATGCAAACAGATCCAATATAAGACATTTTGTTAATATATTTACAATAGAAACATGTATCAACAAAACCGTTTGCCTGGCAATCGAATGCGCGAACGTAATAGTATATTTCTAATATTACCAATGTCATCTATAGCCGGGTCAAAGAGATGATAGTTATCATTAAACATTTTGCAAAGAATCCGAAAGGGGCTGCGTAATTGATAATTTGTGCGACCAGATGACTATGATACTGTATTGTTCTGAACTACGCTCTCACGCCTTGATGTCTTTAGCGTGAAACGTGTCAGTGGGTTTGCCCTGAGTCGTTTCCAGTTCATACATGTTATTCCCACGCGCTCGTACCACTCTACACTTTATGAACCTTTTGCAAAGCTTCGCATTAATGCAATTTTTAAAGTTGCTAAGGGCAAAATTCCTTCTATAAACTTCTTGCCCTGGATGGAAGGTACAAACTCGCGCGCGTTCATTGTAACCTCTAGCACTCTTTTCATAGGCTGCGTGCAGGCTTTGTTTAATTTTTTCGTGAATGATGTTCATTTTATCTGCTCTTTTCAACTCTATTATGTTATGGTCCGACATTGAACTCAATTTCTTCGTCAGCTTGTAAAGAGCACCATTGGTATACATATGCAAACCAAACAACGCAAAATAAGGTGTTACGCCTGTTGCAGGATGTATCGAATTTCTTAGAGCGCCTTCTATTTCCGGTAGATACATATCTCAATCTCTATGGTCATTTTGCAAGTATGCGCGGATGGCTGCGAGCACTGATTGATTGACTCTTTCCGCGGCGTTGGATTGCGGTGAATGCACAGCAGTTTTAATGTGAGTGAATGTATTAGCCACGAATTGCTTCCGGTTGTCCGTTAGTATTAATTCCGGGACACAAAATGTATGGAATATGTGGCTCCTCAAAAATTTTATAACATTGGCCGTGGTTGCCTCTTTCATGGCCTTAAGAAACACAATCTTTGAAAAGTGGTCTACTATAACAAGGATGTACGTTTTGCCTTCCTTGAATCGCGGGTATTTACCCAGGAAGTCAATATACAGTTTTTGAAATGGGCGTTTGGTATACGAGTATAAGTTATGAAACAATTTAATTAGCGCGGGTTATGAAATAGTTTAATCAGCGCTTGAATAAAGTTTAATGACCGATATCGAATGCCCTGGTTATGAAATAGTTTAATCAGCACTTGAATGAAGTGGCGCGTGTCTGAAACTTTGACTGAGCTTTGTCCACTGTTATAAATAAGGCAAAAAAGAATGGCTAATTCATTCTTCTTTAATATTAAGTAGTAGTTAGTAGGAAATTTCTCAACTGATATACGTAAGATAACGATATTTAAACTGTTGCTGAATCCTGATATGTGTAACAAAGTCATCGAAATCTAAGGAAAATTAATATCCTGATAGCCCAGAGAGTGGTTACCTCTTTATATTTGTTGCCTGTGGTTCAACAATCTTCTAAATACACCAATCATTACGTGGAACGTTAACTGACAATAATTGGGAAATTACAACAACTGCTGTTGCTGCCGCTTAAAGGCGTTTTTTTACGAAAGGTGCCACCATGTGAGTAAAAATAATCAAAAATTAGTAAAATTTATTGAAAGAAGAAAACTATCTATTTAAATAAAAAATGTTGGAATATTTTTTTTTGAAAAAGGAGAAAATACCTATTTAAATTTTAAAAAATGTTATGAAGAATTTTGAGAAAAAGAAAAAGTATCTACTTAAAGGAAAAAGGTTATAAAAAGAAAAAGTATCTATTTAAGAAAAAAAAATGTTATAATATTCTATTATTACGAAAAATTATTATGAAAAAAGAGGCATTTAAGAATTAAAGTTAAATATAATTTCTTTTCCTACAGAAGCTATTAAAAAGAAAGAACAAAAAAAGAGAGAAAGAATTTTTTTTTTTTAGAAAAAAATTTTTAGAAAATAAGTGATTAAAATATTTTCAAGAATTAATTACAAAAATCAAGAATTAATTTTTAGATAGGTCGTAAAGTAATTGATTTAATTCCTTGAGTTGACTTATCTTGAAAATTTGAACAATAATTTTTATTTATTGAAAAAAGAGGCATTAAATTCATTTGAAATATCAAACCCACAAAATATTTTAGGACCGCCCGTGTTGAATGGAGTTTCTGCTCCTCCTGCTTCAGCACCTTCATCAGTACCCATAAATACTCAGTTGGAACCTATGGTGATAGAAGTTAAAGCGACCTCGAAGGAGGTGCTTAAAAAAAACACTTTATTTTATATAATTAGAACACAATTTATTATCATTATAACTTATTAATTATTTATTATTTTTTGGCCAACTGGCCTTACCTTTTCGCTCTATATTTAATTCTAATCTTAATGTTCTAATTGAACTTCTATTTATGCATTATGTTTGCACATAAGTGCATTACTGTATTTGGCCACCGTGGGATAATGCTGATTGTGCATAATCCACGGTGTAACCCGACGCTTGTGTCTGGTTGTTGAAATAGCACAGCTGCAAGCATAGCCGACTGTGAGACGCCTTAACTTAGATATTGTCACTAGAATTTTGAGTGAGCAAGGGGGACAAATCATTAGGGGTATAATGAATCCCATCACTGACTTTGGGGCAATGAACGATCAGAGTATAAGACCTGAGCACAGAGATAGGTTGGAAGACTTAGACAAGATCCCAGACGTGGTACGGTGTCTTAGGTAGTTTTCAGCGAATCCCGGGGAATTCAGCTCCTGGAAAAACAGTGTGGAGCGTGTCTTGGAAATTTACCAACCTTTAGTTGGTACGGCTAGGTATTACGGTATACTTAGCGTGATCAGGAATAAGATAGTGGGCAATGCTGATATCGCCCTGGAATCTTATAACACCCCATTGGACTGGCGTGCGATATGTCGCTGTCTAACACTCCATTACGAAGATAAGCGCGATATTCCGACATTGGAATATCAAATGTCCACATTAATTCAGGGATCGGAGACTGTGCGAGAGTTTTATCAGAGGGTTTATAAACATTTGTCCCTAATACTGAACAAAATAGGCGGCATGGAATTAAATAGGGAATCGTCTACACTCTTGATACAAACATACAGGGATAAGACATTGGATACTTTCATTAGGGGTCTCAGAGGAGATTTACCGAGATTGTTGGCTATGCGAGAGCCGGCTGATTTGCCGCAGGCTCTGCATTTGTGCCTGAAACTAGAAAATCAAAATTATAGAACTTTGTATGCTAATAAGACTCATGGACATGTTGCACCTGAAGTACCTTTTAATAATACCCTAAATAAACCAGCTCCGCCAAAACGGACGAGTCAAATGCCATTCTATCCACAATTAGCTTTTGTGCCACAGCCACAGAGACCATTGTATCAGCAAAGACATTTTTTTCCACAGAGACAGAACTACCAACAAGGACCTTTCCATCAACAAAGACCATTGAATAAGCGGGAGATTTTCCGTCAGCAAAGACCACCTCGACCACCAAAACCAATGGACATTGACCCAAGCATACAGACAAGACAAGTAGATTACGCTAACAACTTGAATAGACAGTTCGCAACGAAAGACCATTGACGCAGCCGGCGAACACTCCTAACAAACAGCAGAGGAACTTTCATATCGCGATTTCAGCAATTTGGCTAAGAGGGAACAGCAGGATGATGAATGCCTTATACAGACCTACCAGGACACGATTGGGGAAAGATATGAAGACTATGAGGAGAGAGTGCGTGAATACGTGTAATCTCTGGACTTCGGAGGCGAAAACGAACCTACATATGGGGGAGAAAAACAGGACTTATCGGATATTCATTTTTTAGACTAAAGAACTCCTCGTTACCTTATTTTGAGGCTAAGACGGGGAGTGGGAAGATTTTACACATATTGATAGACACAGGATCCAATAAAAACTATATTAAACCAAACTTAGTAGATCGACCTGTTCCTAATGAACAGGCATTTTTTGCGAATTCTATAGGAGGTGTGGTGGAAATCACTCACCATAAAAAAGTTAATCTGTTTAACATTGAAAATAAAGAGGCTAAATTATTCTTGTTACCAACGCTCAAACCTTTTGATGCTATCTTGGGTATGAACAGTCTGAGGGACATGAATGCTGTTATCTACACTAAAAATGACTACATGACTATAGGAAAGGGAGAAGAATTAAAATCAAACATTGGCAAGTACAATCAGTGAACGCTATTAATATCCGAGCAGACCATTTGACTGACGACCAAAGGAAAAGGGTCTATGAAATAGTGCACAGTCTCTTTTTTCTGAACCCAACGAAAAATTAACTTATACAACTAGGATTAAAGGGGAAATACGTACAATGACTAAAGAACCTGTTTATTCTAAAAGTTACCCATACCCAATGTCTCTTAAAGACGAGGTGGACCAACAAATCAAGAAGTTATTGGAGGATGGCATAATAAGACAATCAAAGTCGCCTTACAATTCACCCACTTGGGTCGTTCCAAAGAAAGAGGACGCATCAGGGATAAAGAAATTTAGAGTCGTTTTAGATTACAGGAAGCTCAATTGGATCACCAATGCAGACAAGTACCCAATTCCGGAAATAGGAGAGGTTTTGGCCAATTTAGGAAACAATAGGTATTTTACTGTAGTTAAACTTAAGAGTGGTTTTCATCAAATACCATTACGAGAGGATGATATCGAGAAAACGGCGTTCTCTGTGAACAATGGCGAATACGAGTTTACGAGACTGCCGTTTAGGTTAAAAAATGCTCCGGCTATATTTCAAAGAGCCGTGGATGCTATGTCTATGTTGACGATATAATAATATTCGGGAAAGATGAAAAGACACACTTAAAAAATATAAATGCAGTTTTTAAAACACTGCAGTCAGCAAATATGAAGGTTCAACTCGATAAAACCGAGTTTCTGAAAACAGAAATAGAATTTCTAGGCTTCATAGTCTCGCAGGAGACTATGACCAATCCAAAGAAAATAGAAGGTATGGTGAATTTCCCTGTACCAAGAACGTTGAAGGAGTTGAGATCTTTTTTGGAACTTACAGGCTATTATAAGCGATTCGTTCGGGATTATGCTAAACTAGCAAAACCCCTTACGAATCTTTTGAAAGGGGGTGATGGACATTCATCCTCCAAAATTTCTTCATTGAAAGTCATCGAGTTAGGCAAACACGAACTGGATGCCTTTAATGAGGTCAAAAGTACCTTAGCATCTCAGAACATTCTTTTGACATATCCCGACTATTCTAAAGACTTTTACTTAACAACGGACGCATCGAATTTTGCAATTGGGGCTGTATTAGAGCAGGAACGCAGAGCAATTTCTTTTATATCTGGTACCCTTTCAAAATCGGAAGAAAATTTTGCAACAAACAAAAAAGAACTTCTAGAAATCATCTGGGCCTTAAGTTCCTTTAGAAATTATTTGTATGGCAGGGCGATAATTAAGATTTTTACTCACCATCAGCCTTTGACTTATGCCCTGAGCAATAAGAACACTAATACCAAAATGAAAAGATGGAAATCTATATTAGAAGAATACGATTATCAACTGGTTTACAAACCCGGGAAATATAATGTGGTAGCGGATGCACTGTCTAGGAATCAGATTAACTCGCTAACTCCCAAAATCCATAGCGATAGCAGCTCGGGTCAGAACTTAATTCCAACAGTTGAATGCCCGCTGAATGTTTTTAAGATTCAAATACAACTGCTCTTGGGGGAAACCTCAGACGATAGGTTCGAATTACCATTTCCTACTTACCATAGACACATAGTACAACGACACACCACCGAAACCATCATGGGGAAGGTGCAACGGATTTATCCGATGCATTTTCAGAGTTATAAAATGAGATTTACTCAAACCATAGTTAAAGATGTTCCGTCTGAAACAGAAAGAGTAGAAATAATCGCGAAGGAATACAATCGTGCCCATAGGAGAATACAAGAGAACATGGAACAGATTTTGCAAAAATTTTATTTTCCCTTAATGAAGTCAGAAATCAGGAGAGTCATAGGACAGTGTTGGATTTGTTTGGAGAATAAATATGATAGACATCCCAATAGAACCGAAATAAATCCAACACCTATTTCAGAGAATCCTGGGCAGATCGTCCACATTGACCTATATATTACAGAGTGTAATTTGGTTCTGACGGCAATCGACAAGTTTTCTATGTATGTTCAAGTTAAGATTATTAGATCAAGAGCTGTAGAGCATATTAAGGAACCTTTGAGGGAGATTATTATAGCGTTCGGTGTTCCTAAAGTAATTGTCATGGGTAACGAGAAATCTTCAAAATCCTCAGCGATTTTGTTTATGCTGGAAAATCAGTTTGGGATTCAGATTCATAATGTGCCACCATACTCGAGCAATTTGAATGGACAGGTTGAGAGATTTCACTCAACACTGACCAAATTAATGAGGTGTTTTGTGATTGAGAGCAACCATTCCTTTTTCCACGACTTGCTCATAAGAGCTGCGAATGGGTACAATCATAGTGTTCATTCCACTATCAAGAAAAAGCTAGTCGAGATGTTTTTTGGGTTGTCCGTTTCAACTGATCCTGGGGGACTGATAAACGAACGTAGGGTAAATGTTGAAAGACTGCAAAGAAGACAATTTGGCCTATCATAACAAAGATAGGAGGCCAATGAAGACTTATGCTCCGGGAGAAGTGCTTTATGTCCGTATTAATAAGCGCTTAGGTTCTAAATTAACAGCACAGTACAAGAAAGAAATTGTGAAAGAAAACCAAAATAGTACTGTAACCATTGCAACTGGCAGATTGGTCCATAAAAGTCTGATAAGAAACTAATGATTTTACATTCCTTAGGTTGTTGTTTGTCCTGTTCGCTTTGATTGTGCCAAGTCGCCTCGACATACAGATCGTGGACTATAGCGCCTCACATTTGGTGACCATTAATGATGGTTTGGCGAAAATCAAAGAAAGAACCTTTACATTTGTCCATATGATAAATATATAGAAATATGAAGGAGCGCTGCAAAATACCACAGCGTACATTGAGAAAGTGGTACCCAAAGGTCACATTTTGTACCCCGTAATAAAATACGACATAGATCAAACCATTCGAATATTGAAAGATATTAACCCTAATAAAAATAGAAGCAAAAGGTCAATAGACATCTTGGGAACCGCCTGGAAATATTTTACCGGTTCACCGGATCATGACGATTTAAAAATGATACAGAGCACTTTACAAAACAATAGACGAAGCAGGGGGATAAGGAGATCGATGGGTTTGTTCTATTGCAGCGTGATAGAATTCGCATAATTAAAGAAGAATTATTAAACATCAAATATGCGTTGCAGTGGGCAGGTCATAACATTTTGAATTCAGTGCTTCTTAACCAAATGGAAATAGGATTGGCCGTAAACAAACTAGAATCAGTTCCATAGAAGAGGCATTAAGATATAGTAGTGTGAGTGTTTTGGGAAAGAATAAAATAGTTTTATATGTTATTACAATACCATTAACTGTAATCAAAAACTATTATTGTTTTATTTTGAAACCTGTAAACAAGACTCGAAGATCTGTTATGTATTTGTTAAATTTATATACTTGACTTGTTAACTTATATGAATTGTGAAACAATCTAAAAAATGAAATAAAGAGTAGTTCGTAAGCATCTTTTGAATAAGCAAGAACGCGTGCATTATTCGGCTAAACATAACATTATTGGCGATGGTCAGTAAAAAATGGTTATATAATTTTCTTGCTTACATATTGCCAAACATTAACGTTTATTTATTCACAAGCCCCGATAATACTCAAGGAAGCTTCTGGAAGAGCAACAAAATTGGATTCAAGCCATACTCAATCGTCAAATTGATTCCCAAAAAATAGAGCAACCGCTAGTACCTGCTTTTCAAAAATTTCAAAATTAACATCATAAGTGGGATTCATATTTGCAACAATTACAGCAGCATTTTAGTGCTTATGGGGTTTCCAACCCTGAAAAACAAAAATCATTTTTTTTGTCATGGATTGGTCCAGAATTGTTTGATTTATTAAAAAACATATTTGGTAGTACAAACATCGAAAGTCAAAGTTTTGCTGACCTAACCTCAAAATTGTCAGATCATTTCATGTTAAAGCAGCATGTTATAGCAGCCCGCTATCACTTTTTTAAAACGTTCATGAAGCCTAATCAAACGTACAAAGAATGGGTTGCCGATCTTAGAGGAATAGCTAGACAGTGTAAATTTAACTGTGGTGTTGATAATGGTCTAAGAGATTTTTCAAATGAAATGATCCGTGATCAAATTATAGTTCATACACCACATGATACAATTAGAACTGCCGCCTTACAAAAAGCACTACCAACGTTATCAGAAGTTTTACTTATTGAAGAATGGTACGAAGCAACTACAAAAACTGTAGAAACACTTAAAGAAAATTCTTTAGAAAATGAAATTCACGTAAACGCTGTTAAAACTATAAATAAGAAATTGCGTAATAAAGTAAATAATGGACCACAATCTAAACGTAAGTCGTGTTTGGGTTGCTAAATAAATCATGAAAAAAAAGATTGTAGATTTAAAAAGGCAAATTGTTATAAATGTGGTAAAAAGGGTCACATTGCAGCCGTATGTTTATCTCAAAAACAACAACATAAGAAAAAATTTGTAAGCAGACGAAATGAAATAAATAAATCAGCTGATGTTGAGGTTATTGAATCTATTTACAAAATAACAGGCATTGTAAAAAACGAAAATAATAAAAATTTTATAGATTGCAAAATTTTAAACAAAATTGTTACATTTCAAATAGATTCTGGAGCGTCCGTATTACAATGGATACATACATAAGCTTAAATTTACCACCATTACAACATACTAAACGTATATTGCACGATTATGGTCGTAATAAAATCCCAGTTAAGGGCGAAATTAACGTAGAGATGCAATGTGGTGAAATTGTTAAAAAAGTTTGTTTAATTGTGTTAAGTTCTTACAATAATACATAATCTTTTTGGATTAGATCTATTAAATGCATTTGGCTTTAAGATACAACAAGTAAATTCAATAAATACTGCTGATAAAAATCAAATTAAGCAATTGTGTAATAAGTACTGTGATTTTGATTCGTCAATGGGAACGATTAAAAACTTTAAAGCCCATATTCAGTTGAAAACTAATGCTATGCCTAAATATTGTAGAACTAAGCCAATACCATTTGCACAAATGCCTACATTTAAAATGGAAATTTAACGGTTAGTTAGTAAAGGTATCTTATGTCCTATAAAATTTAGTGAGTGGGCTTCGCCTATTGTTTTGGTAAATAAGCCTGATGGCTCATTACGCATATGTGGAGATTTTAAGCAAGCTGTCAACGCACAAACAGAAATTGATCAACACCCATTGCCTACTAGAGAAACATTATTATATACAATACGATATGGCAAATATTTTTCGAAAATTGATTTAAAGGAAGCTTATGTACAGATGGAGCTTGACGATGATTCTAAGCAGTTTATGGTAATAAATACTTCTTTAGGACTTTTTCAGTATCAACGTTTACCATATGGAATTGCTAGTGCACCTGCTATTTTTCAAAAATTTCTTGAACAATTACTGGCTGGAGTAGAAGGTTGTGCAAACTATTTAGATGATATTATTGTATCAGCTCCTGATATGATCACTCATTTAGTTTAGAAAAAGTTTTTCAAATTTTACGAGCCTATGGTGTAAAATGTAATTTAAATAAATGCCATTTCCTACAAGAAAAAATTGAATATCTTGGTAGAATAATTATAGCAGATGGCATATTACCTGATGATTCTGAAGTAAGAGCAGTACAAGAGTTACAGCCACCCAAGAACCTAAAACAATTAGAAGCTTTTATTGGTAAAGTGAAAACTTTTTGTTGGAATGTTAAAATCAGAATGAGAAAAATATACAAAAATATTGATATATGTAAAAAACTAATGTATATAAATTTCTTCGTTATTGCATTAACAAGTATTAACACCTCCCCTCGAACAAATATCCATACGTTTATTTTTTAATGTTTGATAATATTGACATGCCCAAAGCCTTGATGCATTTGAAATGTTTTTCGGTTGTTAAGCCTTTGGTCAACACGTCAGCTGGTATTTCTTCGGTAGGCATATATTTAAGACATACTTCTCCATTTTCTATTTTTTCTCGAATAAAGTGATGTCTGGTATCAATATGTTTTTTGCGCGAATGATATGCTGTATTAGTGGCCAACTTCTGGGCACTTTGGTTATCATTATAAATTATTAAAGTATTTTGTTGTATACCAATTTCACGATATAGTTCTTTCAAATATAAAGCTTCTTTGGTCGTCTCTGTTATTGCTAAGTATTCGGATTCAGTGCTTGATAAAGCTACTGTTCGTTGCTTTTTAGAATGCCAGCTTATTACTGAACCAGATAAAATAAAAGCATAACCAGTGAAAGATCTTCTATCACTTTGATTCGCAGCCCAATCTGCATCTACTGCACAAGACAAATTGTTGTTACATTTTTTTTATAAAAGACTTAAATCTTGAGTTCCTTTTAAATATCTTAAAACTCTCTTTGGTGTCTTCCAATGTTGTTCTGTATAATTAGTGTTAAAATGACTGGAAATTGCCTGTGTAAGCAATATCTGGTCTAGTTGTTACTGCTAAATATAATAACGCACCAATCAAATTTTGATACTGAAACTGTTTCATTACGTTCTGGTTTGTTTTTTCTGGTTTTTCTAATTTACAGCTAATTTCAATTGGCGTATTAATTGCTTTACAATTTTCCATATTGTATTTTTGAAATATAGTTTGTATATAATCTTTTTGACTTAGAAAAACCATGTTTGATGACAAGTTTGGGTGAAATTCTATACCAAGACATTTTTTTGCTAGCCCAAAATCTTTCATTTCGAAATACTTTTCAAGTTGTTTTTTGATGGTACAAATCCAAGAAGAATCATTGGAAGCGAGTAATATATCATCCACATATATAGTTAAAAGCATTATTTTATCTTCCATTTTATTAATAAATAAACAAGGATCTTGTTTAGATTGAATAAAACCAAGATTTCGGAGAACAAAAGTGAGTTTTTCATACCATTTTAATCCTGATTGACGTAAGCCGTAAAGTGATTTTACCAACTTACAAACTGGTGATTTATAATTGTTTAAACCATTTAACCATTTTTTAGCCGTATTTTTAACCTTTTCACTTTTTGTTTTAGATGAACCAGTTGGCTTTCCAGAGACCAATTTTTGTAATACATTTGCCATATATTCGGGAATTTTCATAAAAACATCTTTATCGAATATCATGGGAAACCATTCCCTACATTACCTAACCCAAATATTCAGCCAGCCTCCTCAAACCTCAATTTGAATAACATTCCATATTTTTAAATACGATCGAGGAGGACGCACTTTGAAGGGGAGGAGTTATGAAACAATTTAATTAGCGCGGGTTATGAAATAGTTTAATCAGCGCTTGAATAAAGTTTAATGACCGATATCGAATGCCCTGGTTATGAAATAGTTTAATCAGCACTTGAATGAAGTTTAATGACCGATATCGAATGTCTGTGTAAATTGCTACCTCATGTGTTTCCCACGGCGCGTGTCTGAAACTTTGACTGAGCTTGTCCGCTGTTAAGAATGGCTAATTCATTCTTCTTTAACATTAAGTAGTAGTTAGTAGGTTATAGTAATAAGAATAATAATAATATATCGAAACAGTGTAATAATAATCAAAAAATAATAAATAAAAATATTTTTTAAAAAGACAAAATAAAACAAATTAGTTTAATTTATACTTCTTTACCAATTCATGGACGCAAGCTTTTGTTAGTTGATTTTCATTCTTTACATATTTGGCAATTCGCTACATAATGATGCAGCTGGTTAACCATTCCTGGCCAATAATACGTTCTTTTAATTCGCTCCAGGGTTTTATTTACGCCACCATGGGCTGCTGTTCTCTACTATGATATATGTAAGGTTGTCGGGAATCCATAATTTCCATTCACTTTGCGTGAAATTTTCGTCGTTATTATTACTATCGCGCTTAAACACCATACCATCTTTTATTTGCAAATCTGGTAATTTATCTTTATTTTGTTCTACTTGACGTACTACTTCCATTGTTGTCTCGAAGCCTAAAATTTCGTCAGGACCTGTGCATTTTATCTCATCTACCATCCTTGATAGGGTGTCTGCAACGATGTTGTCTGCGCCTTTTCTATGCTGTATCTCAAAATCAAATCCTTGCATTTGTAACAACCACCTGGCTACCTGCCGGAGAGGTCTTTTAGTGACATTAGACATTTTAAGATGGCATGGTCAGTTATTACCGTGAATGGCATCATCTATGTATATATATGATGGGAACTTTTTTATTGCGGTTACCGCTGCCAAACATTCTTACTTCGTCACCGAATAATTTTTTTGCGCCGCATTTAATTTCATAGAAAAAACGCGACTGGATATTCGTTACCATCATCGTCTTGTTGTGATAACACAGCGCCTATACCATATTCGGATGCATCACACTGCACCGTGAAAGGTTTGTTAAAGTTAGCGTGCCTGAGAACCGGTGCTGATGTCAATGCCGATTTTAAAGTATTGAATGCTTCTATGGCTTCTTTTGACAGACTAAACTTTTTCCCTTTTTTTAAGCAATTGGTAAGTGGAGCACATATCGTAGAAAAATCTTTGATGAATCGCAACACGGTATTGTAAATGCTGTATATGGTTTTGACTCGGCGTCCAACTCTATCTGCCAAAAGGCATGCTTTAAATCAACGCTGCTAATGTAATGTGTTTCATCGATTATACTGAGTAAACCATCAATATTTTGCAGTGGGTAAGCGTCTTTTACTGTTACATTGTTTAGCTTACGTGCATCTAAACAAAACCGATTCTTCTCAGGTTTCCTCACAATAGTTGTGTTGTTTCTTCTATAACTCCTAGTGACAACATGTTATTAATTTCCGCGTACACTATTCGTTGGACAGCTGGTGATAGAGGATAATGTTTGGCCTTCACAGGTTGTGTGCCTTCGATCAACTGGATGTGATGTTTTTCTAGCTTTGTTCGGCCTAACCCTTCCTTTTCAAACGTGGGGAATTCGTCTATAACTTTTTGGACTGCGCCCTGTTGATCTGAGCTGAGTACATGTGGCTTGAGTTTTATGTTACTGGTCGTCACCTCTATCTTCTGATTTCCCATTTCGATTATTTCATCGACTGGTATTATATTAGGCGCTAATTGGAATTTCAGCCAAAAATCCACACCTAAATACGCCGCTTGTTCCATATTCGGGCACAGATAAAATAGTATTCTTTTACATTAGTTCTTATATTTTACTTGTAGGTTCACTTTGCCTAAGATACGGTGCGGCTGGCTACTTGCTGTGCGTACTATTGAATTGATAAATTTAATTTCAGTATTAATGTTTTCAAGGAACTCACGACAATTTTTTCCCAATAAACTTACTGACGCTCCACTGTCTAGCAACTTTCGTACTGTTACCCCCTCTATTTCAATGTTTAAATATGTGCGTGGGTCAGTTGGCGGTGACGTGTTATGTTTCACTGCTTCGCATACTGCCTTGTATTTCCGCCTTCTCTCTTTAAATTTTTTTCTGATTTTTTGGATGCCATTGATTTTCTTCCTCTGTACCAAATATTTTTCGCTTTGTTTCTTCACAGTTAACTTGCCGGATGTGTAATGGTCATTCATGTCGTATCTTTGCAAAATCCTTGTTTTCGATATTTGTGTTTTTCCGTTCCTTTATGGGTGTGAGTTTGGTGCTTCGGGGATACTTTTCGAACGCTGCGTTCCCTCTGCCGCAACGCTCCTTCGCGAGTTTTCCTGATTACACTTTGGACATCTTGGCGTTATAACGTCCGGCTTGCCGCAACGATAACAAAATACTGCCCTTTTAACGATGTGCACTCCATATACATGTGCCCTCCTTGTTTGCAATTCCAGCATGTTACAGCGGGACGGTGATCTTTACAATAATGAACTGCTTCGACCTCAATGAACTCTTGATCTTCTGGTGTTGGCAGTGTACGAACAGATGGAAGAGTTTTCTCGATAGTCTTGCATTCTATCCGCAACTGTTCCACTGAAAATACAGGCATCGGATAAACTACTTTACAGATCGATTCTTTTACGTTATTTTTTAATATCTTCACCATCTCTTCTTCCGCCAATGGTTGTGACAAGCGTGCGCGTAATTTCTGCATTTCGAAAAAATATGCATCGGTACTTTCATTCGCTTCGTTTTTAGTGTAGGGTTTAATCGGTGTGTCTTGGATCTGGTAAATGGAGATGCTGGATTGGGGACGTAACACTTGCGTTTTGAACGTTTAAGATATGCTGCGTTTTCTTTATCCATATGTCCCTCAGGTACATGTATGAATGCTGCATATACGTCTCGTTGTATTATTTCGATCTATATTTATACTACTTAAATTTTTTCTATGTTTAAAATACTATATCGTCATACAATATCATATTAGAAAATAGTTTAAAAATTGAAAGTTGCTTAAAAAAAAGTTGAAAGGAAATGTTTTACAACAAAAAAATTTTATAAACATGAAACTGGAACACTTGTTATTAATTGTGGTGGTTTTATAAAGTTAAATGTAAATAATAAATGTCAATGTAGTGGCGATCCTGGAGGGATCGCCATGTGGTTTTATAATGTTATTCTTATTTAAACAATATTTATTGTACGGCGCGTAACGCGCAACTTCAGAATCCTGTGTGAATACGCAAGATATTTGATAAAATATTGTTGGAAGATAGAGACAATTTTACAATTAGATTTTTGTACATTGTCTGATTTATTCAATAAACTATCGCCTCTTATACACTAGAACATTGTCTTTTTTTTACAAATGGTACACCAACAATTTATAATAAAAAGAAACTTAAATTTGGATATTAGTTTTGATTATTAAGCTAAATTATTTAAACTAGGTTGCAATTAATTATTGCTTAAATAAGAAATTGTTGAAATAGTGACATACTTTTTTTGTTTGCCTAGGTAGGCACTTTTAATAAAATTGTTTTATTTAAATTAAATTAGTATAGGTGTGCATTATTATTTAGGCACACTACATAATTAAATGTGATCTTAATGATGATAATTTATATTTTTCTTAATATATTGTCAATACATTTAATTGAATCATAAATAATATAAAAATTTTTAATTTGTATAAACAGTTATTCTTGCGAAAGGTATTTACTCTACCGGTTTGATCAATTGATCTGAACGTTTCCAAAAGGACAAAACAAACGACAAATGAACTAATCTTAATTTAAAATTAACGCGTGTTGATTTACGAATATACAAATTATCACGAAATTTGCATATATATGTATTGCTTGATTTATATCCTTATCTAAATTTTTATTAATATACCAATACCGCGAGGAATTCAACTATTAACAGCAATAGAACGCGCTAAAATTCTTAAATCACAGAAAGAGGAAAAAAAAGAAAAGCTATTTATTCTTTGTACTTTCAGTACGAATGGGCTTTACCGTGAAGGATGTAGGAGTGGTGCAAAGTGAGATGTCATAGAACAAAGATGTTATGTAAAGCCATCGGCTACCCTTAAGGTGGCGCTCCTTACATCGTAACATTTGTATTTTTTTTTTCTGTCTACTACCCGCACAATCAAACTACGATTTACGTCCATTTCAGCTGCGGTCTTGAGAAAGTGTATTAACCCCTAACTGTTTTTAAATTTTTTTCTAGTCTCTTTTATAATATCCTCATATTGTTGTTTTTGCAAAACTAAATAAAACGCAATAAATTGATATACGGTTTTTAAACAGAAACAAAAAAAAAACCTTAACTTGGAGTGATTCACTGTTTTTCGCACTTCACCTTTTTATACCCTCCACCTCAGAGATAAGGGTATACCAATTGCAACACTCAGAAGGAGGCGTCAGAGACCCTACAAAGTATATATATTCTTGATCAGCGTCAAAAACTGAGTCGATTTAGACATGTACGTTCGTGTGTCCGTGTGTTGTTGGCACTCTCAAGGGCGTAAATTTTGAGATATTGAGCTGAAATTTTGTACAGGCACTTTTAGTTTATGCACGCAGATCGCTATTTAAAATGGACAAAATCGGTACAGCGCCATGCCCACAATCGATAAAAATCTATTTATCTGCCACAAAAATTGAGCTATAAACTTAAAATTTGGTACATACGTCTAAAAATATTAGCTTCATCGGTTTGCCAAAAATGGGCCTATTCGAATTACAGACACGCCCACACTTAATAAAAATCTTTATATCTGCCACAAAAGTTGACCTAATAACCTGAAATTTGGTACCTATATACATAGTTATCCCATCTACTGAGGTGCCAAAAATGGGCGCGGCCGAATAACAGACACACCCACAATTTTAAAAGAACCATATTTAACGTAAAAGTAGACTTGCATGCTGATACGTAATATGTACACTATTAGAAGGCGCAATATATATATATATTTGCCACGCCCTTTCTTGTAGAGGTGGAGGGTATTTAAGATTTCGTCTAAGCCAAATTTAGTTTTCTTACTTGTTTTATTATTTTTGTTTTTGAAATCAAAAAAAAAAATTTTTATATGGGGAGGAGTTCTAAAAATGGTCCGATCCTATTCATTTTCATAAAGGTTTCTTTTTGGGCCAAATAATATCCTTGTACCAAATTTCATCGAAATATTTTTAAAAATTAAAGGACCTCATATGGGGACGGATTCTAAAAATGGTCCAATCCGGTCCATTTTCAAGAGTTCCCCTTTGGGCCAATACAAGTCCATGTACCAAATTTCATCAAAATATCTCGAAAAATGCAACCTGAAGCTTGCGCACAAATTTACATGGACAAACAGACAGACATGGTTAAATTGATTCAGATTTCGATTCTTAATCGATCAGTATAATTGAAATTGCGTGCGGCATTTGCCGCTTAGGACTAACAAACATCCGCACAAACTTAATATACCCTTTTTCACAGGGCGGTACAGGGTATAAACATTATTAACTATCACAAAAGACTCTACAAAGCCTATAATGTCCTTGTAATTACTAAAACAGCACTGCACTTTTACTTGAATGCCTCCCTCTAATTCATATTGTGGTTATTCTTTTTTTTTATACCTTCCACCTCAGTGATGAGGGTATACTAAGTTTGTTCTTCTGTTTACAACACTCAGAAGGAGGCGTCAGAGACCCTATAAAGTATATATATTCTTGATCAGCGTCAAAAACTGAGTCGATTTAAACATGTACGTTCGTGTGTCCGTGCGTTGTTGGCACTCTCACGGGCAAAAATTTTGAGATATTGAGCTGAAATTTTGTACAGGCACTTTTAGGTTTTGCACACAGATCGCTATTTAAAATGGGAAAAATTGGTAAAGAGGCACGCCCACAATTAAAATAAATCTATTAATCTGCCAAAAAACTGCCCATGAACTTGAAATTTGGTATGTAAATCGTTTAATATTCCCTTCATCTATATTAAAAAAATGGGCGTAGTCAGATAACAGACATGCCTACAATCAACAAAAATCTATATATATACCACCAAAATTAACACATGAATTTGAAATTTGGTGTACTTATATAAAATTATCCATTCATCGCTGTGCCAAAATTATGTATGGTGTAAAATTTTTTGGTTGTTGTTGTTTTGATATTTTTATTAGTTATGCATGTGTGTATATATGATGCATAAGAGAGACATGCGACGTCGCTACCACTACATTGTTAAAGGACATTCCAAATGTCATCACAGGCCAGACTATACAAATGCACCCACTTACACATATTTGTATATCAAAACTGTTAACTGTGCAACAACATTTATTTATTAGAAATATATATAAACATTTAACAATAATTTGAAAACTAGGGTAACAGTATAATGTTCTAGTTTCTAGACGATAAGAAAAGATTTAAAAAAAAATATTCAACGTAAAAGTAGACTTTCAAGCTGATACGTAATACATACACTATTAGAGGGTGCAATATATATATTTGCTACTCCCACCATTGTGGAAGTGGAGGGTATTTAAGATTTGGCCCAAGCCAAATTTAGCTATCTTACTTGTTAATGAAATATTTTTACATTATATCAAAATAAATTATTTATCACGCATACGCCCTAGGACACATCAGTGGATGGGAATTATATATATATATATATTTATATATATATATATTTGTATTATTATATATATTTTTGTCGGTTGTGGACGTGCCTGTTATTCTACCAAGGCCATTTTTGTTACATCGATGGATGGGCTAACTGTAAATTAGACCAACAAATTATAGGTTAAAGGTAACGTTTTGTGGCAGATATAGACATATTTGTTCATTGTGGGCGTGTACATTATCCGAATACGCCCATTTTTAGTACATTATTGAATAAAATATATATAGATACAGATACTAAAATTTCAAGTTTGTAGGTAAAGTTTTGTGACAAATACATAGATTTTTCAAAAGTTACTCTTGTAAAAAAAATGTTGTTATTGTTGATGTAAGTGACTTTGTTTACTAATTTTCTCTCTATGAATTGTTTTTTGTTTTATCCACTTTGAAGGTTCTTCCTTTCTGTTCCCTTTATCATCCGGTATGTCCACACAGACTCTCAGTTATATGGGAACAATAACAAAAATATTTATATTGTTTATTTCAATACGTGAATAGAGTCATGGCTGAAAGTTTTCAGTCAACTTTATATAAGGATCATACTAACGGGTTACTATGTTTTTTATACTCTCCATCTCAGTGATGAGGGTATACTAAGTTTGTTCTTCCGTTTGCAACACCCCGAAGGAGGCGTCAGAGACCCTACAAAGTATATATATTCTTGATCAGCGTCAAAAACTGAGTTGATTTAGACATGTATGTCCGTGTGTGCGTGTGTCAGTCTGTTGTTGGCATTCTCACAGTCGTAAATTTTGGGATATTGAGCTGGAATTTTGTACAGCTACTTTAAGATTTTGCACGCAGATCGCTATTTAAAATGGGTAAAATCGGTCAAGAGCCACGCCCACAATCGACGAAAATTTATTTATCTGCCACAAAAATTGACGTATAAACTTGAAATTTGGTGTGTACGTCTATAAATATTAGCTTCATTGATGTGGCAAAAATTGACGTTTTCGCATTAGAGACACGCTTACAATCAATAAAAATCTTTATATCTGCCACTAAAGTTGACCTAGGAACTTGAAATTTTTTATGCGTATACATAGTTATCCTAAAATCAAAAATGGCATGGCACAATCGACATAAATCTATATATCTGCCACAAAAGTTGACCTATGAACTTAGAATTTGGGACACGTATACATTGTTATCTCGCTGACTTACGTGACAAAAATGGTCGTGGTCGGATTATTTACACGCCCACAATTTACAAAAAACCAAACTCAACGTAAAAGTAGACTTGCATGCTGATACGTAATACGTACACTATTAGAGGGCGCAATAAATATTTATTTGCCACGCCCACCATTGTGGAGATGGAGGGTATTTAAGATTTGGCCTAAGCCAAATTAAGTTTTCTTACTTGTTTTTTTTTTTTTTCATTGCAGCTGTCAAAATGGAACGATGTCAAAACCAACGAAGAAGGCGGTATGTATGAAGTGTAATCAATTGAATTTAAATATACCCTCCACCTCAGTGAGTAGGGTATACTAAGTTTATTCTTCCGTTTGCAACACCCAAAAGGAGGCGTCAGAGACCCTACAAAGTATATATATTCTTGATCAGCGTCAAAAACTGAGTCGATTTAAACATGTACGTTCGTGTGTCTGTCTGTTGTTGGCACTCTCACGGGCGTAAATTTTGAGATATTGAGCTGAAATTTTGTACAGGCACTTTTACGTTTTGCACGCAGTTCAATATTTAAAATGGGCAAAATCGGTCAAGAACCACGCCCACAATCGACAAAAATCTATTTATCTGCAACAAAAATTGAACTATTCACTTGAAATTTGGTATGTACGCCTACAAATATTAGCTTCATCGTTGCGCCAAAAATGGGCTTATTCAGATTACAGATACGCCAACAATGAATAAAAATCTTTATATCTGCCACAAAAGTTGACCTAGGAACTTGAAATTTAGTAAACTTATTAAAGGTTCGCCCATCCATCGTTGTACCAAAAAATTAACGTGGTCGGATAACAGACACCCCTACAATTTACAAAAAACCATATTCAACGTAAAAGTAGACTTTCATGCTGATACGTAATATGTACACTATTAGAGGGCGCAATATATATATATTGGCAACGCTCACTGTTGTGGAGGTGGAGGGTATTTAAGATTTGGTCTAAACCAAATTTAGTTTTCTTACTTGTTTTTTGTACATTTGGAATGGATTGAGGTAAAGAGATAATTTCCTAAAATTCTACCATAGAATCTCTTATGGTTTAAATAAATACCAAATCTTAAATATCTTCCACATATATATACAATTAGTGGGCATGGTAGTTACTTGATTACGCCTTTTAACAGTATATAGCATACGTATCAACTAATAAGTCGGATTGCGCATAAAAAAAATTAAATTTTTTGTAAATTGTGGGCGTGCTTTTTATACGACCACTCCCATTTTTGGCTTATCGATCAAAGCACTTAGTGTATTTCAACTTTATAGGTAAATGTTTGTGTCTAATAGATAGGTTTATGTCAATTGTGGGCTTGTCTGTTATTTGATACGACGTTAAAAAGAGTAGTTACAAATATATAAATACCAAATTTTAACTTTTTAGTTAAATTTTTGGGGAACTTAAATAGATTTTTAACGATTGTGGGCGTGGTCCTTTCATTTCTAGATCTACTCAGGTTTTGATGCTGATTAAAAATATATATACTTTATAGGGTCTCTGATAGCACTTTGTGTATGTTGCAAGGGGAATAACAAACTTGGTACACCTTCCCATATTCATTGCAAAAGTAAAGTAAAAACCAGATTTAGAAGGAAACCGATTAGGACAAAAGTGCCGAGGAAGACATGAAAATTCACAAGTAAGGTATTTTCAATTAATTTGAAGAAGAGACGACTAAACAACAGGAAAATCTGCATATATAATATTTTTATTTTCATTGAGTTTCGACTCAAGGCTAAGCGGGTATATTTGCAACGTAGTTCTACAAAGAAAGCCATTTTTGTTGTTTTCATTGTATTTCATTAAAAATTTTATTTTACAAATTTTTATACCCTCCACCTCAGTCATGAGGGTATACTAAGTTTGTTCTACCGTTTGCAACACCCAAAAGGAGACGTCAGAGACCCTTTAAACTATATATATTTTTAATCAGCGTCAAAAATTGAGTCGAATTAGACATGCATGTCCGTGTGTCCGTCTGTTTCTGGCATTCTCACGGGCGTAAATTTTGAGATATTGAGCTAACATTTTGTAGAGACACTTTTAGTTTTGCACGCACTATTTAAAATGGGCAAAATCGGTCAAGAGTCACGCCCACAATCGACAAAATCTATTTATATGCCACAAAAATTGACCTATAAACTTGAAATTTGGTATATACGTCTAAAAATATTAGCTTCATCGATATGCCAAAAATGGGTGTATTCGGATTACAGACACGCCCACAATTAATAAAAATCTTAATATATGCCACAAAAGTTGACCTAGCTACTTGAAATTTTGTACGCGTATACATAGTTATCCCATTAACTGACGTGCCAAAAACGGGCGTGGTCGAATTATAGGCACGCCCACAATCGACATAAACCTATATATCTGCCACAAAAGTTGACCCAGAAACTTAGTATTTGGTGCACTTATTAAAGGTTGTACCAAAAATTAGCATGGTCAGATAACATACACGCCCATAATTTACAAAAAACCATATTCAACGTAAAAGTGGGCTTGCATGCTGATACGTAATACGTACATTATTAGAGGGCGAAATGTATATAAATATTTGCCACGCCCACCGTTGTGTAGGTGGAGGGTATATAAGATTTGGCCTAAGCCAAATTTAGTTTCCTTACTTGTTTTTTAGTAAATTGTGGATGTGTTTGTTGTCCGACCACGTCCATTTTTGTTACATCAATGCAAGGAGTAATTATAAATATTTTTACCAAATTTTAACTTCATATGTTATATATATAAGAATTGTGATTTCTTGTTATATAAAGACTTTTATTAGAAAAGAACATCATTTGAGAAAGGGTTCTAAAAATGGTCCACCTCGAACCATTTTCAATAAGGTTCCTCTTTAAATCAACAGATGTCCTTGTACCAAATTTCATCAAAATATCCAAATTCGACTAGTAGCTTGCGCACAAATTTACATGGACAGACGGACATGGTTACATCTACAAATGGTGCTATAAATAAAAATTAATTAAATGAAAAACAAGTAAAAATATTATACTCGGTCAATCCCGACCATCAAATACCCTACACCACTTGATATATTATATTATTCAATTTAATTGTTTTCTTTGAAAAATGAAAAATTGTATTTTCTAAAATTTCATAATGATACATAATTCAGAATTTTTTTTTATATTCTGTTTGTTTATGATATCAAATAAAAAAAATTTTATAGGGAGGGGTTCTAAAAATGGTCCAATCCGGTCCATTTTCAAAAGGGTTTATTTTTTGGTCAATGCTTTTCCGCGTATCAAATTTCATCGATATATCTCAAATATCTCATCATATGGATATCATATGGAGAAGGGTTCTAAAAATGGTCCAATACGGTCCATTTTCAAGAGGGTTCCCCTTTGGGCCAATACATGTGCTTGTACCAAATTTCATCCAAATATCTAAAAAAATGCGACTTGTAGCTTGCGCACAAATTTAGATGGACAGGAGGACAGATGGACATGGTTAAATCGATTCAGATTTTGATTCTGAATCGATCGGTATAACTGAAGGTGGGTGTGGCATTTGCCGTTTAGGAGTTACGAACATCCGCACAAATTTAATATGCCCTTTTCCACAGGGTGGTGCAGGGTATAAAAAGTGAAAATATTATAGTCGGTCAAGCTCGACCATTAAATACCGTACACCACTTGAAATATTATTCAATTTAATTTTTTTCTTTGAAAAAGCAGGGTATAATGAAAAATCTTATTTTTCTATACCTACTTGTATTTTCAAAAACTTCAAAATGATACATGTCAGAAAATTCTTTTAGTTTTTGTTTGTTTAATGAAATAACAAAAAAAAATTTTATATGGAGAAGGGTTCTAAAAATGGCCTCATATGGTGCATTTTCAATAGAGTTCACCTTTGGGCCAATATATATCCTCGTACCAAATTTCATCAAAATATCTAAGAAAATGCGACCTGTAGATTGCGCACAAATTTACATGGACGGCCAGACGGACATGGTTAAATCGATTCAGATTTTGATTCTGAATCGATCGGTATAATTGAAGGTGGGTATGGCATTTGCCGTTTAGGAGTTACAAACATCCGCATAAACCCAATATACCTGTGGGTGTTCCAATTATTATATAATTATTACTATATATTTATTACCAATTATTGGAGATCCATCTTACAAAGAGAAAAGTACAAAAATTAAATGTTCAGAGTGCGCTAGCTTTTTCTAGACATGACAAAATTATTATGTCGATAATTAAAGGTTTAAACAGAATTCATGTACACAATGCTGCCACACTACTCCCCCTTTGCTGAAGCAGGAACTCTGAATCGAACCTTTCGACCAGCTCTTGTGGTATACGTTTGTGGTTGTAACAGCTGCGCTTTATCGACATTAGTACTTGTGTTGTTAGGATCCTCATTTACCATATAGACAGGTTTAAGACGGTCGATAGAAATGTTGTTTGGTTTACCGCCAATTTGGACTTTAAAATATTTGTCTTTGCTTATCAACACAGGGAAAGGTCCTTCGTATGGAGCCTGAAGTGGCCGATGAACTGAATCATTTCGTACAAAGACGTCCTTTGAGTTAAATAAATCTTATCTTAATAAATCGTTTCTTCGTTGATGTTATTTGATTTGTTTGCGTGCAGAAATTCACCTGGAAACCTCACTGTCGTGCCAAAAATGAGTTCAGCTGGTGATGTCTTGATAACTTCTTTATATGACGCTTGATAACCAAGCAGTGTCAGGGGTAATACATCAACCCATTTTTCCGTTTGGTGACATTTTATGGCAGTCTTAAGCGTTCTATGCCACCTCTGAATCATGCCGTTAGCTGCTGGATGGTATACCGTTGTTTTGAAGTGAGTGATACCAAGCAGCTTATTTACACATTGGAAAAGAACAGATGCAAACTGCCTTCCTCTATCTGTACTCATTCGTAATGGCACACCAAAGCAAGAAATCCAATTAAAAAAGAAAGTGAATGCAACGTTTTCTGCAGTAATGTTTTCCATTAGATACGCTTCAACCCATCGGGAGAATCGATCTACACAAGTCAAGCAATAACGATACCCTCCGCAAGGTGGTAATATTTCATATTTATTTCCAGCTAATTCAAGCCGAACGTGTATACAAATAAGTTTATCCTCCGCAAGGTGGTAATATTTCATATTTATTTACAGCTAATTTAAGTCGAACGTGTATACAAATAAGTAACTATTTAAATTTAAAATGTATTGACAGTTGCGCAAAAACGTAAAGTAGAATGCAAATGAAAGGTTAAGCAAGAGTACAAAGTAATACAAACTAAATTAAATAAATTAAACTATAATTATTAGTATTAAATAAATTTAAAATTAATATGTACTGAAATTGCTTAAGAACTTAAAGTATAGTACAAGAAAAAAGAAAAACTTAAAGAGGATACAAATGGAAAATAAACTAGAGTAAAAAGAAATGTAAATTAAATCAAATTAAAATGTTATAATTATTTGTATTACTTAAAATAAAAGGAAAAAACAATAACAACAGCAGCGAGGGAAAAAAAATTTTGGATGTAGTATTGTTTGGCAATCTGATACAATTAGCAAAGTCTCACGTTGTTGAAACAACTGACGTTTAACATACTCAGGTGAATCCGATAGGGAAAATAAATGATAATGATCATTATAATTTTTACATAAAACCCTATGTGGGAAAAAAGTTCATAATTGTTCCTGCATTGGGTCAGGTGCAACGGAACAAAGTATCTGGACATCTGGACATAGAAATTAATTTGATTCAATAAAAATTGCGATGCAATATAACCATTAATAAGTTTGTGCAGAAAGCAGACACCAAGTACTAATCTTCTTCTTTCAAGACTTGGCAATTCAATAAGCTGAAGACGATGCTCATGTGGAAGGAGTACCCCGTTTGGGTCCTACCCTAAGCCAGGCAGGGCAAACAAAAGGAATTGTTTCTGTACAGATTCTATTAAGTTAATATAGCATCCATAACTAGGAGACCATATTACAGAGGCATACTCCAAATCTGGCCTAACTAGAGCTGTATATAAACTCTTAATCACATAAGGGTCTTCAAACTCTTTTGACCACCTTTTTATGAAACGAAGAGATGATCTAGCCCTACTCACAACCGACTGAACATGGAGATTAAATGTTAGTTTAGTGTCAAATATGACACCGAGATCATTAAAAGAACAGACAGACTCCAAAGAATAACCACCAATGACATATGCGACACTCATAGGAAGAACTCTACTGAAGGACATTGATTTGCATTTTTTTATGTTTAGACTCATGCCATTAACATTACACCATTCAACTAGTGACAAGAGACCAGCAATTAAAAATTTAAATATGAATCCTTGAGTTTTGTATTAAGTCCTCTAACGCTTTGGTACAGAATTGAAAGTGATAAAGGGAATGAAGTTAGTTTTTTGAGATATAATCAGAAATAACAACGGGATTTTGCTGCTTAGATCGAGGTCGAGGAATGAATTCCTTAATTAATATACCATCAGGCCAGAAGTTTTGATGAAATATTAAATCAAACCATTTTAATGATACATTAATTTTAAATGAACAAATGTCACGACCCTCAGCCAACTTGAATTTATAAACAGAAAAGTCACAATTAGGAATATCTGAGCATTTATTACTAATATAATCAATAATATTATCAATATATGTGTCAGCAGTTAGCCTAGAGATAAAGACATATTTTCTAGGAGGAATAACTTTTAAAACAGCCAAAGAAGACGGAGTTTTACCTAAAGAATCAGTGACAGAGGGAGCAGGAGGCTGAGTGGGTAAGACTGAAGTCTGACCATTTTGGTCAACAACAGTTTTATCAGTGAAAACCATAGGTTGATCTGAAGTTGATTTAAGGATACAATCAATAGGCACATTTGTTTGCTGCAAACACGATTCAGAATTTGGCAATGATAGCGATGGCATAGGAAAAGCTTTTTTACGCTTGGGAGAAGTAATAAAATTATCAAAATAATTGAAATTGTTAAAAAGAGATTCATAATGCTTAAGTTTTTTACCCATTTCAGAAATCTCGTTATTGATTTCAGAAAAACAATTCTTCAATTGATTAAAAAATGTAGAGATCTCAACATCGTGCACCTTGCACTTAGGCAGCTCCATTGTAGTCCTCTATTTGGGTCGGTTATAAGCTCAAAGTGTTTGAGTAAGCCTGAGAGCCCAACACACTTAAAATGAGCCTAGCACCCACAGAGCTAACAAGAAATACTCTTCTCGTTAGTACCTCTTACTTTACATTCATTTATACAGCAGATCATAGCAAAAGCCAAACGAAAGCAGAACTTAGAAAAAAAAAAAAAGGAACTAAAAGAAAACAAGTAAGAAAACTAAATTTGGCTTAGGCCAAATCTTAAATACCCTCCACCTCCACAACGGTGGGCGTGGCAAATATATATATATATATTGCGCCCTCTAATAGTGTATGTATTACGTATCAGCATGCAAGCCAACTTCTACGTTGAATATAGTTTTTTGTAAATTTTGGACGTGTCCATTATCCGACCACACCCATTTTTGGCACGTCAGTGGGATAACTATGTATACGCGTACCAAATTTCAAGTTCCTAGGTGAATTTATGTGGCAGATATATGGATTTATATCGATTGTGGGCGTGTCTGAAATTCGACCACGCCCATTTTTGGCACATCAATAGATAGGATAACTATGTATACGCGTATCAAATTTCAAGTTCCTAAGTCAACTTTTGTGGCAGATATAAAGATTTTTATTAATTGTGGGCGTGTCTGTAATCCTAATACGCCCATTTTTGGCACATCGATGAAGCTAATATGTATAAATGTTAATATCAAATTTCAAGTTTATAGCTCAATTTTTGTGGCAGAAAAATAGTTTTTCGTCGATTGTGCTCTTGACCGATTTTTTCCATTTTAAATAGTGATCTGCGTGCAAAAACAAAAAGTGCCTGTACAAAATTCCAGTTCAATATCTCAAAATTTACGGCCGTGAGAGTGCCAACAACACACGGACACACGACCATACATGTCTAAATCGACTCAGTTCTTGACGCTGATCACGAATATATATACTTTGTAGGGTCTCTGACGCCTCCTTCTGGGTGTTGCAAACGGAAGAACAAACTTAGTATACCCTCATCACTGAGGTGGAGGATATAAAAAGTTACCAAGAATTGTAGAGCAATTGATCACGAAAAAAAAAAGAAAACCAGATTAATTTGTCGATAAAACTAATAAAATTTTCTAAAAGTCACCAACCAAAGAACAATTATGAAATTTTTATAATAAAAAGTAAAATTGTATCAAGAAAAATATTAATAAACTTATAAGCACTCACAAATCTCGATCTTAAACACACGCAGGGTTGCAAAACTGATAGGCCTATTATATCCATGTTGATGTGCTCAAAACGTTGACTGGGCAGAACGTATGTACCGATAGGCGCTCGATTATGACGGACTACTTTTGCTCTTTGACACGGTAGACAATGTTTGACCCACATGCTGCAATCTTTGTTAACGTCTGACCATACGAATCTACTTGTAACCATGGCATACGTTGTGAATAGCATCAAATGCAATTTTTGGACGTGCTTTACCCGTACTGACATCACACTATATTTTAGTTTTGGTACCACGTACTGTTATCAAATTGAATTTCAAATTTGTTCTCGCGTTTTTCATTAGTTGTTGTAGTTCAATATCGTCTTTCTGACATTCTGCTAATCGTTTATAATCAATTTCATTTCACACATGTAATACTTCGATACGTGAGTGCGTCTGCTACCGTATTTTGCTTACTAGGCAGATACCGGATATCAGTTGTGAATTGGTTCAAAAACTCTAAATGGCGCAACTGAAATGATGTTGAAATGATTTAATTGCATCATTCGACCACTGAATTTTTGATTTATCGCGATTTTTGTTGCCTTTAGTGAGTTCAAACAAAGTACATTGATACTCAGCGGCTTTGGGTAGGAATCTACGAAAAAAGTTAAGCATTCCCAAAAATCGTCTAAGCTCTCATACCCGTTTTGGTAATTTGAACTCTTGAATTGCTTTAACTCGTTCAGGTGGTGGGCGTATAGCTTCTCTATTTACTGCATAGCTCAAAAACACTACTTCTGATTTACCCAATTCGCATTTTGATGGATTAATCACCAGACCGTGTTCGCGGAGTTGGTCCAACAATCGTAAAAAAGTTTGACCTGCATTACTCAGCCCAAACCACAAAAAAGGAAATTTGTACAACACAAAAAGAGTTGTTATAACTGTATTAGCATTATCTGCCGCCTCAATTTGATGATATGCCCGTTTCAAATCAATTGTTGAAAATATATTGCGCGAATGTAATGCGTAAGTAAAATCATACAAATGTAGAAGCGGGTAACTGTTTTGTGCGGTGACACTGTTCAGACGATTCAGACGAATTATTTTTTGAGATAATTCGATGAAATTTGTAACAAAGAGGGACCCAATTGAAAATGAATACGATCGGACCTTTTCAGAACCCCTTCCATATAAATTTTTCTTTTTATTTATAAACAAACAAACAAAAAATTTCTCATATATGTATCATTTTGAAATTTTTGAAAATACAAGTAGGTATAAAAAAATAAAATTTTTCCTTTATCAAAGAAAAAAATTAAATTGAATAATAAAATATATCAAGTGGTGTAGGGTACTTGATGGTCGGGCTTGACCGACTATAATATTTTCACTTGTTTTTATTTTTTGTTTGTTTTTGAAATCAAAAAAGATTTTTTTTATATGAGAAGGGGTTCTAAAAATTGTCCGATCCTATCCATTTTCAAAGGGGTTTCTTTTTGAGCAAATACACATCTATCGATATATCTCAAAAAATAATAGGACCTCATAAGGGAAGAGGTACTAAGAATGGTTCAAACCGGTCGATTTTCAATATGGTTAGCCTTTGGGCCAACACATGTCCATGTACCAAATTTCTTCGAAATATCTCAAAAAGCTTGAGCACAAATTTACATGGACGGACAGACAGACAGACATGGTTAAATCGATCAGATTTTGATTCTTTATTTTTAATTATTTATTTCATAAATAAACATAAATTTAAAAAAAATTCCTGACAAGTAGGCACAGATAAATAAAATTTTTCATTATACCCTGCTTTTTCAAAGAAAAAAATTAATTGAATAATATGGTGGTGTAGGGTATTTGATGATCGGGCTTGACCGACTATAATATTTTCACTTGTTTTTTTATTTGTTTTTTGGTTTTCTTTTCTCTTTTCTTAGACGAAGGAAAAAAGTTACATTTTATTAGTCCAGTACGTAGAAAATCGGTATTAGCGCCGATATTGCATAAAATCAAAAATGGTGCTGATGGTTTGGGTGGCGGGGGCGGTACAGGTGGTAGTGGTGGTGGTGGCAGCGGTTCGGACTCTGAAAAGAAATTCAATGGTAACGATAGCACTGGCCATGTTAATATACAGATAGAAGCAGCTAAAAAAGTTAAGGTAAAAAAATTTAATAAAATTACAATTTCGACTATATATGTATTAAAATAATTATAGCGTCACAGCATACATGGCATGATGGAGGAGGACAATATTATCAGACCACATCAAGAAATACGGCAGCTTACGTTGGAGGAAAAGAAGTTCTTGTTGGCGGTAGAACGGGGTGATATGGCGGGCACCAGAAGGTAATACATTATCAAAAATCTTCTCATCTATATATATATACCTTAGACATAAGATGGAAAATGTACAAAGTTTAGTAATTCCCCAATAGAAAGCGTCACGAATGTGACTCTAAAAAGTACAGAAAAGCTATTTTCAATAAGAACATAACAATTTTTTAATGCGGCCATTTTTAGAAGATCGACGGCCATAAATGGGTGTATTAAAATTAATATTATTATTGGTACAAATAAAATTTTTTTTGGCTATTGTGGGCATGGTTCTTGGCTGATTTTACCCAAATTAAATACCGATATGCATGCAGAAACTGTTATAGAAGTGTTTATACAAAATTTCAGCTCAATATCTCAAAATTTATAATCGCAAAATGCCAACAATAGACGGATTTATGGACAACTACTCCGTTTTTGATGCTGATCAAGAATGTATATACATGGTAGGGTCTCTGACGCCTTCTTCTGGGTGTTGCAAATAGTACATTTAGTATACCTTATAGTATTAGTAGACTATTTAGGGTACTAAATGATCTCTCTTGACCGACTATAACATCTTCACTTGTTTCTTCGTATTCTGAAGAATGTTACAGAAAGCTCAGGATACTGATTATATAAATATAAATTGTGTGGATCCATTGGGACGTACCGCCTTGCTCATGGCCATTGATAATGAAAATCTAGAAATGGTCGAATTATTGATTAATTATAATGTGGATACAAAAGATGCTCTATTACATTCCATATCGGAGGAGTTTGTTGAAGCTGTAGAAGTTTTACTAGATCATGAAAATGTCACCTTTCAAAATGGAGGCAATCACGTAAGTTTGATAATCCGTTGTGAAGGGAGTGATAATTTCGCATTTGATTGTCTTTCGACAGAGTTGGGAATCATCGTCGGAGGATACATCAACATTTACACCCGATATTACCCCCTTAATATTAGCTGCCCATAGAGATAATTATGAGATCATAAAAATTTTATTAGATCGTGGTGCTGTTTTACCCATGCCACACGATGTGCGGTAAGTTAATTATATATTAATTATTTCTGTTCATTTTAATTAATTTAGTTAATTAACTAGTTGCGGCTGTGATGAATGTGTCCAATCACGTCAAGAGGACTCGTTACGCCATTCCCGTTCCCGTATTAATGCTTATCGTGCTTTGGCCAGTCCTAGTTTGATAGCCTTATCCTCTAAAGATCCCATTTTAACAGCATTCGAATTATCGTGGGAATTGAGACGTTTAAGTTTCCTAGAACATGAATTTAAGGTAAATTCATAATATTATAGTCGGTCAAGCCCGATCATCAAATACCCTACACTACTTAATATATTATTCAATTAATTTTTTTCTTTGAAAAAAAAAATTTAGTTTTTATACCTAATTGAATTGAAAAATTTCAAAATAATACATAAGTCTGATATTTTTTTATTTTTTGTTTATTTATAAAATAAAAAAAAAATTTATATGGGGATGGGTCCTAAAAATGGTCCGATCGTAACCATTTTCAAAAAGGGTTTCCTTTTGGGCCAATACATATCCTTGTACCAAATTTCATCGAAATATCTTAAAATATAATAGGACCTCATATGGGGACGGCTTCTAAAAATGGTCCAATCCGCTCTATTTTCAATAGGGTGTCCCTTTGAGCCAATACTTTCATCAAAATATCTTAAAAAATGCGCCCTGTAGCTTGCACAAAAGTTTACATGGACAGACAGGCAGCTAGACGTATATGGTTAAATGGATTCAGGTTTTGATTTTGAATTGATCGGTATAACTAAAGGTGGGTGCTGCATTTGCCGTTTAGTATTTACAAACATCCGCATAAATAAATAAGTTTATAATAATAGTAAGTGGCTTAAGCCAAATCTTAAATATATAAAATATATGTTGCGCCCTCTAATAGTATATGTTTTACGTATCAGCTTGCAAGTCTACCTTTACGGTGAATGTGTTTTTTTAATTGTGGACGTGTCTGTTATCCGACTATGCTCACTCTTGGCACATCTATGTATGGGATAAACCAAATTTTAAGTTCATGTGTTAATTTTTGTGGCAGATAAATAGATTTCTGTTTTTTGTGGGCGCGTCTGTTATCTGACCATTCCCATTTTTGGCACATCGATGAAGGGAAAAACTATAAATATATGTTAAGTTCATAGCCAATTTTTGTGGCAGATATATAAAATTGTGTCAATTGTACCTGTATAAAATTTTAGCTCATTGTCTCAAAATTTACGACCGTGAGAATGCAAACAACGGCAGACACGGGCATACATATCTAAATCGACTCAGTTTTGAATGAATATTAATAAATATAATTTCTAGAGTCTCTGACGCTTCCTTTTGGGTATTGTAAATGGAAGAATAAACTTAGTATACCCCCATCTTATGTGGAAAGTATAAAACTCTCTTCTCTATACCAAGCTTTCGAAACAATAAGTTTTTGAATGAAAAATATTTCAATCCTTCGTATATTTTGATAAAAATTTATAGACAGTATAAGCTTAGACTAAGTATTTATACCCTGCACTAATTGTTTCAAAAGGCACCTCTACATCTTCCCTCTGGGGGGTATACTAAGTTTGTTATTCCATTTGCAATATCCAGAACGAGGTCTCAGAGACCAAAAAAAAACTGAGTCGATCTGGACATGTGTGTCCGTCTCCGTCTGTTGTGAGCATTCTCACGGGCGTACATTTTGAGATATTGACCTGTACTTTTGTACAGAAACTTCTAGATTTTGCATACAGATCGCTATTTAAAATGGGCAGAATCGGTCAAGAGCCACTTTCATAATTGATAGAATGTATTTATCTGCCACAAAAATTGAGCTATAAACTTAAAATTTAAAAGTTGTCCCATGAATTTGAAATTTCATACACCTATTTATAGTTATCCCATCCATCGATGTGCAAAAAACGGGAATGAATATGCCAACAATTCACACAAAAAGCCTTATTCACCATAAAACTAGACTTGCAAGCTGATACGTAATATGTACAGAGGGCCAAATTTAGTTTCCTTACTTGTCTTTTTTTAATTTTCAAGTGATTTCGCTTCTATATGTATTTCTGTATGATTCTGAAGGCTCAAATTGAATACTTATTCTTATTATAGTGTGAATATCAGGAATTACGTAAACAATGTCAAGATTTTGCTACCGCTTTATTAGATCATACCCGTACCTCACATGAATTAGAAATTCTACTAAATCATGATCCGACTGGACCCGTCTACGAGCATGGAGAACGGATGCATTTAAATCGTTTAAAGTTGGCAATAAAGTTGCGACAAAAGCGTTTTGTAGCTCATCCCAATGTTCAACAATTATTGGCTAGTATATGGTATGAAGGTTTACCGGGATTTCGTCGTCGAAATATGGCTTTGCAAGCGGTAGATATTATACGTATAGGTAAGTGGTGGGGGTGGGGACAATGATTTTATTATTTTTTCATATTTCTAGTTTTTTTTTTATAATTCTATTTTAGGTATAATGTTTCCTATATTCTCGTTGGCCTATATATTGGCACCGTATTCTAGTATAGGACAAACGATGCGTAAACCATTTATAAAATTTATATGTCACAGCGCCTCCTACTTTACATTCTTATGTAGGTTATTAAGAGTATAAAATCGAAATTTGGCTTAAGCCAAATTTTACGTAACCTCCACATCTATATACAAAAAGTGGGCATGGCAGATAATTTATTCACCTTATTAACTTACAGTACATTTTTTGTTTTTATTCTACACCTGCCGTGGAGGCTTAATTAGACTATTTTGGGGTTTTTTAAGCGTCCCGTGCGACCCACCCGTAGGAGGTACCAAATTTTGAAATTACATCATAGGCTATGTAAAATCACCCCTTGGTCGAAGGTTTTGACCATGCACCACCAGCTATATTACCGCAGCTCCCGCGATGCTCCACAAGGGTTCTACTCAAAAGTACGTACTGGCAAGAACATGAAGATAGTGTTTTACGTGTGTTCCTGCCGTGGAGGCTTAATCACACGGCTTCTCAAGCCGAAGCTCAAATGCAGAGGAAAGATATGCGCTTCCCAACGCCCCGTTAGGTACTAATCTAGGAGTCATACTGTAAGGTTATGAGCTCCACTCCTTGGTGGGGATTTCTTGGATTTTCCCCCGTTAGAGGGAAATCACAGCCACCACGATGCTCTAGGGGGCCTACCTCAATATGCTAGCAGAAAACAAGTTCCTGGGGCTCTAGCATCCCGTGGTACCAGCAATAAGTTCCTGGGTCGAACCTCGTCTGCCACTAGTAGGAATACTACCAGTTTGAGACCTTCCATCTCCGGACTGGTCACCAATATACTGGCAAGAACAATTAGTTCTTGGGGCTCCAGTACACCGCGGTACCAAATTGTCTCTGGTTGGACTGTCGACCATTAGGTCTACCAAATTCGGACAGCCTATTGCCCATGGGTTGGTTTCCCATTTTATTTTACTTGCTACAATATATAGTGAGTCCTGGAACTTATCCAGAATCTTAGTTGTGTGTCATTATAGCACCTTTTCTGTTGCCCCGTGATCCTTGGACGAAGACACTTATGCTGGTGCTCCTGATTCTGTACAAAAAAAGTTTAGAATGATTTGGAGTGTACTTGTAAAAAACAAATAAGAAAAAGCCATATTAGGCCCACGAAAAATCTAGGATACCCACCTTTATTGTTATGTTTAATTTTTATTAACCATGATCCAAACAAGCATAGACCAGCCACATCCATAATCGTAAAACGTTTTATAATGCAAATTACATAAGGGTCTAATCACTCTACAAAATTTTGGAATCATAGCTTTAATGGTTCACTAGAAATACAAATTTTTAAATGCTAAGAAATTCACACAAACACTTGGTCAGAAAAAAAATCAAAACGACTAGTCTGTTAATGCTGATCAAGAATATATATAGTTTTGGTGGTGTGGTGTGCCCCTTCTGGTACTTACACCTTTGAACAAAAACAATATTCCCCCATATAAAATATACGATGGTAGGTATAAAAATAATATTCAATATATATGTGAAAAATATTTCAATGACAAAATTTTATTGTTGTTTTTTATAGTTTTATTGATATTAGCTTCTCAGCGTATAGAAACATTTATAGGTGGTTGGTTTTGGTCTTTGGATACTAAACCTGTGGTTACTCTTCACGTAGAAGAGTTACCCACTAAGCGTGGTGCAAAACCAACTTTCATCGAATGGTTAATTTTAGCTTGGGTTAGTGGTGAGTATTTATAAAAATAATAAGAAAAAATATATTTTTTGGAATTTTTCATTAAAAATTTAAAAAAAATTTTAAAAACAATTTTTTTTATTCTTAAAAAATATATAAAAAATATTTTAAAATAACTTTCAAGGTTTAATATGGAGCGAAGTTAAGCAATTATGGGATGTGGGTTTGCAAGAATATTTGAACGACATGTGGAATGTTATAGATTTTGTTACCAATTCTTTATACGTAGCCACGGTGGCTTTACGTGTAGTATCATTTTTTCAAGTACGTGACAACAATGTTTGTATTGCTATTATTCAAATCTATTGATTAATCATCATATTCTTCATTAGGTACAAAAAGAAATGTTAAAGAATCCTCACGCTACCGATCTACCGCGTGAGCGTTGGGATACATGGGATCCCATGCTCATATCGGAAGGTCTATTTAGTGCGGCGAACATTTTCAGTAGCCTCAAATTGGTTTATATATTCTCGGTGAATCCACATTTAGGGCCACTGCAAGTGTCCTTGTCACGCATGGTCATGGATATTATGAAATTCTTCTTTTTATACGTTTTGGTGTTATTTGCCTTTGGCAGCGGTTTAAATCAATTGTTGTGGTAGGTATTAGAGATGAAAGTTTTCTTAGTAAATAATTAATTAATTAATATTAAAAGGTATTATGCGGATTTGGAAAAGAAACGTTGCCCTGAAGTATCACCCAACAATGTTTTGTTTAATTTAAATGGCACCACCGATCCAAATGCTTGTATAGTGTGGCGGCGGTTTTCCAAGTAAGAATTAAAATAATATTATTAGGTGGAGAAGGCCACGCGCTGGTACCCTGATCAAATAGCTAATCATTCATTCTAATCTGAAACTCATTACGATGGCTTTACCAAACGAAAGACTTTACAGAGTACTTTTCTCTCGGCTACCTGATTTTCTTCAAACAAGAAAATAAACTAAATTTAAACTTATACCAAATCTTAAATATCCTCTACATTCACATACAAAAAGTGGGCGGGGCAGGTACATTATTCAGCCCTGTAATAGTGCATATATTGTAATACATATCAACTTAAAAGTCAGATTGTACGCTAAATAAGGTTTTAAATTGTAAGCGTGCCTGTTATCCGACCACGCCCATTTTCGGCATATTGATGAATGGGGTAATTATAAACGTTTGTACCAAATTCCAAATTAATAGGTCAAGTTTAGTTTCATATAAAAAGATTTTTATCGATTGTGGGCGTGGCGTTCCACTGATTTTGCTCAACTTCAATAGCGTGTTGAAGTTAGAAATGTCTGTATAAAATTTCAGTTCAATACCCGAAAATTTACGACGGTAACAATGCCAACAACATACAGGCATAAGTGACTAGATCGATTCGGTTTTTGATGTTGATCAAGAATAGAATACTTTTTATTCTAAATGGTATACCAGAGTATCTTATGTGGAAGGTATAAAAATTACGACATTATTAGATATATTTACTGCTACACCTAGGTAGACTACCTCGAAGTTAGTAGGTATTGATCACGACATGCAAGTGATTTAAGATGAAGTGAATCCCTGCCAAATAGTAAATACTACTTCTTGTCCTCACTCCATATTAGACCCACCCTTGGCGATTCTCTCTCGACACTTATTATACCCTCCACCTTAGGGAAGAGGGTATATTCATTTTGATCATCCGTTTACAACACATCGAAGGAAGCCTCGGAGACCCCACAAACCATATATATTCTTAATCAGCATGAAAAGAGAAATCGTTTGAGACATGTCCGTCCGTGTGTCCGTCTGTTGAAGGCACTCTAACGGTCGTAATTTTAGAGATATCAAATTGAAACTTTGCATACGTATTCTTAGTTCCTAGTTCGCTGTTCCGTATTGAAATTGGGTACAATCGGTTAAGAGACACGCCCACAATAAACAAAAATCTCAACATACCTCAAAAAAATTGTATCTTTAAAAATTTATATATGTATCGCACATGCCTATCAAGTTGAAATTTGGTATAAATATAAGTGGTACCGTTATCCAACACTGTTCCAAAAATGGGCGTGATTGAAAAACGAAAACGCTTATATTTAAAAAAAAACACTATTTGCGTAAGCACATGAGATAGTCATATACATAAATATGGCAATAGGAACTTATTTTTTAGATGATTATAAAAGGTGGAGGGTATTTAAGCTTCGGTCTTAACCGAACTTTTCTATCTTGTATTTTTACTTGTTTTATAACTTGTATTGTAACTAATAATCTGCCTTTCTTCAGTCTTTTTGAAACAACACAAACTTTGTTTTGGGCTGTTTTTGGTCTAATTGATTTGGACAGTTTTGAACTGGATGGTATTAAAATATTTACCCGCTTCTGGGGTAAGTTGAATATTACCAAAAAAATAAATAAATAATTTAATTTTCCTTGAATTAAATAATAGGTATGCTAATGTTTGGCACATATTCTGTGATTAATATTGTAGTACTTTTAAATCTTTTGATTGCTATGATGAATCATTCCTATCAATTAATATCGGTACGTACTCGAAGATCTTTTAAAGAAGAACTTTTGTTAAATATTGTTCTTGTTGTAGGAACGTGCTGATATTGAATGGAAATTTGCTCGCTCAAAATTATGGATTAGTTATTTTGAAGAAGGTGGAACTTGTCCGCCACCATTTAATATTATACCCACTCCAAAGTCAATGTGGTACACATTTAAATGGTCCAGGCGAGAATTCTGTAGTCGTTCATCGGCAGCTAGACGGGAACATTTAAAAACTATAAGAGTAAGATAATTATCTAAAGCACTTGTTAATATTTTTGGGCAAGATTTGACGAAGAGTAGCTAATTAGCTAAATAATTATCTGTAACAAATTTGGACCAGATCGAAGTATTTTTAGAACCCCTCCGCATATAACGTTCTATGATATTATTCAGAAAGTTTTTATATGGCAAAATAACACAATTCTTAATATTTTTTGACAAAATTAATAATTGGCAGTAACAAATTTGGAACCGATCGTCTCATTTTTAAAACCCCTTTCCATA
The DNA here is from genome assembly GCA_963971445.1 of Ornithomya chloropus. Classification (NCBI taxonomy): domain Eukaryota; kingdom Metazoa; phylum Arthropoda; class Insecta; order Diptera; family Hippoboscidae; genus Ornithomya; species Ornithomya chloropus. The sequence goes on from OZ020530.1 coordinate 56,770,677, forward strand.
TCAGGTTCTATTGTAAAAAAATCTTTATTTGGCAAAAAATTGCAATTCTTAATATTTTTTGACTAAATTTGGTATAGAATAGTTTATTAGCGTAATTATTTAATGTAACAAATTTGGACCGGATCGGATCATTCTTAGATCCCGTTTTTATATAAAGATATTGCACGAAGTGACAAGGACTCTGAGTTTACCGATACAACTAAACTAATTGTAGCATTTTTTAAAGAACTTTAAGTGGTGTAGGGTATTAAATGGTTAGGCTGAACCTATTATAACATTTTTACTTTTTCTAATTGCTTTGTTTTCTTGGTATCTAAAGCGTAAAGCTCAACAAGTGAATGATCGTGATTTTAAATATCAACAAATAATGCGGAATTTGGTGAGACGTTATGTTACAGTAGAACAGCGTAAAGCTGAATCTCAGGGCGTTACCGAAGATGATGTTAATGAAATTAAACAAGATATCTCGGCCTTCCGCTGTGAATTGGTGGAGATATTAAAAAATAGCGGCATGGATACCAATGTATCAGCAGGTCAGGCGGGCGGTATGTATTTATTTATTTATTTTTCTGAGATTTCTCTATCTCTTTCTTTCTCTCATTTCTCTAATCCCTATATAATCATTTAATATTTAGGAGGCGGTGGTGGTAAAAAGAATCGTCAGAAGGAACGCCGTTTAATGAAAGGCTTCAACATAGCACCACCGGGTTCTAGCGCGTCACTGGCACCTGTTGCGGAATTTTCCACTTCATTAGACAATTTCGAACAACAACATGAAATCTTAACTTCAACATTATCAACCCTCTTCACACCCACTTTCATACATAAGAAATCCAGTTTTTGTACTAACGATAGCTTCAGTAGTATGGATTTACCCGGCCCACCGCCTCTAAATACTATACAAACGATTAATAAATATAATAAATCAACATTAAAATCGTATAATAAACGTATAGCGGGCCATAAAAAGAAATGGGGCACATTAATTGAGGCGGCCAAGGGAGCTGGTAATGTTACCAAAATGTTGGGTCGCTCCAAATCGGAAGATTCTGTTTGTAATTCAACAAATAATCCAGCATCTCCGATGCATGGACAAGTGAGAGTCACATATTCGCAAAATTGCAGTCAAAATTATTATAGCGGTGGTGGTGATGGAGTTGGTGGTATTGGTGTCGCTACAGCATCCGAACCGAGAATAACTGGTGTTGGTGGTTTAATGCATGGAAAATTGGGCGGGATTTATGATAGTAATCCGTATAGTAAAGGTTACAATACAAAAGATCATTTAAAAATACATGACGGCTCTATGGGTAATGCTGGGGTGGCCATCGCCGGTCCAGCCTCAGGTGTGGGTACACATTTCTTTCATTCCACCAGCGGTAAGGGCTTTAATTATTAAACAAGAAAGAAAACTAAACTTGTCTTAGGCCAAATCTTAAATACCCTCCACATCCATAACGGTGGGCGTGGTAAATATATATATGTACAATATATTGCGTCCTCTAATAATGTTTGTCTTATGTATCAGTTTGGTACTCTAGTTTTATGGTGAATATGATTTTTTGTAAATTGTGGGCGTGTCTGTTGAACGACAGTGCCTATTTTTGGCACATCAGTCAATGGAACAACTACGTATACGTGTACCAAATTTCAAGTTTCTAGGTCAATATTTGTGGCAGATATATAGATTTTTGTCGATTGTGGGCGTGGCTCTTGACCGATTTTGCCCATTTTAAATAGCGATCTGCGCGCAAAATCTAAAAGTGCCTGTACAAAATTTCAGATCAATATTTCAAAATTTACGCCCGTGAGAATGCCAACAACAGACAGACGCACGGACATACATATCTAAATCGACTCAGTTTTCGACGCTGATCAAGAATATATATACTTTGTAGGGTCTCTGACGCCTGTTGCAATTGGTAGAACAAACTTAGTATACCCTCATCACTAATGTGGAGGTTATAAAAAGACGCAACAACAAAATAAATTCATATTTACAAAGTGTGGGCCTGGCCCATATATGGTTACGCACTTTAATCTCCACCCAGAAGGAGGCTTCTGATTATATATATTCTTAATCAGTATCTAAAACTAAGTCGATCTACCATGTATGTTCATATATCCGTCTGTCTGCACTATCACAATCTAAAATTTTGAGATATTAATCGGAAATTTTGGCCAAATACTTCTGGTTAGTTAATTTCTATATTAATTGGGTAAAGTCGGATAAAAGCCGCGTATATGTAGCATACGACAAAAATATATTTATCTGCTACAAAAATTAAGCTATGAAGTCGTAATTGGAAATATATATTTATAATTAAGAAATGTATCAATATGGAAAATATTGGACACGCCTACAATTTACAAAAAACCATATTTAATGTAGAATCCGACAAACACGATTAGAAACTGTAATCATGTATCTGGCACGCCCCACTATTAGTGTGTGGAAAGTATTTACTTATTGTTTTTATGGACGTGGAGGGTCCACATAATATGGGGGGTATACTAAGTTTATTCTTCTGTTTACAACACTCAGAAGGAGGTTTCAGAGATCCTACAAGGTATATATAATCTTGATCAGCATTAAAAATTTAGTCAATCTAGACGTGTATGTCCCTGTGTTTGTCTGAAATTTTATAAGGCTCTTTTAGACTCTGCACACAGATCGCTTTTTAAAATGGACAAAATCGGTCAACATCCACGCCCACAATCGACAAAAATCTTTATATCTGCCAAAAAAGTTGTCCTAGGAACTTAAAATTTAGTACGCATATCTATAGTTATCGCATCCATCGATGTGCCCAAAATGAGTGTGGTTGGGTAACATACACGTCCACAATTTACAGAAAAAATATACTCAACGTAAAACTACACAATTTTAAACTTTTAAACTAAAAAAGGTGTAGACTTTCAAGCTGATACGTAATGCATACACTATTAGAGGGCGCCATATATATATCTGCCGCTGTAGATGTGGAGGGTAATCAAGATTTGGTCTAAGAGAAATTTAGTTTTTTTACTTATTTTCTCTAATTTAGGTCTTACTGCTATAGCAGCTTTAAAAAGGAAACGTAAAAAATTTTCTTCAAGTAAAAATATTTGTCCGGTCAACGAAACCTTTTTATCTACGAAAACAACAACAACAACGACAGGGGTACTAGTAGATCTATTAAGTGATAAGGTTTATTAAATTAAATATTTTCTATAAATAAATACCGATTTTGTATGTTACTTTTACAGGCCTTAAAACGTGTCTCCAGTTATCCAGCCACTACCAACGATAATAATGCTCCACAACATAAAGATCCAGCACATATCACTAAACCACGACGTCACGAACAGACACAAAGTCAACACGATTCGGTGGAAACGTCAGCCGAATTTGTCTTATCAACGGATATACAACATTTAGATCCATCCAATACATCGGTCAATTCGAGAGAACCGTTAATTAGTAATAGTTGTGCCTCCACAGGTATTGTTAGTTAAATCAAATAATTTTACAATGAAACAGCACAACAAAAGCAACCAAAAACATTTGTCCAATACACCAAAAATAAAAAAGAACAAAACAAAATAAAAACAAGTAAGAAAATTAAATTTGGCTTAGGCCAAATCTTAAATACCCTCCATCTCCACAACGGTGGGCGTGGAAAATATATATATATATATATTGCGCCCTCTAATAGTGTATGTCTTACGTATCAGCATGCAAGTCTACTTGAATATGGTTTTTTGTAAATTGTGGGCGTTTATATTGTCCGACCACGCCTATTTTTGGCACTTCAGTCAAAGCAATAATTATGTATACGTGTACCAAATTTCAAGTTCCTAGGTCAACTTTTGTGGCAGATGTAAAGATTTTTATTAATTGTGGGCGTGTCTGTAATCTGAATACGTCCATTTTTGGCATATCGATAAAGCTAATATTTATAGATGTACATACCAAATTTCAAGTTTGCAGCTCAATTTTTATGGCAGATACATAGATTGATGTCGATTGTGGGCGTGGTACTTGACCGATTTTGACCATTTTAAATAGCGATCTGTGTGCAAAAACTTAAAGTATCTGTTCAAAATTTCAGCTCAATATCTCATAATTTACGTCCGTGGGAATGCCAACAACAGCATCGACTCAGTTTTTGACGCTGATTAAGAATATATATACTTTGTAGGGTCTCTGGCGCTTCCTTCTGGGTGTTGCAAACGGAAAAGTAAACTTAGTATATCCTCATCACTGAGGTGCAGGGTGTAAAAAAAACAGCATTTTGAACAAAACTATAGAAATAATAAAATACATTACACTAAATTTTTCATATACCTACAAATACACTCCCATGACCACACAAAGCAACCACTTAATAATTAACGATTAAATAACACTAAGCGTTTAAAAACAAGTGAGAAGTCGGTTACTCCCGATCAGTTAATACCCTATAACACTTACTGCCACAAATTACGCTAAAATTAGTTTGGTTGTCATATAAAAATCACTTTGAGAAATATCATTATATGGAAACAGTTTCTAAAAATGGTTCAATAAGGTTCAAATATGTTACAGCCAATTATTAAGATAATCAACTATTCTATAAATTATGTCTAAAAATATTAGGAATTGTAAATTTTCCCCATATAAAGACTTCTATAATAATAGATCGTTATATGGCGAGAAGTTATAAAAATGGTCCAATTTGAACTATTTTCAATAGAGTTATTCTTTAAACCAGTACGTGTCGTACCAAATTTCTTTTAAATATTTAAAAAATTGCGACCTGTACACAGACATATAAACGGACGGACATAATTAAATTCGGCTTTTGATTTTGAATCAATCAGTATAATTAAAGGTGGGTGTAGCATTTTCCGTTTAGAAGTTACAAACATCTGCATTAATATACCCTTTGCCACAAGTGGTGTAGGGTATAAAAGCTGTAAAATTTTTTTATGAAATATCGACTCATGCACCATATCTAAATAAAGCCCAATCAATTATAATTAAATAATTCTACACCAAAATACGAAATATATATACATATACATATATATATTTATAAAGATAACGAGACACACTTGGCACACGTCCTATAAATGAATTTAATGAAATCTATCATATATCATATCAAACACTAAGAGCAGCTTCTCTTGGTACACATTTAAGCGGGTGTATTTTATAAAAATATGGGTCTGTTTTTAAAAAGAACAATATCGAGATATAAACATTTTAATATCATTTACATTACAAGCGCGCCTATTTACAAAATTACATCGAAATATATTAAAAGCTATACAACGATAAGGAGAAAAGAATGAATAGTTTATATTAAAATGCATGGTCTCTTCCTGTCTCTCTATGAGTCTGCAAATAAAACGGATTAACAGTTCAACTAATAGGCTTAGTTAAAAAACAAGTAAGAAAACTAAATTTGGCTTAGGCCAAATCTTAAATACCCTTCACCTCCATAATGGTGGGCATGGCAAATATATATATATATATATATTGCGCCCTCTAATAGTGCGTATTATGTATCAGAATAAGGTTTTTTGTCGATTGTGGGCGTGTATGTTATTCGATCACGTCCATTTTTGGCACATCAGTGGATGGGATAACTGTGTATACTCATATCAATCTTTAACTTCCTAGGTCAACTTTTGTGGCAGATATAAAGACTTTAAGTGATTGTGGGCGTGACTGTAATCTGAATAGGGTAATACTTTGCATATCGATGAAGCTAATATTTATAGATAAACATACCAAATTTCAAGTTTATAGCTCAATTTTTGTGAGTGCCTGTACAAAATTTCAGATCAATATCTCAAAATTTACGTCCGTGAGAATGCCAACAACAGACGGACACACGGATATAGAAGTCTAAATCGACTCAGTTTTTGATGCTGATCAAGAATATATATACTTTGTAGGGTCTCTTACGCTTCCTTCTGGGTGTTGCGAACGGAAGAACAAACTTAGTATAAACTCATCACTGAGGTGCAGGGTATAACAAGTGAAAATATTATAGCCGGCTTGACCGACCATCACCCTATACCACTTGATATATTTGTTTCTTTGAAAAAGCAGGGTATAATGAAAAATTTAATGTTTCTGTACCTACTTGCATTTTCAAAAAATTTCAAAATGATACATAGGTCAGATTTTTTTTTTTCTTTGTTTTTGAAATCGAAAAAAAAAATTTATATGGGGAGCGTTTCTAAAAATGGGTCCGATCCTATCCATTTTCAAAAGGATTTATTTTTGGGCCAATACATGTTCTTGTACCAAATTTCATCAAAATATCTCAAAAAATGCGGCCTGTAGCTTGCGCACAATATACATGGACAGACGAACAGACAGACGGAGATGGTTAAATCGATTCAGATTTTGATTCTGAATCGATCGGTATAATTAAAGATGGGTGTGGCATTTGCCGTTTAGGAATTACAAACAGCCACACAAACTTAATATACCCTTTTCCACAGGGTGGTGCAGGGTATAAAAACAAGTTTGAATAAACAAAGTTTTTTTAACACGCCTACATAGCGATCTGCAAAGCCTAAAGTACACAATATCAGCTTAATATCTTAAAATTTATGAAGAAGATATGATTAGCACAGAAATAGAGAGAGAGAGAGAGAGAGAGAGAGAGAGAGAGAGAGAGAGAGACAATTAAAGAGTACATACTGTTTATTTAACCCTTCTCACTCATTATTTTTAATGAAAACACTTTTTTTCATTACACGCAACGCTTCATACTTAATATAAAAAAATAAAATTATTCGTTAAAATAGTTCTAAAGTAAGTTTCATGTAAAAAGAGAATATAATAAAACAAGTAAGAAAACTAAATTTGGCTTAGGCCAAATCTTACATACACTTCACCTTCACAGCGGTGGGCGTAGCAAATATATATATATTGCGCCCTCTAATAGTGTATGTCTTACGTATCAGCATGCAAGTCTACTTTTACGTTGAATATGGTTTTTTGTAAATTGTGGGCGTGTCTGTTATCCGACTAAACGCATTTTTGATACATCGATGGATGGGCTAACCCTCAATAAGTGCACCAAATTTCAAGTTCATGGATCAATTTTTGTGATAAATATAGAGATTTTTGTCGATTGTGGACGTGCCTGTTATCCGACCACGTCTATTTTGGCACATCAGTGGATGAGATAACTATGTATACGCGTACCAAATTTCAAGCTCCTAGGTCAACTTTTGTGGCAGATATAAAGACTTTTATTGATTGTGGGCGTGCCTGTTATCTGACCACGCCAATTTTTGGCACATCGATTAGACTTATATTTAAAGATGTACATACCAAATTTCAAGTTTAAAGCTCAATTTTTGTGGCATATACATAAATAGATTTTTGTCGATTGTGGGCGTGGCTTTTAACTGATTTTGCCTAGTTTCAATAGGGATCTGTGTGTAATAACTGAAAGTACCTACACAAAATTTCACTTCATTATCTCAAAATTTACGCCCGTGAGAATGCCAACAACAGACAGACACATGGACACACGGACATACATGTCTAAATCGACTCAGTTTTTGACGCTGATTAAGAATATATATACTTTGTAGAGTCGTTGACGTCTCCTTAGTATACCCCCATCACTAAGGTGGAGCGTATAATAAAAAATAAAAAGTACAACAACAATAAACACACAACACGTTTCAACAAAAAAACAATTCATATCGATGTTAAAAGTTGCCTTAGAAACAAAAACAATTACAAAAAATAACAGGTAAGAAATCTAAATTTGGTTTAGACCAAATCTTAAATATCCTCCACCTCCATAACGGTGGGCGTGGCAAATATATATTTATTGCGCCCTCTAAGAGTGTACGTATTACGTATCAGCATGCAAGTCTACCATTACGTTGAATATAGTTTTTTGTAAATTAATGGCGTGTATGTTATCCGACCATGCCCATTTTGGGCATATCGATGGATGGGCTAACCTTTAATAAGTGTATTAAATTTCAAGTTCCTAGGTCAACTTTTGTGGTACATAAATCGATTTTTGTCGATTGTGGGCGTGGATCTTAACAGATTTTGCCCTTTTTAAATGGCGATCTGCGTGCACTACAAAAAAGCACTACTAAAAGCGCCTGTACAAAATTTCAGATCAATATTTCAAAATTTAGGCCCGTGAGAATGCCAACAACAGACACTTTACTACAGACTATACTTTGTAGGGTCTCTGACGCCTCCTTCTGGGTGTTGCAAACGGAAAAGTAAACTTAGTATACCCTCACCACTGAGGTGGAGGGTATAAAAAGCAACAATTGATTGAAAATTAATTTTTTCTAAGATGACATACATATAAGCAAAATGTTTCTTTTTAACTGAAGACAACACAAGACTAAAATAGAGAAAAAATAATAATAATACAATTGAAATATTAGTAAAAAAAACTATACACATTATTTTATACACAGACTTTTTAAAACAACAACAACAGCTATAACAACAATAACAAATAACGCCATAACACAACCCAAACAATAAAATGTTGTTATTAAAAGGAATCAAATCATATAAAATCTATGTCCCTCCCTTTTACACAGCAAAACAATTACATACATACAGCAAACACGTAAATGGGAAATTAAAATATTATCCGAAAATATTATTTAAAAAAATATTATTAAAGAGTTTCATGCAATATACAGTTTTTGCGTTTATTTATATTCTTTTTTATTTTGTTGTAGTAACACAAAAATAATATTTATATATGAAAATTATTTTTTTATATTGCAAACCGTTTACACTAAAAAAAAAACAAACAAAGGAAATCTTAATACTTATATATATATGAACCTATCTAACTATAGCTTAAATTAAGTTATAAATAATTAATGTTATTATTATATTAATATTAATTAATATTATAAGAAAAAAATGTTATAATTTTTAGTAAATTTTTGAATTGAGCAGACAAGCACTTGGGAAATACCGCTAAATAGAAATTGTGATTGAAGAGAATAAAGAAAAAACATTTAAAACAGCTAAGAAAACTTCGGTTGGGCCATATCTTACATACCCTACAATATCTATAATAGTGGGCGTGGCAGGTATATGATTACGCCCTCTAATAGTATATGCATGAGCTTGCAAGTCGAATTTTTCGTGGAGCATGGTTTTTTGTATATTGTGGGCGCACATTTTTGGCACATCAATGGATGGGATAACTGTAGGTACATACCAAATTTCAACTTGATAGCGCAATATTTGTGGCAGATAAATAGATTTTTGTCGATTGTGGGCCTGGGTCTTGACCGATTTTGCCAATATTAAATAGCGGTCTGCGTGCAGAGACTTTAGGCTCTCTTTAGGCTCTTTTAAGAGCCTATACAAAATTTCAACTTAATATCTCAAAATGAAGAGAATGCCGACAACAGACACACGGACATACATGTCTACATTGACTCAGTTTTTGATGCTGATTAAGAATATATATACTGCCGACAACAGACACACGGACATACATGTCTACATTGACTCAGTTTTTGATGCTGATTAAGAATATATATACTTTGTTGGTTCTCCGACGTCTCCTTCTGGGCAAACGGAAGAACAAACTTAGCATACGCCCCATCTTATGTGGAGGGCATAAAAACTATATTTGGCTTAGGCCAAAACTTAAATATCCTTCACATACATACAGATGGGCGTGCCAGGTACATGATTACCACCTCTATTAAAAATTGCAAGTTGAATTTAATGCTGAGGGGGTTTTTTTGTAAATCATAGGCGTCTCTGTTATGCGACCACGCCCACTTGATGAATTATGTAAGTAATTATGAATACGGTTACCAAATTTCAACTCTATAGGTAGCAGATATTGTAAATGGAATTACTTAGCATTCCACCTCTCTCATTCTTTGTGGTGCGTATATAAATAGCAAGACTACAAATACAGTAAAAAATTTTGAAAACCAAAATAAATAAATATATATATGTGAAGGCCCCTGAAGTGTTCCAAGCTGTTATGGCTAAACTGTTTTCGAATCGAAAAGAACGTTAATATTGCTATGAACGATATACTTATTCACCGTAAAACTATTGAGGAGTTACGCTCTACCACAAATAAGGTGTTACAGATCATAAAGGAAAATGGTCTTAAGCTTAACAAAATCAAGTGTTTATTTGAACAAAAATCAATCAAATTTCTTGGACACGTACTTAGCGCTCACGGCTTAACAGTAGGCCCGATAAAGTTGAAGCAATAAAGAGGCTCAAACCACCAAACAATAAGAAGCAACTGCAGAGGCTTTTGGGAAAATTTACATATTTGAGCAATTTTATTAAGAATTTTTCTTTGCTTACAGTACCACTAAGAGAATTGCTTTCCAAATCAACCAGCTTTTACTGGGATACAAATCAACAACAAGCTTTTGATAGAATTATAAAAGAAATATCAACACCACCAGTATTAAAATTGTACAATTTAAACAATGTGAAATTGCAAGTGGATGCAAGTTCGTATGCATTAGGTGTAGTTTTGCATCAACAAAACCAACCAGTTGCTTATGCGTCTAAATCGTTAACTAACGCACAAACTACTCACAATTAGAAAAAGAAGCATTGGCTATTAAATTTGGCTGTGAAAGATTTCACGAATATATATGGGGAAAAGACATAATAATTGAAACCGACCATAAACCGCTTGAATAAATTTTTGCACAACCAATACATGCTACACCTGCACGGTTATAAAAAATCAGATTAAGTCTTCTCACCTATGATCCTAAAATTGTTTATATACCTGGTCTGCAACTAATGCTGGCTGATCCACTAAGCCGTGATTGTGTTTCATTACGCAATGAAAAGCAAGAAAAAGAATGTAATTTACAAATACAAACAGTTCTTGCCATTTCCGAAACGCAACGAAATAAACTAAGCCAAAACACTGAACCAACTCTTTTCCATAAAGGTCAACAGGTGTTGAAGCCTGCAACAGTTCAAAGTCAAGTCCATGACCGTTCTTATATTATCAAGAATGATGAAGGTACGTTATCACGACGGAACAGCATCAACATACGCTCTACGGAGGCCACAGTTTACAATCCACCCAACGTTGTAGCTGAAAGGAAGCAGGTTACTAATCAACAGCAGGTTACTAATCAACCTGTTCAACTGCATAGTGATGCTGGCAATGCTACTGTTATTAATCATCCTTTACGACGATCACAAAGGACTCGAACTACCCCTGTAAGATTCCACTACACTTAAAGAAAGGGGATGAGAAGGTGTAACCTTCTCAACCCTGTTAAACTCTCTTTTGTCTATATACATTGTCATCTCTAATATACATATATATGTAGCCTTTATTAATATATTCAATATCTCTGTCTTGTGTATAAATCAATAAAAAGTCGCTAAGAATGAAAGGTTAAAGCTTTAGAAGGTCCCAATCGATCGTGTTAATTCTTTGCACTAAATGTAATGCTTCACATGTGGTAACGCCAATTCACATCAGAATCAACAATTTTAAAATTAATATTTGCATCTTGTGTAGACGTTTTGCATTTTAAAGTGGTTTCACCGATCACTTTTAATTTATAATTGCCAAATGCAATTAAATGTTTTACATCGCATGGACGAATTAAAGCTTTTACAGAATTTGCAATTCTTTTGGGCAACACTTTGCATTGTGCGCCTGTATCTAATTTCACGATTAATTTTTGATTATTTATTACGACCATTTCATTAAATTTACCGTTTGTTTTTAGTGACATGTGTTGACCAATGCTGCCAATAAAAACTTCATCACTCATAAGTATTATCATATACAGCAGCGACCTGTTTATTTCGATTTTTGTTGCCTTTGTTTTTAGTGGGACCTCTTTTAACATTTTTTCACATGCTTTCGTAGTGATTTTTCATATTACATTTTTTGCAGACATGACGAAATGCAGGACAATCACGAGCGGCATGGTTTTTCCCACATTTATAGCAACCAAATGTATTGCCCTTACCACTACGTTTGACGAAATTAATGCTTTTCTCCTGCTCCTGATGAATTTCAGCAGTTTGTTTTTGCGTCTGTTCCGTAGCTTGGCATATTTGTAGTGCTTTTTGTAAGGTGATGTCTTCGCAAAGAAGCTTTGTGCATACAACATCACTTTTTATGTCCAATATAAGCTGATTACGTAAAATACTGTCTGTAAGACTGGCGAATTCGCAGTTTTTTACATGCAGGCGTAGCCGCGTCGTCAATTCGTCTATGGTTTCACCTTCCATTTGGGTAATTTTGTAAAACTTATATCTTTCCAATGTTACGTTCGGCTTTGGCATAAAATATGCATTAAATATTTGTTTTGCTTCCGCGAGCGTATTTGGTTTTTCATTTGTTAGCGAATTATATATTTCAATTGCTCTGACACCAATAGCTGACATAAATGTTGAAATTTGAATTTTTTCATCTTTTGAGGTTAGTTCTGTGGCTACTTCCAGAGACCTCTAAAACCGAGACGGAGTGTCACTCTCTTAAATTCTTGCCGGCAGAATCTCAAGACAAATTGTAGGTCCATATCGTACGGTCAAAGTTATCGTAAAAAAGTACAAATGTCGTATTTACTGTATTCGTTCCACTGACTTGTTCTATCAAATGTGGCTGGTTTTTTTTGACTTTATACAATTCTTAAAGACTCGCTTGATACGTTTATGCAATAAAAATTTTTTGAAAATTTTACAAAACATGAAGAAAACATGTATAAAGGGTCGAAAAGTGGAAAAGTGGAATATATATATATATATATCATGTCTATTTCTTTTTTTATACTTCTATACGTGTTGTGTAATTATTTTTTTTTTTTTGTCTATTTTTTCATAAACGATATAAAACTTTCAAATTTACAATAAACATACAATAAAATTGTAATAAATTTATACATGATTGTGTAATACAAATATATTATTGAAACGATATGAAAGACGTCGTCAAAACAGTAAACAAAAACGTTAACAAAATATGTACAATGATCGAAAACAATAAAAAAATTATATAAAAGAAAACAGTAAAACAAGCTTAAAAATGAATAACGATAAATAAAATATAACATATAAACAATAGATAAATAGATAATATATAAATGATTTTCGAAGATTCAAGTTTGCCTGCATAAGGTCAAATCTCAATTTGACAGGCTGTAAATAACGCGAAGATTATTTTATAAATATTGAAGTCACCTGAGGTGAGTAAATTGAAGGTGCTGTGTCCTTGTAGATTAAACCGAGAAAGTTTTTGAAGCATGTTTTGTCTAATAGAATGATTTATGTTTTGGCAGGCAAACAAAATATGATCGACGGTTTGAATAGAGCCACAGTCGCAAAGAGGAATGTAAACTATGTTGATTTTATGAAGATGTTCTCTACATCTAGTGTGGTTAAAAATGAGTCTGTTAATAAAACAGACAATATTACGGCCCAAAAAACAGTCTTGGAACCAAGGCTTAACTTGTACACGTGGAGCCAGAGAATACAAATGACGACCGTGGGAAGAATTACTCCACCGCTATTGCCACTTATTGATAGCGTTGCGCTTCGCATGATTTCACGTCGGTGTGAATTATGGAAGCGTTAACAAAATCGTTATTTTTGGAAGAGGCAATTTTATCGGCAATGCAATTACCGCTAATCCCCATATGGGTGGGAACCCAGAGGAAGTGAATGGCAAAACCTTTGAGTTCCAAATCAAGTAAAACCGATCTTATTTCCAAAACAAAAGGATGTGTTTTACTAGAGGGATAGGATTTTATAGGCAATAAAACAGATTTACTATCCGTGACAATTAAAAATTTATATTGATCTTGGACGGACACTAGTTGAATAGCTTCCAGTATGGCAAGAGCTTCTGCCGTAAAAACTGAACTGCAAGGGTGACTTGAAAAATAAGCTTCTATATTAATATCGGAACCAAACTCTACTGCCCACCACATTCGACTTGGATCCATCTGTGAAAATCTGTCTGAAATTCTTCCATTTAGTGAACACAAGTCTACTATAGCGACTCTGTACGTCTCCTGATATCACATTAGATTTGTCAACTGGTAAAAACTTTATAGTAGGGCGAAAGATAAGAGACTTGTAAGGTATAGAAAACAATGGGTGCCTGAAAAACTTAGACATACTAAAATCGTTACATTTCTGAGAAAAAATCTTAAAAAAAGTCATGTTATGATTATAGGAGAGGAATTCTTGTATGAATTATAAAGCAGAGGACCCTCGTTACTAAGGATTTTGTTAATCATCACATTTGTTGTTAAAAAGAATCTTTCAGGTAGTGGTATGTTATTAGACGTTTGCTCAAGGCTTAATGTATGTGTAGAAGTCATGGCACCGAGTGCAATACGCAGGCATTTCCATTGCATTCTTTGAAGTTTTAAAAGATCCTTCTCAGAACAATCGAGAAGAAGTGGGCAAAGATATTCTAGCCTAGGCCTCACGACACCAACGTAAAGTCTGAGAACACTCGAGGGATCAGATCTCAGACTTGTGCCACAGATAGATCTCAGAATGTTAACAAACTGAAAATGTGGTTTGTACGTGTGATGTAAGCAAGAGCTTCCTGTGAAACGTGAAGCCTAGAAAGTTAAAAGGTCGACTTATGGTAAGTTGCTGCCGTTAATGCATGGTGGAGAACAACTAGTTGGCTTACGTTTATTCGAAAATATCATGCACTTTGTTTTCAGAATGGATATGTGCAGCTGGAGGGCGTCCATTTCACGGTATATAATATCTAAAGCGGTTTGTAAGGCACGCCTGCACTGCTCGAGATTAGTGCGGGAACTGAAAATAACTAAATCATCGGCATAGCCGAGTATGTGTACGTTTTCGGGAAGATCGTTAAAAATATCGTTGATATATATATTGAAACATAACGGACTTAAAATGCTACCTTGTGGAACGCCTGTGTGAGAACGTCTGTGAACTATGTTTTTGTTATTATAAATTAAAATATTTTTTAAGTGGAAGAGTTGATGTTACAGAAATTAAGAGGCAAGCAAAAGGACAGTAAGACGGAGTACAGTATGCCAATATTAACGGAATCAAAAGCACTGAAAATGTCTAAAAAGCAGGCAATGAGCGTATGATTTTTGGCGAGTGCCAGGTTAACCGCTCACCACAACGCAATAACGTTATCAAATGTGGATTTGGAGCGACGAAAACCAGACTGAAATTTGCTAAATGCACAATGATGTTCAAGTTGCCATTCAAGGCGTGAGCACAGTATTCTCTCAAAGAAGCGAAGCGTAGATACAAGGGCAATGCTTCTATAAGAGGCTGTAATATTGGGTGAACAATTTTTCTTTTTTAGTGCAATTACTTGGTAGTCGTACCAACTAGAAGGAACTAAGGAAGATCTTAAAATACTATTAAATTTATGGAGCAATTTCAGCTTTGTGTCAATTATTATAAATGGTCGTTACGTATGCCGTCTAAACCAAATGCAGTATTTTTAGAAATATAAATTGCTTTATCTAGCTCGTAAATACTTATTAGCGGTGTTTGGTGGCCTCTCTACACTTTACGTGCTCATTTGCAAACTTAAGCCTGTTTTTCAAGTGTCGCTTAGTTAAAAGTGGTACTTTTCGTGGGCTGTGGCCTTTTTAATTAGCCTCCAGTAAACGTCTTCGGACTGTCACTGAGCTCATATTAAGTGACAATTCCTTCTTTACTAGTTGGGAGCTAATACTTGGTTGCCTTTTCACTAAATTAATAATTTTTCGATCGATTTTTCCATTTTATAGCGTTCGCAATCATCTTCGCCGAACAACCAATAATATTTTGGATTTCCTTATAGGTTTTTTGCAATTTTTTTTATTAAATCTAGCGTTTCACTTGCTTCACCGCTATTATTTTGAACAGCTATTTTTGACTATTTGTGAAGTTTTTTTTGTTTCATTAAAGGAATATGGGATGAACCCAAATACGTTTCTATAAATTCCGTTTTTTTTTTGATGATAGTTAAATATAGAAAAGGCTTTAAAATTTTATTCAAATTATTTTGGATAAAATCGCACTTTTTCGATCGAAGTAATAAGCACTGCTATTATTATGAACACTACTGTATATATAAAAGAAAAAACAAGTTAAAAAGTTTTTTAAATTATTTAGTATACTATTATAGGATATACATATATATATATACTTTCATCAGCAAAGATGGTTTATCAAAATATTTAACATATTAGTGTAGAGTATATATATACATATATATAAAAGCAAAGAAAAAGAGATCATTAAGTATTTATTGTTGTTGTATGGTGTGTATATGTAAAGCAAAAACGGACAGGTAGCAGACAAGGTAAAGGAGTAAAGTGATAGAGAAAAAATGTAAAAATGAACAAAGCAACTGTTGTGGTGGTAGCTAATAAAAAAAAAATATTGATTGGGGGGAACAAAATTTTCAAAAGGGTTTTTTTTGGGTCAATGCTTTTCCGCGTATCAAATTTCATCGAAATATCTCAAAAAACAAGTAAAAATATTATAGTCGGTCAAGCTCGACCATCAAATACCCTACAGCACTTGATATATTATATTAATCAATTTAATTTTTTTCTTTGATAAATGAAAAGTTTTATTTTTATATGCTCCACCTCAGTGATGAGGGTATACTAAGTTTGTTCTTCCGTTTGCAACACCCAGAAGGAGGCGTCAGAGACCCTACAAAGTATATATATTCTTGATCAGCGTCAAAAACTGAGTCGATTTAGACATGTATGTCCGTGTGTCCGTGTGTCCGTCTGTTGTTGGCACTCTCACGGGCGTAAATTTTGAGATATTGAGCTGAAATTTTGTACAGGCACTTTTAGTTTTTGCACGCAGATCGCTATTTAAAATGGGAAAAATCGGTCAAGAGCCACGCCCACAATCGTCAAAAATCTATTTATCTACCACAAAATATGATCTATAAACTTGAAATTTGGTACGTACATCTATGAATATTAGCTTCATCGGTATTCTAAAAGTGGGCGTATTCGGATTACAGACACGCCCACAATTAATAAAAATCTTTATATCTGCCACAAAAGTTGACCTAGGAACTTGAAATTTAATACGCGTATACATAGTTATCGCATTAACTGACGTGTCAAAAATGGGCGCGGTCGGATAATAGACACGCCCACAATTAAAAAAAAACATATTTATCGTAAAAGTAGACTTACATGCTGATACGTAATACATACACTATTAGAGGGCGCAATATATATATATATATTTGCCACGCCCACCGTTGTGGAGGTGGAGGGTATTTAAGATTTGGCCTAAACCAAATTTAGTTTTCTTACCTGTTTTTTTTAAATTACGGTATAATATAATTAGATAACCATGTAATACAATTAAATATCCATTTAAAACAAATTAGATATCCTTAACAGAAATTTATTAGGGGGCCCCTTTGAATACCTTTTGATACCTTTGTAAGATCAATATTGTTTGTTTCACGTTGCCAAATAAAGATAAAAGAGAAAAGGACATTGTACCGTGAATTGAACCGCTAAAGATGACAATGGTGGGTTAAATTTCAAGTGATGAAGGGGAAGTATTCTCGTACGTCATGCGAGGGGTAATGTAGCACTCATAGTTTACATGTACGGAAGATCAAAAAAAAAAAGGTAGTAAGAATTGGTCATTTGGTTGGGAGGGTAATTAGAAAGGGAAATGATCACCTTATTCCCTGTATTGCTCACACGTGGTCGGAGCGTTTATTTTTTGTTATGTGCGGCTGCATACGGGTTGATATACACACTCTTGAGATCGCGTTGAGCTAGCAAGCAATATCGGTGAAGTCGAACTATAGCTAAGACAACGGTCCCCAGCATGTAACAACATTTATAAAAACCAATGACAACATTTTACGAAACTTGACCATAAACATTTAATGCATTTCCTTAAGTAAAAAGTAGGTCTGTTACAAAAGTGAGAGTTTAATAAAGTGTCAAAATCTAACTGAGCAATTCTGATTTCCAAAAAGTGTTATAAAATATATTTTAAAAAGGTAACTTTATTAAAACTCACAAAAAATACCATATGTATGCGGTGAGCTTTTGTACCACTTTAACGCATGTAAGGAAGAACAAGTAAGAAAACTAAATTTGGCTTAGGTCAAATCTTAAATACCCTCCATCTCCACAACGGTGGGCGTGGCGAATATATCTATATATTGCACCCTCTAATAGTGTACGTATTACGTATCAGCATGCAAGTCTACTTTTACGTGGAATATGGTTTTTATACCCTGCACCACCCTGTGGAAAATGGTATATTAAGTTTGTGCGCATGTTTTTAACTCCCAAACGGCAAATGCCACACCCACCTTCAATTATACCGATCGATTCAGAATCAAAATTTGAATCGATTTAACCATGTCTGTCTGTCAGTCTGTCCTCGTGTCTGTCCGTCTAAATTTGTGCACAAGCTACAGGTCGCATTTTTTGAGATATTTTCATGAAATTAAAACAAGTGAAAATATTATAGTCGGCCAAGCCCTACCATCAAATACCCTACACCACTTGATTCAATTTAATTTTTTTCTTTGAAAAATTAAAAATTTTATTTTTCCATACCTACTTGTAATTTCAAAAATTTCAAAATGATGCTTTTTTGTGGGAGTGTCTGTTATTAGACCAAGCCAATTTTTTAACACATCAGTGCATGGGGTAACTACGTATACGCACATCCAATTTCAAGTTCCTAGATCAACTTTTGTGGCAGATGTAGTTTTTTATTAATTGTGGGCGTGTCTGTAATCCGAATACGCCCATTTTTGGCATACCGATGAAGCTAATATTCATAGATGTACGTACCAAATTTCAAGTTTATAGCTCATATTTTGTGGTAGATAAATAGATTTTTGTTGTTTATAGGCGTGGCTCTTCACTGATTTCACCCATTTTAAATAGCGATCTGCGTGCAAAAACTAAAAGTGCCTGTACAAAATTTCAACTCAATATCTCAAAATTTACGCCCGCGAGAATGCCAACAACAGAGAGAATATATATACTTTGTAGGGTCTCTGACGCTTCCTTCTGGGTGTTACAAACGGAAGAACAAACTTAGTATATCCTCATTACTGAGGTGGAGGGTATAAAAATTCCACACATTTTTCTCCCTACCACGATCTTCAGTTTCACACTATTCACATCAGCCGCTCTAGACATTCTGGGCACGCGAATTTAGTTTGACGTCCGCTGGACGGAGCACTTGTTCGAATTGTCCAAAGATGTAGCCAAGAGCTTGGGTTTTTTAAAACGGTGTAAAATATACTTTACACCAGCCGACATCCGAAATATTTACGCCGCCTATATTCGAACGAAACTTGAGCATAACTCGCACGTGTTGGCTGGAGCCTCTAACACATGTTTGGAGACTCTCGATCGCATACAGCGAAGGGCTCTAGTGATCATAGGTGACGAGGAAGTATCTGACTCTCTCGCCACACTTGAACACCGACGAAATGTGAGCTGTGTTGTGCTTATGTACATGTACTTCTATGGCATATGTTCTAGAGAGATAAAATAAATGTTTCCTCCGCTGAAACCCTTCAGTAGGACAACCAGGCTTGCTCACCGATCTCACCCATACGTTATGGAGTTGCCGGCGTATCGCACAACGCATTACCGAAACGGTTCGTTCTTTAACCGAGGTGTTTGCCTCTGGAACCACCTACCTCCAGGGGTATTTCCCACCATGCCTAGTGTGCGCAATTTCAAAACCAACATACACAAGCACTACTCCCTCTATCCTCCTTCCTCGAATCCCTTCTAACCACCACCGTGCTTGCACGTATAGGGGTCATCCCCCGAGTGGATGGTTATATAATAAAAAAAAAAAAATACAAGAGAGAGCGTGAAAGGAGAAACAAGGTGTCGTGCCGAGCGGTCGAGGAGTCAGTCAGTTGTGCTTGTGAGGTCATAGAGAGCGGTCATCTCATTTTTGTTTAGGGGTTGCTCATGCGTGGTATAATCAGGAACAAAAAGTATAAGTCACTTTCTACAGTGGTTGCTGCTCTGTGTTATAACCAAAGTCTAAGTTTAAAATCAAAGATTGACAATTAAAATCAAAGTAAATTTCTCTTCACGTAAATTAAATAAAATGTTATCGGAGTTATAAATCTTTATGTTGTAGCTTAGAATAAGGAAATAAGTTTTTCTGTATATAAATATCATCATCATCCTTTCGGAAGGCGCAAGTCTCCGAAGGTCACAGCCATCACCGTAGGACGTGGTAATTAAGTTTCATCTAACGGCGGAAGCCTCAGTGGAAATTAAGTTATCCTCTTTTATATTAATTTACATCGTTAAGGGAAGGCAAGCGTTTCCAAATATTTAAATATATAAATTCGGATAATCTAGTGTTCTCAATATACTTCTGGTGACGGAAACCTCTGTGGCAGTTTTTTCGAGACATAAAAAATAATTATATATATATTATAAATAAAAACACAATGGATAAACGTCCCGTTATGGAAGTAATCCGGAAGTGGGGGGTCACATACAATGGCACTGGAGACCCATTTACTTTCATGGAACGCATCGAGGAAATGTCGGCGACACATGATAGTCTACCTCGTACCAAACCACAGTTTCTCCGAGATCAAGCCCTCACGTGGTTCCGCAACAACAACGTCCACGGATAATTCGGAATGCCCTCTGGATTACCTTCTCTACATAAGACGTTAGCTGGTGACTTCGAAAGTATACCCAGTGAAACTCAACAACCGCTGCCACGACGCGAAGCGCACCGGCTCCTGAATCACCGTATCCAAGCCATTGTAGACCCACGTAATGCATGTTTCCGCTGCACTGAATTAGGCCATCTAGCTATAGGGTGTAGAAACCCAACCACGATTTTCTGCCTGAAATGTGGCCGTCTGGATGTGCGTACCATAGAGTGTTGTCGGAGTAACCCCTCAAGAAACGCGAAAGGGAACCGAGTTCAACAAAGGACGGTCCAAGTCAAGGCTACAAAAATAACAACCTTCACAGCCGCTACAGCCAGCAATAATCTGCCAGCAGGATAAACTCACAGCTACGTTGTCCGTCGGTTTTTATTTTATAAGCAAGGAATTCTTTACACAGCTAAACAATTCAACCACCTAGGAGTCTGTATTCCTAGAGGCGACAATAGCTGACAATTCCACGCGTGCAGTGAATCTAGCGGCGTATAGCCCTGTCCAGCTTGGGGATGTCACGCGTACGCTACGTTTCTTTGTCATGCCTGGCATGAAGGAGGAGGTAATACTTGGCCTAACATTTCTACAGGCTTTCAACGCCACGATGCACTGCGCAGGATTCACCGCCGCCTGCCATTTCTGTGAAACCCCAATCATACATTGCCTGGTGGCACACGATAATCCGAGTGATAGATATCCAGCACAACCTAAGTCAGTTCAATCTAAGCCAGTATATTCTAAGCCAGTTCGATCGAAGCCAGCACAGTCTAAGCCAGTAAACTCTAAGCCAGTATACTTTAAGCCAACACAGTCTAGGCCAGTAAATTCGAAGCCAGTACAAGTCAAGCCAGCAAAACCACCAATGTATATCAAGCCAACATAATCTAAGTTAACACAAGTCAAGTCGGTTCGGACATAACAGAGTTAATCTAAGCCTGTTGTATCAAAGTCGAGTCAATCAAGTGTAGTCATATCTAGCAGAGTCGATCAAAACCTGTTGTATCAAAGCCGAGTCAATCAAGTCCAGTTATTTCTAAGCAGAGCCAATCGAAGTCATTCCTCGGGGCCAATTCTATTGAAGCAAGTTACTCGCAAGCCAATCCAAAGCAGCGTGGTCTTGTGTGAAGAACTTCATCAGAGTCAAGTCGACCGGGTGATCGGTCAAGTTAATCATATTCAAGTCAAAGCAGCTCAACAGGTCAGTAATGCAGCGCCGCGAAAGATGGCATATCCATTGGCGAACAGTGGTGAAGATTACTTAAAAGTTGTCGAAGGCCCGGAGAAGCCTGCAATGAAAACGAGGCGGAAGTGACCCGACCAACCCTTAACGCGAGATGAAATTTTGACCAGGTCAGCAGGGAAGGCGATTGATAGCTACGCAGTTCCGAAATATTATGGGTGTTGTACATGTCTTGTACAAGATTGGAAGCATTACAGAGAGGCGTAAATCTCACATTGTTTATAACCCATATTTCTTTTCTTTGTTTATTACCATAAGAGACTTGACTTCTTATCAAAGTCAAAGGGGGACAAAGGGGGACTCCTATAGAGGCGGTCGCGAAGGTTCGAGGCCAACCAGTGCATTCCAACCGAGGGAAACATGTTCAAACACGTGGTCGTGATCTTAGTGTCAGAAGAAGTAGGGGGCGCACGTTTGTAACCCGCGGCGAAAGGTTCTACCGGGATGTCCCGTTCAGATGGCACCATCACCAACAGAAGACCACGCAAGTGAGTCGTCCGTCAGTGAAATATCCGGCGGTTCACTAGTAAGAGGAAGTCCAAGACTCTGAAAGGGAAGATGTGGTGTAAGGAAGAAAAATGCTACACATTTTTCTCCCTACAACGATTTTCAGTTTCACACTATTCACATCATTAACGACGCAGAACCGCCAATATACAAGAGAGAGAGCGTGAAAGGAGAAACAAGGTGTCGTGCCGAGCGATCGAGGAGTAAATCAGTCAGTTGTGCTTGTGAGGTCATAATTTTATAAACTCCCCGAGAGTTCTTTAGTATCATAGGCTTTAAAGTCTTGTTCCAAAAGAAGCTTAATTACTTATATTAAAACATGTACGGTTTTATGGAAAGGTTCATTTGTTATCACCTAAAACTTCAAATAAAACCATTAAAGGTTTAGTTTCTTATAATAAAGCTTAAACTATAAAGTCTTGAAAGTTTTTACAGTCTACACACCATAAGGAGCAAATGTTTGTAACTCTTAAACACCTAGAGATTTAATTATACCGATTACAACACAAGTAAAATTTGAAGCGATTTAATTATTTTCATTTGTCCGTCCAGGATATTTGTTATCAACAGACCTACAGTTACAATTTGGATATTTTCGGAATGAAATTTGGCATCCCTGTGCATGTCTCTGTGCTTGTTTGGGCCAAAAACCATCACTATTAAAAATGAACCTTGTCGTTTTATTTTTAAGACACCATACGATTTATTTAAAAAAAAAAATTATATAACAAAAATCCGAATTTTTTAAATAAGTTTTTTTAAAGAATAATTAATTATCTTAATAATTGATTGGGGAAAATTTGGAGCGGATCTCACTATTTTTCAAATTTTTCGCGTTTACAACTAAACTAATTATGGCATAAATTCTGGAACTAAGTGGTGTAAGTTATTAAGTGGGAGGTATAACCATTTATAATATGCAGTTATTTTATTGCTATTGTAGAACTTAAGGAAATGCAGCAAATATTTCTCTCTCCCTCCCTCCTTATACACTATTTCATAAATTCCTGCAATTTTTGTTTCAGTAATTGATTTTCTTCTTTTAAACGTAAAAATTCCTTAACAAATGGATCCGTTTGTAATAAAACATTTAAAGAATCGAGTATTTCAGAAGTATGATCTAACTGTTGATTCCATAAATTGGAATTTTGTGTAAATATTTGCCATTTATTACGATCCACATGAAATTTCACTTCAAATTCCAATTGACGAAAACGTTCCAAAATCTCTTCACGCAACGTAGATATAGCTTTTTTTAAATCGGTTTGTTCTAAATTTTTATCACAGCCTGTATCACTCGTTATGCTAGTTGCTGTATTATTTGTTGTGGAACTAGATTGTGGCTTACAAACGGATAATGATGCCGTCGCTGACGTTATGGAACTATGTTGACGACTGGGCGTACTTTTACAATCGGGCGGTAGTAATGGATTATTAAGACAAAAATCTAAATCAATTTGTGTCGATGTAGATGGCGGTGGAGGATTGTCTTTATTTATATTCGTTACAAGCAGTTCGGGTAGCGGTTGCATTGTATGCTTGTTTTCGGGTTGTTCTTCTTCTTTTTCTTTAATTTGTGTTAATTTATAAAAGGAAATGTTACTACGATCCTTTAACGGTTGTTTTAAAATGTCCGTCGTCGATATATTCGTTTTGCTATCAGTAAAATCTTGTTGCAATAAACTCAGGCCGCCGCTATTATCTGTCACGGGTTTACGGTTTAAGGCCTCCCAATCGAAACTATCCCGTTGTGGCACAAAACGTGGTGAACTATTCTCCTGACCTCGGTTGGCTTGGAAATCCAAAAACTCACCAAACGAATCACGATGTTTAAAGGGTGTCAATTCGTTCTCCTTTACGTCTAATGATTTACGTTCACCAGTGCTAGCAGTACTGAGAGGTGCTGAATTTAATGATTCTGATGTCATTACTCCTGCCGTTGTATTTAAGCTAGAACCATTATTATCTGCACTTAACGGAGCAAATGCAACTCTGGTGACAGCACAATCATGTATATTTTTGCTGGCAATAAAACCTTTCAAATTGCGCATATCGTACGTGGTCAGTTCACCCTTTAAATTACCCACACAAAAATAGGTGCCACATTCACTGGCCGCCACCGTTGATAATGGATGACAATATTTCAATTGTACAGGTTTTATTTTACGTCGGATATCGTAAACGTTGATAAGACAATCATAGCCCACGCTAATTAAAATATCGGGTGCTGCTGCCGTCATACATAAATCACGACATGGAGCTATATGCGCTTCGGTAGCATTAAATAATTTACATTTAGCTTGTATGTCATATAAAGTGACACCACCTTTATAAGAAGCCACCGCTAAATGGAAACGTTTGCAAGGATGAAAACGTGCCAATGTAGATCTAAGTAATATACAAAAAAATATTATTACAACTATACTAAATCTATTCTTACTCTATACTTACTGATTATCAACATTAATTGTTTCCAATTTATTTTTAGTTTTATAACCATATATATTTATGCAACCGCTTTCAAACACTCCCGCAATATACTCATCCGAAGCATTGTAATCCAAAAATAATACCGAATTACTACGATTATCTGAAAATCATTTAAATATATATGCTATACAAAATTTTTATAGCTACCCACCCGTAGGAAACTTGTGAACAAATTCTGAATTTTTATAATTGTACAATTTTACTTGACCATTAGCTAAACCTACAGCCATTTCTTCCACCGATTGTTTAGTGCAGGCCACACAATAAACACTATCTATAGTCAGTTTACGTACACGTTGTATATCACATTCTATAATATAAAGAAAATTAGGTTCAAACTAATACATATTAAAAAATATCCCTTGACTATTGTTTTACTTTGATTATTTGTCTCTTTAATACGCATAACTTCCAAACCGGATTGTTTGTTCACTTCCACAAATATACGCTGTTGATTATAAAATTGAAAATCTCTGTTTTCATTATTAGCATGATGATAAATGGATTTTGTTTCTAAATTTTCAAATTCAGTTAAAACTGTAGACTTGGCTGTTGACATTAAATACATTTTTTATTTTAGTTTTTATTGAAATCGACGAAATTTTATTTCAAGTTATAAGTATATCACTAAAACATTTTCTTCTTCTTTTTAAAAATAGCGCCATTTTTATTTTTCTTAAATCAGGTATGCTAGTTGGTTGTGAACTTAATAATTTTCCGCTATACTAAGCATATGCTTACTTTAAATTAGGGATACCGCTATTTTCTTAGTGCGTGTTATAAAAACATGTCTGTTAGTTGGTTTAAAATATGAGGTTCATGAGATTGATAGAAAAGTTTTTACCCGAGGACTACGTAAAAAAAATTATCTATATGTTCTAAAATGAAAATTTCAGCTTGACCATACTGAAGAATGTGATGAATTAGAAAAATGTGATTATATATATTAATAGCAAAATTGTAAGGAAGATTGCGGTGTCTACTCCTATGCTAACAATTTTTAATATTTTTTGTTTATTAACGGTTTAATTTAATAAGTTTTCATATTCTATTTGCTTTACATTTCATTACAATTTTTTTTTTTGGCAATGTACCCCATTTTATTTAATTATATTTGATAACTATCGTTTAATAATAATAAATTCCTTTCCAAGTTGTCCGGGCACCTTTACATCATATAAATTACTATATTTGTCTAAGATAATATTTTCTTGAATGAACTGAGTGCACTTGCCTTCACTTTTAGGTATGGGTACGTAGGCTATTTCTGTTTATGGGTTGCCATCAAAATTAGGCACCAAAGTCGTTACAGCCAAGTTTTTAACGAAAGTTCTCACCGTGTTGCGGGAAAACTGCGAACAACGCTGCTAAATTAGAGATGGAATAACATAAGAAAAAATGGAAAAGGGAAAGATAGAAAAGGATGAGGCAAGAAAGAAAAAGGAGAAAAGCAAGAGAGTATGAAGCAAGATGAGGGATTTTTTTTTGGGTACCTAAAAAAACAAGAAAGCTAAATTTGGCTTGGACCAAATCCTAAATACCCTCCACCACCACAACGGTGGGCGTCGCAAATATATATATATTGCGCCCTCTAATAATGTACGTATTACGTATCAGCATGCAAGTCTACTTTTACGTTGAATATGGTTTTTTGTAAATTGTGGGCGCGTCCGTAATTCGACCACGCCCATTTTTGGCACATTAATGGATGGTATAACTACGTACACGCATACAAAAATCCGATTTTTTTAAGTAAGTTTTTTTAAAGAATAATTAATTATCTTAATAATTGATTGGGGAAAATTTGAAGCGGATCTCACTATTTTTCAAATTTTTCGCGTTTACAACTAAACTAATTATGGCATAAATTCTGGAACTAAGTGGTGTAAGTTATTAAGTGGGAGGTATAACCATTTATAATATGCAGTTATTTTATTGCTATTGTAGAACTTAAGGAAATGCAGCAAATATTTCTCTCTCCCTCCCTCCTTATACACTATTTCATAAATTCCTGCAATTTTTGTTTCAGTAATTGATTTTCTTCTTTTAAACGTAAAAATTCCTTAACAAATGGATCCGTTTGTAATAAAACATTTAAAGAATCGAGTATTTCAGAAGTATGATCTAACTGTTGATTCCATAAATTGGAATTTTGTGTAAATATTTGCCATTTATTACGATCCACATGAAATT
The DNA here is from genome assembly GCA_963971445.1 of Ornithomya chloropus. Lineage (NCBI taxonomy): Eukaryota > Metazoa > Arthropoda > Insecta > Diptera > Hippoboscidae > Ornithomya > Ornithomya chloropus. The sequence continues at coordinate 56,797,803 of OZ020530.1, forward strand.
TCACTTCAAATTCCAATTGACGAAAACGTTCCAAAATCTCTTCACGCAACGTAGATATAGCTTTTTTTAAATCGGTTTGTTCTAAATTTTTATCACAGCCTGTATCACTCGTTATGCTAGTTGCTGTATTATTTGTTGTGGAACTAGATTGTGGCTTACAAACGGATAATGATGCCGTCGCTGACGTTATGGAACTATGTTGACGACTGGGCGTACTTTTACAATCGGGCGGTAGTAATGGATTATTAAGACAAAAATCTAAATCAATTTGTGTCGATGTAGATGGCGGTGGAGGATTGTCTTTATTTATATTCGTTACAAGCAGTTCGGGTAGCGGTTGCATTGTATGCTTGTTTTCGGGTTGTTCTTCTTCTTTTTCTTTAATTTGTGTTAATTTATAAAAGGAAATGTTACTACGATCCTTTAACGGTTGTTTTAAAATGTCCGTCGTCGATATATTCGTTTTGCTATCAGTAAAATCTTGTTGCAATAAACTCAGGCCGCCGCTATTATCTGTCACGGGTTTACGGTTTAAGGCCTCCCAATCGAAACTATCCCGTTGTGGCACAAAACGTGGTGAACTATTCTCCTGACCTCGGTTGGCTTGGAAATCCAAAAACTCACCAAACGAATCACGATGTTTAAAGGGTGTCAATTCGTTCTCCTTTACGTCTAATGATTTACGTTCACCAGTGCTAGCAGTACTGAGAGGTGCTGAATTTAATGATTCTGATGTCATTACTCCTGCCGTTGTATTTAAGCTAGAACCATTATTATCTGCACTTAACGGAGCAAATGCAACTCTGGTGACAGCACAATCATGTATATTTTTGCTGGCAATAAAACCTTTCAAATTGCGCATATCGTACGTGGTCAGTTCACCCTTTAAATTACCCACACAAAAATAGGTGCCACATTCACTGGCCGCCACCGTTGATAATGGATGACAATATTTCAATTGTACAGGTTTTATTTTACGTCGGATATCGTAAACGTTGATAAGACAATCATAGCCCACGCTAATTAAAATATCGGGTGCTGCTGCCGTCATACATAAATCACGACATGGAGCTATATGCGCTTCGGTAGCATTAAATAATTTACATTTAGCTTGTATGTCATATAAAGTGACACCACCTTTATAAGAAGCCACCGCTAAATGGAAACGTTTGCAAGGATGAAAACGTGCCAATGTAGATCTAAGTAATATACAAAAAAATATTATTACAACTATACTAAATCTATTCTTACTCTATACTTACTGATTATCAACATTAATTGTTTCCAATTTATTTTTAGTTTTATAACCATATATATTTATGCAACCGCTTTCAAACACTCCCGCAATATACTCATCCGAAGCATTGTAATCCAAAAATAATACCGAATTACTACGATTATCTGAAAATCATTTAAATATATATGCTATACAAAATTTTTATAGCTACCCACCCGTAGGAAACTTGTGAACAAATTCTGAATTTTTATAATTGTACAATTTTACTTGACCATTAGCTAAACCTACAGCCATTTCTTCCACCGATTGTTTAGTGCAGGCCACACAATAAACACTATCTATAGTCAGTTTACGTACACGTTGTATATCACATTCTATAATATAAAGAAAATTAGGTTCAAACTAATACATATTAAAAAATATCCCTTGACTATTGTTTTACTTTGATTATTTGTCTCTTTAATACGCATAACTTCCAAACCGGATTGTTTGTTCACTTCCACAAATATACGCTGTTGATTATAAAATTGAAAATCTCTGTTTTCATTATTAGCATGATGATAAATGGATTTTGTTTCTAAATTTTCAAATTCAGTTAAAACTGTAGACTTGGCTGTTGACATTAAATACATTTTTTATTTTAGTTTTTATTGAAATCGACGAAATTTTATTTCAAGTTATAAGTATATCACTAAAACATTTTCTTCTTCTTTTTAAAAATAGCGCCATTTTTATTTTTCTTAAATCAGGTATGCTAGTTGGTTGTGAACTTAATAATTTTCCGCTATACTAAGCATATGCTTACTTTAAATTAGGGATACCGCTATTTTCTTAGTGCGTGTTATAAAAACATGTCTGTTAGTTGGTTTAAAATATGAGGTTCATGAGATTGATAGAAAAGTTTTTACCCGAGGACTACGTAAAAAAAATTATCTATATGTTCTAAAATGAAAATTTCAGCTTGACCATACTGAAGAATGTGATGAATTAGAAAAATGTGATTATATATATTAATAGCAAAATTGTAAGGAAGATTGCGGTGTCTACTCCTATGTTAACAATTTTTAATATTTTTTGTTTATTAACGGTTTAATTTAATAAGTTTTCATATTCTATTTGCTTTACATTTCATTACAATTTTTTTTTTTTGGCAATGTACCCCATTTTATTTAATTATATTTGATAACTATCGTTTAATAATAATAAATTCCTTTCCAAGTTGTCCGGGCACCTTTACATCATATAAATTACTATATTTGTCTAAGATAATATTTTCTTGAATGAACTGAGTGCACTTGCCTTCACTTTTAGGTATGGGTACGTAGGCTATTTCTGTTTATGGGTTGCCATCAAAATTAGGCACCAAAGTCGTTACAGCCAAGTTTTTAACGAAAGTTCTCACCGTGTTGCGGGAAAACTGCGAACAACGCTGCTAAATTAGAGATGGAATAACATAAGAAAAAATGGAAAAGGGAAAGATAGAAAAGGATGAGGCAAGAAAGAAAAAGGAGAAAAGCAAGAGAGTATGAAGCAAGATGAGGGATTTTTTTTTGGGTACCTAAAAAAACAAGTAAGTAAATTTGGCTTGGACCAAATCCTAAATACCCTCCACCACCCCAACGGTGGGCGTCGCAAATATATATATATTGCGCCCTCTAATAATGTACGTATTACGTATCAGCATGCAAGTCTACTTTTACGTTGAATATGGTTTTTTGTAAATTGTGGGCGCGTCCGTAATTCGACCGCGCTCATTTTTGGCACGTCAGTTAATGGGCACGTCAGTCAATGGGATACGCGTGTAGGGTATCTACATTTTTGATTTTTATGTCAGAAACTAATTCAATTTTTTTCTAGACATTATTTTAAAAAGATTGTCAATCAGTTTTAATGTTAAAAAAAAATAATAATAATTAAAAATGTTTTAAAAAAAATAAATTTTTGTTATAATAAAAATATAAAAATAACAGTGCACTTCATTTAATATAAAAATAACGGTACTCTTCATTTGGCGATCCTGCGACCGGGCTTGACAACACCAATAGTTCGACACACTATTATTGGACTTCGCACATCAACACCTAGTGGTGCAGACACTCCCGAGACTTTCCGTTTGCCTAATGGAAAATTGATTCAGGTAAAACGTCAAGGCACTTTACCGTTATCATCCTCCAACACGAATAACAACATATGGCAACAACAAACGCAGCATCCTATAAATCAATCAATTAAACCAATACGTCAAGTAAATGCAACACAGCATTTCAACTTTTCGTCACCAAAAATATGCAACAATAACAACAAAAACAACAATAACAGCGACAATTTCAGCAATAATAACAACAACAACAATTATAAATCAAGAACAGGTTAACCAACGGAGGAATGTCCATTAATAAGAATTGATAAGAAGAATATACATATGTAAGTTTACATACATAAAAAAATATATGTCATAATAAGTGTATTGACATATATATATATATATATATATATATATATATATATATAAAAAGGATATCTTTCTTTCATAAGAAAAATCAAAAAGGACATAAAATTTTTCATTGAAACATAAAAAAACAAATTTCAAAATTTTTAAGAAAATTTCATTAAAAACAAATAATAAAAACAAACAAAGTTCAAAAAAAAAAAAAGAGAAACTTCAAAATTTTTCATCATTGTAAATTCTCTCTCCGAGATAAAAATGGCATTACAATATACACCTCCACATACTTCAACAAATAGAACTTTCACCAACAACAGCATAATAGATCTCATGTTAGAAAACATGACACAAGAACTTACACAACCTAACACTCATATTAATATAAATAACAATAACATTAATGATGCACACTTACATACAAATATACATACAAATCAAGGAAACAATACAATTAATACTAAAATTTGTGCTACATCTGTTAAACTTCCCCCTTTCTGGACTGATTTTCCTGACGCTTGGTTCATACAAGCCGAAAGACAATTTAATTATAAAGGCATTACACAAGACACAACTAAGTACGAATATGTACTTACTTCTCTGCCGCAAGAAACAATTAAGACTGTTCTTGATTTTATCCGAGACCCTCCGGCAACAGATAAATATTCTTCTTTTAAAAAAATTTTCATTGAAAGGCACTCCCTTAGCGAGAATTATCGATTAGATAAAGTTTTGTCCGAATCAGATATGGGAGGTCGCAAACCATCCGAGTTTTATCGACATCTCTTAATCCTTTCTGGATCAAATTTTAGTCCTGATGTGCTTAAACGTCTATGGCTTAAAAAATTACCTAAGAGTTTAACCGTTGCTCTTACTGGCTCAAATATTACAAATATAAATGAGTTAGTGAAATTAGCTGATAATATTTGGGAAGTGAGTAATCAGCCAGAAGTACATACCAACAGTTCTTACTCCAATGACACAAATAATTTGGCAATTCAGTCATTACTTAAGACTCAAACGTTACTTTGTGAGAATATCAACAAATTAACGCTTGAAGTAACGAGTCTTAAGTCACAGATGAATCAGCGCAAGTCTAGACCTTTTTCTCGATTTAGATCACGCTCACGTAGCAGATCTAATTCACGAAATAATGGTCTTTGTTGGTATCACCACCAGTACCAAAACAAAGCCCAAAAATGTATTCAACCCTGTAATTTCAAGAATTCGTCAACAAACTAAATAAGTCCATTGTTACGGCGACTAGCAATGGAAGTTTTGAATATTCATCACGTCGCCTATTTATATTTAATAAGGACAACGGTCTAAAATTTTTGATTGTAAGTGGTGCAGAAATATCCGTTTTACCTGCTTCCAAATTTCCGCATCAAAAACGTTCGTCCGACATTAACTGCTGCTAACGGCTCACCTATACCAACGTACGGCAAGAAACTATTATATGTTAATTTGAATCTTCGCCGTGAATTTCCTTTTATTTTCCTAATTGTCGACATTTCAAGGCCGATTATAGGTGCTGACTTCCTCAGCAAATATGGACTACTAATTGACGTTAAACGCAAGCGATTAGTAGATCCTTTAACCAATTTATCCGTTGATGCCATTATGGCTTATTGTAAAGTAAAGTTACCCAAATTATTCCTCATAGAAAATAAATATTTCGAACTATTAAAGAAATATCCAAGTTTGAACTTTGAACCAGATTATACCAAACCGGTCAAACACAATACTGTACACAGATTAGCAACTGAAGGAGTCCTTCCGTTCTCAAAACCAAGACAACTTGATACTATCAAATATAAAGTCGCCAAGACAGAATTCGATTTTTTAGTCAAATCAGGTATTTGTAGGCCATCCAATTCTTCTGTGGCTTCACCGCTTCATTTAATAGACAAAAAGGATCCTAATGAATGGCGTCCTTGTGGTGATTTTAGACGCTTAAATTGTGTCACTATTCCTGATCGCTATCCGTTGCCTCACATTCATGATTTTAGTATAAATCTTCGGAACAAATCTATATTTTCCAAATTAGATTTAGTAAAAGCTTACCACCATATCATGTTCATGTTCGAATTTGTTAGAATGCCATTTGGGTTAAGGAATTCGGCACAAACTTTTCAAAGGTTTGTGAATGAAGTATTTAGTGGTTTAGATTTTATTTTTGTATACATTGACGATGTTTTAATTGCAAGTGAATCGGAATCTGAACATTTAAAACATTTAAAAATCGTTTTTGATAGACTTGAGGAATATGGTTTAAATATTAAACCATCTAAATGTACTTTCGGCACTACATCTATTGACTTTTTAGGACACAATATTTCAAAAGATGGCATTCGACCTTCTGAAGACAAAGTATCTGCCATAAAAGACTTTGAGCGTCCTAAGTCCGTCAAACAAGCTCAAAAATTTGTTGGAATGATCAATTATTATCATCGATACGTTCCAAAATTAGCAGAGTTGACATGTCCGATACATTCTATAATTAATAAGGCTCTTAAGACTAAAGGCAAAGCTTTAATTTGGGATGATAAATCCAAATCCAGTGCTCGAACCATTCGAGCACTGTTGGAGAACTCCACCAATTGCAATGTTTGAAGCGTCTACGGTTAAAGACAATTTTGCCTCAAAGGTTCTGTTGAATCATTTCAATAGTGAAGCAAAATTGTCTTTAACGCTTCAAACATTGCAATTGGTGGAGTTCTCCAACAGTGCTCGAATGGTTCGACAGAACCATTAGCATTATTTTCAAAAAAGTTTTCTCCGTCTGAAATTAAATATAGTACGTTCGATCGAGAACTTTTAGCTATTTATTTATGTATCAAACATTTTAAATACATACTTGAAGGAAGACAGTTTACAGTCTTTACGGATCATAAACCATTAACAATGGCATTAAATTCTAAAACAGAGAGAAGCCCAAGACAAACTCGACATCTAGAATATATCTCTCAATTTACTAATAACATACGGTACATACGAGGAGACGCAAACATTGTGGCAGACACCTTTTCTAGAGCTTTTGAAATTGACGTACTACACTGTACTGAATTAAATATGAAAGTTCTATATAAGGAACAAGAAAATGACGCCGAATTAAAAAATTCCCTTCTCAAGTCGAACAGCAATTTAAAACTTTACAAAATTCCTGTATTTAATTTTGAAATTGTCTGCGAAATGTCAGGGGCATGTCCAAGACCATATGTACCTTCCAGTCTGAGGAAAATTATATTTGAAAAAATACGAGTACATGGTATATCACACCCTGGTACAAAAGCTACAAGGAGACTCATTAGCACAAGATTGAGTAAATGAACGTTTTTATATATATAGCACACAGTGCAATACGCACTGAACATCGCTCCGTAACACTTACCCCTCTGTACCGCTCGCAGCTCTTGTATCCTGTAACGCTCACCGTTCGTGTATCCTATAACGCTCGCCATTCTGCAAAGTTCAGCGCTCTTGTATCTTCCAACGCTTGCCGCTCTTGCACCGCTCTCGTACCACTCTCCAATCGTTCCGCAGTAAAGTCGTGCCACGCACTACAAGCCGTTACCGCACCATACTAAAACGTCAAATTACTGAGGCAAATCCAATAAAATTTGAGACCAATAACATCTGTCAAAATAAATTTCTTTGCGAAGGACTTTGGACTCGCTGATTTATATCCCAGCTACCAGACTTCTTTACACCGTCTTTATGTGGTTTATCTTGTATGCATCCAGGAAATGTTGAAATGATTTCAAGATAAATTGTTTACCATTGTGGGTGTAGATGGTTTCTGGTACACCAAATTTGTGGAATATTCCTTGCGTCATGAAACGTATCACGTTCGTTGTTGTTTCCTCTTTCATTGTTTTCAGGAATACGAATTCTGTAAATTGATTCACAACGATAAAAACATAAGCATTGCCGACTTTTGATCGTGGATATTTGCCAAAGAAATCTAAATGTAGTTTTTGAAATGGTCTTTCCGTAATCACCTTTTCTCCTATTTCAGATAATAATCTTTTGTTTGTTGTTTTAGTTTCCTTACAGGTTTGACAGCTTGCTATATATGCACGTCCAATAAAAAAATTGGTGTAAACGCTCCAGTGCTTTAGCAATACCGCCATGTGTAGTTGTTTCAGGTAAGTGGGAGTTCTCTATCAACGTTTGAGTAAACAATTCAGATCTCTAAAGCCTCCATTGTATCTCATCATATGTATTATCTTGGGTGTTGTAGCAGCGCTTAAATATCATGCCGTCCTTCACTAACATATCAGGTAAGTTTTCAATATTGCTTTCTATTTCATTACGCAATTTTTGATAATCTTCATTTTCAAACTCAGTTGTTTGAAAACCTAGGACATCTTCTGGTGATGTTACTGTTACTTCAGCTGCGCAATAAAGTGTCTGCTACTATGTTGTGAGAGCCTTTACGCTGCTCTATTTCAAAGTCGTAGGACTGCAACTGCAATGACCAACGTGCCAAGCGTCCACTGAAATCCTTTAGCGACATGAGCCATTTGAGATTAGCAGGGTCCGCAATGACCTTAAATGGCATCATCTCTATGTAAGGTCTGAATTTTTTGATAGCCGTGACAGCTGCCTAGCATTCTTTCTTGGTAACTGAGTAGTTTCGCTGGGCTGAACTCAATTTCATGCATATAAATTCTATAGTATATTCCCAGCCCTGGTCGTTTTTTGCAGTTGTACTGCGCCAATGCCATGCGCTGACGCATCACACTGAACGAGAAACGGTTTGTTGAAGTTAGCATGTCGTAAAACAGATGCTGTCGTAAGAGCTTTTTTTAATTTTTCAAACGCTTGTATAGCTTCAGGTGTCATGACAAACTTTTTACCTTTTTTCAACGTATCTGTCAAAGGTTCAGATATTATGGCGAAATTTTTGATAAAGCGGCAATACCAACCAGCTCTTCCCAAAAAACTTCTGACTTGTCGTATGGAATTTGGTATTTTTTTCTGTCGAATAGCTGTAATTCTATCTGTGTCTGTTCTCAACGTGCCAGCACTTATTATACACCCAAGATATTTAAGTTCTTGGAAACAGAATTGAGATTTCTTTAAACCGATTGTCAGGTTTGCTGCCTTTATATGTTTCGCGACTTCTATTAATAATTTAAAATGATTTTTAAATGTACTGTACATTTTTGAATCTACAAAGACATTGCGCCGTGTTGCAAAGACCAAACGGCATCATACGGAATTGGTATAGAGGCCTGCCTGTAACAGTAACTAACTATATCTTGCATAGATGGAGATAGTGGGTAGTGCTTGTCTGTTATAGGTTCATCTTCCGGTACCAATACTATCTTGTGTTTTTCTAGCCGCGAATGGTCTAAACCATCTCGTTCAAAACAAGGGAATTGTTCGATTACTTGTTGAAATGCATTTCGCTGTTTGCCGAACAAATCATATGGTTTTAATTTATAGCAAAAGGATACGTCCAAATTAGTATTATTTTCTATACTGCACTCATGTACCTGTACAATATCTGGAGCAAATTGGCTCAAGAAATCGATACCCAAATAAGCTACTTACTCAAGGTCCGGGCAAAGATAAAAAGTCATAGCCGAAGTTTTGCCATTATATTTTGCAATTACATTAATTTTACCTAAAATACGATACGGCTGTCCACTGGCGGTGTGTATATATGAATTAATAAATTTTATTTCAGTGTTAATTTTATCAGTAAGTCTCGACAACCCTTGCCCAGTATACTGACGGCTGCTCCACTATCCAACAATCCAACAATAGGTACATCATCTATTTCACTAGTGAGAAATATCTTCGGGTCGGCCATTACAGAATATACTCGCCTCACTGAAGCCATCACAGCCTTAAACTGTTATTTCTTATTTTAAAATTTTTCTCGTTCTTGTTGATTTCGATCTGATGAAATAATGCAATTGCTTTCATTACCAAATATTGTTATGATCATGCGTGTTAATGTAGTGGCGGGTGCGACATGGTGGTACTCTATCTCTGACCGGCATTGGAGTGGTTTCTTGATACTAGTCGATCGCAACAAAAAAGTTCATGTCGCTGTAGTTACACCTTAGCTTAAACACACACACAGGAAAGAACAACAAGATATAGAAGTTCGGTTAAGACCAAAGCTTAAATACCCTCCACCTTTTATAATCGTCTAAAAAATAAGTTCCTATTTTCATATTTATGTATGTGACTATTTCATGTACTTACGCAAATAATGTTTTTTTTTTAAATTATAAGCGTTTGCGTTTTTCAATCACGCTCATTTTTGGCACAGTGTTATATAACAGTACCACTTATATTTATACCAAATTTCAACTTGATAAGCATAGTATTGTGCGATATATAATTTTTTAAAGATACAATTTTTTTGGAGTATGTTGAGATTTTTATTTATTGTGGACGTGTCTCTTAACCGATTATGCCCAATTTTAATACGGAATAGCGTAATTGAACTAAGAATACGTAAGCAAAGTTTCAATTTGATATCTCACAAATTAAGACCGTGAAAGTGCCATCAACAGACGGACACACGAAGACACGGACGAGCACGTCTTAAACGATTTTTCTTTTCATGCTGATTAAGAACATATATGGTTTGTGGGGTCTCCGAGGCTTCCTTCGATGTGTTGTAAACGTGTGATCAAAATGAATATACCCACTTCCCTAAGGTGGAGGGTATAAAAAAATCGTGGTTATTTGCTCTAGTAGGCGGATTATGACCTTATACGCACATACACTTACACATGAGGCCATGCACTCATTCATACAATCAGTGTACATATTTTTTTTTTTATAACAGCGGACCGACAGCAGATCCTCAATTACACACTCACTCACACTACGTTCATTCACACACAAACCTACGCACAGGTATACCGCGTTCAAAGTACATCCATCCATATCGACACACTCACACTGTTTCAGTCAGTCCGTATAATGTGAGTTTCTGTCCATCTATTTCGTCCGTCGTTGCCCCCTCAAACAACCCTACACCTGCATATTTAATCCTTCACCTATATGTACACCACCAGCATTTTAAATTTATAAAGGTACGTATATTCATACCAATAAATAAATATTAAGACGTTCTTTATTTCATACGCTCTTACTAAATTCTCAATTCAATTCAATTCTCTTATTTTAAATTTAGAAAAATATGTATATATATATATTTAATATATATATATAGCGGACAAACGCATTAAATAATAGAGAAAAAGAAACAAGTAAGAAAACTAAGTTTGGCTTAAGCCAAATCTTAAGTACCCTCCATCTCCACAACGGTGGGCGTGGCATATATATATATATATTGTGCCCTCTAATAGTATATGTCTTATGTATCAGCATGCAAGTCTACTTTTACGTTGAATATGATTTTTTGTAAATTGTAGGCGTGTTTATTATCCGACCACCCCCATTTTTGGCACGTCAGTCAATAAGATAACTATGTATACGCGTACCAAATTTCAAGTTCATAGGTCAACTTATGTGGCAGATATATAGATTTATGTTGATTATGGGCGTGTCTGAAATTCGACCACGTCAATTTGTGGTAAAACAGTAGATGGGATAATTATGTATACGCGTACCAAATTTCAAGTTCATAGGTCACCTTTTGTGGCACATATAAAGGTTTTTATTAATTGTGGGCGTGTCTGAAATCCGAATACGCCCATTTGTGGCAATTCGATAAAGCTAATATTTATAGATGTACTTATGAAATTTGAAGTTTATAGCTCAATTTTTATGGCAGATAAATAGATTTTTGTCAATTGTGGGCGTGGCTCTTGACCGATTTTGCCCATTTAAAATAGCGATCTGCGTGCAAAAACTAAAAGTGTCTCTACAAAATTTTAGCTTAATATCTCAAAATTTACGGCCGTGAGAGTGCCAACAACGGATACACGGACATACATGTCTAAATAGACTCTGTTTTTGACGCTGATCAAGAATATATATACTTTGTAGGGTCTCTGACGCCTCCTTCTGGGTATACACTCATCACTGAGGTGGAGGGTATAAAAACTCACTTACCCCACGTTACTCCCACGAAGCGGGCGCCAGCTAGTTGTGCTAGTTGCGCAGGTAGTTGTTGTGGTGGTTGCTAAAGGTTAAAAAAAAGTGGATTTTTCTAGATATCTTAGACAGAGGGACGGACCTTATAAATTCTATTATTATAATTTCTATTCAATTATTTAATGGAATGAAAAAAAAAAATAATAAATAAATTCAAACAAAAATTATGGTGGTATGAATTGTTGCTGGAAGCGGTGGTTGTTGTAATGCAGAGTGTGGTTAGGAGTTAGTTGTTCTTGATGGTAATTGTTGTAGGCGGAGTTTGGTTAGCGTACTGGTTTTTGGTGGCCCTTTTTAGTTCTGCCACGCACACGTGTATTTTATAATGCGAAAAAACTTATCCAAAAAGTTCAAGTTGCTATGCCGTTTCTTCTTTTTCTTGTTTATTTGTGTCTTATGTATTAACTGTATTCCTTTTTATACCCTCCACCTTAGGGAAGAGGGTATATTAATTTTGATCACACGTTTGCAACACATCGAAAGAAGCCTCGGAGACCCCACAAACCATATATGTTTTTAATCAGCATGAAAAGAAAAATCGTTTAAGACATGTTCGTCCGTGTGTTCGTGTGTCCGTCTGTTGATGGCACTTTCACGGTCTTAATTTGTGAGATATCAAATTGGAACTTTGCTTACGTATTCTTAGTTCAATTACGCTATTCCGTATTGAAATTGGGCAAAATCGGTTAAGAGACACGTCCACAATAAACAAAAATCTCAACATACTCCAAAAAAATTGTATCTTTAAAAAATTATATATCGCACAATACTATACCTATCAAGTTGAAATATAGTATATACATAAGTGGTACCGTTGTCCAATACTGCGCCAAAAATGGGTGTGATTGAATAACGCAAACGCCTATAATAAAAAAAACAGCACTATTTGTTGTTTAAAAATGACCTAAATAATAATAATAATAATATATACACAACAATTTAATGCTGTGACGCGCAAAGTCACACCATTCGTTTTGCGCTACACCTGTAACCGAAATTAACATATGTCAACTTGAACTAATATACTAATTTTTTTCTATTTTTCTTGAATACAGTTACGTAGGCATTGAAATCATTTTGCTTTGTTATTAATTGTATTCCCATTAATTTATTTCGTTTTTGTTTTGGAATATGCACTAAAGCTTTGCAGCCAAAAACCCTAAGATATTTTAAGTTCGGCTTTCTTTTAGACCAACGTTCTTCAGGGCTAATATTATTTCCACGACATGGCACAACGTTTGTCAAAAAAGAAGCTGTTACTACGGCTTCAGCCCAATATTCTTCACTTAAGCCACTATCCAACAACATGCAACGAACTCTTTCCATTAACGTTCTATTCATTCCTTCTGCCACTCCGTTTTGTTCAGGAGTATACGGGCAGGTAGTTTGGTGGATTATACCATGCGAATTCAAATATTCATTAAAAGCTTTGTTCACATATTCCGTTCCATTGTCTGTACGTAATATTTTAATACTTTTTTCACGCTGCTTTTCTGCCATATTCTTAAATTGGATAAATTTCTCATATGCGTCGCTTTTATTTTTTAATGGATAAACAAATACCTTTCTAGACCAATCATCAACAAATACCAATACATAAGCATTTCCAGAATGTGACTTAATTGGTAGTTGTCCGAGTATATCTGAATGAACAATGTCCAATAATTTAGTTGCTCTTGTGCCATTTCCTCTATTTATTTCTCTAGTTTGTTTGCCTTTAATGCATATTATACATTCACGTTTTTCCATATTGCAATTTACACCCAAGCACGCATTTTTAATTTTTTGTAAGTTTACATCACATATATGATCTAATCTTCGATGCCATAAGTTGCCATTTTCTTTTGCAATCATTATTTTTTCATTTCTAGGTTCACAATTTAATTTATAAAGATTTTCCACCACACTTGCTGTAGCTAATAACTTTTCTCTATTGTAAATTTTACAATTATCTTTATTGAAGATGACAGTGTTACCATTTTTTGCAAGTTGTCTTACAGATAATAAATTTGTACAAAGTCCAGGGACGTATTCCACATTTTTAATAACAGCATCAGTGCGTTCATTCTTTAATTCAAGGGAAACTTTAACATCTCCGGAATATTCAACACTAAGTTTATTATCATTAGCAACCACAATTTCTTTTTTTGGAATTTTTCTTTTGTTTATAAGTATCCCATCATCGCTTGTCATATGATTTGTAGCACCAGAGTCAACAAACCAATCAATTGATTTATTTTTCAATAGAAGAGAAGCAAACAACACGTTTTCTTTTTGTTTCGTCTCCATGCTGCATTGTTTTACTTTGTTAATATTTCTTTTTGGACAATTTTTCGCGTAATGACCAACCTGTTTACAAGAATGGTATCTAAATTTTGGAGGGAATTTCTTGTTAGTGAACATAGCACTTTCTGTCGCATTTTTATCAAATTTAGCATCTTGCAGTAAAATGTTCTTCACAACATCCACACTTAACTTTGAATTTGAATTCTCTACAGCTAGAACCAATGGCCGAAAGTCTTCTGTCAAACCAGCCAACATTAATGACGCTGTTATCTCATCGCTTACTGTCAGTCCAGCGTTATTCACTTTTAAAGATGTTAATACCATCGCATTTACATATTCTTGTATATTTTTAAAATCAGACAATTTCATTTGGACTAATTGTTTTAGTAATTCGACTTTTCTTGTTAGTCCGCTGTCTTCATAAGCGCTCATTAACGCATCCCATGCTTCTTTAGAGGTTTTTGCTGTAGCTATATGTGAAAAATTCGTTGGCTCTAACATCAGAGTTAACTCTGCCAGTGCTCTTTGGTCAACTTCAATATCTTTTTCGGTGGCACCTTCACAAACCACCTTCCAGCATGCTTTAATTATAAGTGATGACTTGGCATGAAGTTTCCACGTATCGAAGTTTTCACGACCTTTTAGCTTTTCAAACGGGAATGAAACCGTATTTGTAGCCATTTTTTCAAAAAAACTTTAATTTAATTTTTTTTTTTTTAAAGCGTATACCGCGTGGCATAAAGCCCATAACCTCTTGATAAAAAAAATGAATGAAGCGCGTGTTACTTTGGTCTATATGCTACAAGAGTTTATTTCAAACTAACTTCAATACACAAAAACGAATATAAAAGAATATAAAGAAAGAGATAACTATAATATTACGAGAGTTGTTGTTCTCTTCACAACAGATAGGCGTATCCACCTGAATATTGTATGATAGGAAAATTTAATCGTGTTTAAAAAAAAAATTAGAACGGAGATTTGATCATAGAGAAGTATATTATTGAAATTATTAGTGAAAAAATGTCTAGAAGAGTACTAGATGTTTGTATAAAGTGTGTGGGCATAGTGTTGTTAACTGGTAATAAATCAACGATTTGCATAGCACCGGTTAGCCTATTGTCATTAAGGATATTGCTATGTCAACCGCCTATAATAACATCGGAGTAACCAAGAGCCAGGTCATGAATTAAATCGGACAGTAGGGTAGAGTCAATATTGTTATTTGGTCTGTAAACACAGCCGAAGAGTATTTTATTAAAATCCAGATAAATTTCAATAAATAAATATTCAAAATCCCATCTGCATAGGACTTTAAATTTAACATGTGATTTAACAAAAATAGCTACCTCACCCCCATATCGTAATCTATCGGCGCGTACGATCCTATACGCATCAAGATTAAACATATAATCCGCATCGTAAGATCGAAACCAGGTTTCCGAGACACAGATCACACTAACATTACTTCCTTGAAACAAGTACCTGAATTCGTCAAGTTTGTTGTTAAGGCTTTGAGCATTAATGTGACAAACATGAAACATGTTACGGTTCTGATTGCAAAGAATACCAAGAATGCTGCGTGATACCATACTGGAACTCAGACCCACCCTATAAGTGCCTTCCATTGAACGAAGCTAAAGGCAGATGACCAACACAAGAGGCCAGGAAGGAATATAAAAGCAATTTAAATATGATCTTATTAAAGCATATATAAAAGATAGTAACAAGCGTGATATAAAAAATAAATATAGTGAAAAAATAAAATGCGTAAAGTTCACAATTAATATTTGTAAATGCGGTGGAGAAATTATGTAAACATAAATTGTGATAATTCAAGCAAATCATTGAAAAGAAAAAAAATTCATTAAAGTGATAATATATATACTCTTTTTTATGTGTAAACCTTATGGAAAATGTGTTTGCGGCTGGATTTTTCAAATGCAGCTGCTGCTAGCTTCAAATCTATTTTAATTCTCCAGCCGCATTCTCATTTTTTCAATTTTCTTTCATATTGAGAACGGGTAGGGTAGCCTATTTTAGTATAATTATTTTCAATTCCGTTTTGTTAATTTTGTAATTTTGTTTTATATGACATTTCGTAACTGAAATATTTTATAAAAATTTAAAACAAGTAAGAAAACTAAATTTATCTTAGGCCAAATCCTAAATACCCTCCACCTCCACAACGGCGGGCGTAGCAAATATATATATATATATTGCGCCCTCTAACAATGTACGTATTACGTATCAGCATGCAAGTCTACTTTTACGTTGAATATGGTTCTTTGTAAATTGTGGGCGTGTCTATTAATAGACCACACCCATTTTTGGCACGTAAGTCATGCGATAATTATGTATGCGCATACCAAATTTCAAGTTCACAGGTCAACTTTTGCGGCAGGTATATAGATTTATGTCGATTGTGGGCGTGTCTCTAATTCGACTACGGCCATATTTGGCGCATCAGTGGATGGGATAATTATGTATACGCATATCAAATTTCAAGTGCCTAGGTCAACTTTTGTGGCATATATAAAGATTTTTATTAATTGTTGGCGTATCTGTAATACGAATACGCAAATACGCATGTCTAAATCAACTCATCAAGAATATATATACTTTGTAGGGTCTCTGACGCGTCCTTCTGTTGCAAACGGAAGAACAAAATTAGTGTACCCTCATCACGGAGGTGGAGGGTTATAAAATTAATAAAAATTTTGTATACTTTTTAATACAACATATACAAACTTATTGTATATATTGTATTAATACTACTTTATATCTTGCTTACCTAAATCATCAGATGACAAATTTATATTATTTTCCAAATAATATAACAGACACGTCTAGTTTATTTAATAAACATTACAAAAAAAAACTTTACACTCTCACTTCTCTCTTTATTTACCATTCTCATAACAATTACAAAAATATTACTTTTACTTTTTTTCACTTAATATTTCGAAAGAACACGTTTAGGAAAATATATTCCGGCAAATCATTCTTCTGCAAAATTTTAAATTTTGATAATTTTTTTAAGTTAATACACTCTAATATTATATATATATGAACGAAATGTTAATTAAATATTAATATAAGAAACATTTAAACTAATTATTAATTAGATTTCTTTTTTTTTTTTTTTTTTCTAGTAAGCTTTAGATTTTATTATTAATATAATAAGTAAGTTTTTTATTTAGTATTATCTATTAAATACTTTCAATTTATGTTATTTTATAAAAAAATTCTTATTAGCGCACAATTTTTTAAAATTTATTTAAATGCACGATCAACGTGAACTGAACAATTATGTGTGGTGAGTTGAAGAGATATTCTAAAACGTCATGTCTATTTTTATGAGTTATTGAATTAGTTGACGATTATACTTCATTATTATTTCTTAATAACCTAATAAATTGACATCATTAATGATAAATTTCTAACTTTATAATAAAAACTATAAATAATTAGTAAAAGAAGGATTATTAAAAGAAACACTATAAAGAAGCCACCTCTAAAGTAGGGTTGCCTGACTCATTTACTAAAAAATACAGGAATTTATTTTATCTGGCATCACTTCTTTACCACGACGTGGCAAACTATCGGTATGAACAGAGCTGTAAAAAAAAATAGAATGTATGAATAGAGAAGGAAAATTTATGTAAAACTAGGCTGCTCTGACGTGGATAACAAGTAAGAAAATTCCAATTTCAAATTGAAATTCTTCAAAAATTATTAGAAAATATATAATATTTTCGAGATCAGGCTAAAGAAGTATTAAAAAGAAAGTGGGAATAATAAAAATATTACCAAAAAACAACGTACGACACTAGAAAGAAAAACATCGTCGTCTCTTGTGTATTTTAATTGTCCCATAAAATCCATTTGATGTTTGTGTGCTTAAGTGCGTGAGTGTTTTTTTTATTCGATTTTGTCAATAAATTCAAGCGAATTTTTCCTGTTTTTGTTACAACATTATAAATTATCCAAACCAGATTATCTACATTTTTCACACGAATAATTTAAAAAGCAACGAGTGTGGTAGTAAAGGAAAAAATTATGAATCCAAATGCTTATGGACCACAACCGCCTAATATCGAGGCAACTACAATGAAGGTTGCTCTTAATCCAATGCAAAGGTCATTGGCACAGCACCAAAAAGAACAGCAACAACAGCTAACACAAGCTGGATGGTCTAATCAGGCACCACCGTTACCATCATCACAAATTGCAGGAAATTTAATGTCTACAGCACACAATATGCCACCATTAGCAGCAACAGCACCGTCTTCGTCATCACTGCAAACAAATTCCACACAAGCCCAGGATACAATTAACACACTAACTAATGTTGTAAATGGAAATTATCAGCAGCAGGTTAGTGTTATAAGATTACAATGAACGTTCTCTTGCAGTTAAAATGATTTTTTTTTCTTAATTTGCAATTAATTGCTTATATTATCATCACATATATAACAAGCCTTTATTAATACCAAATTAGAGAAAGAGAAAAACCATATAAAACTAAATTCTCAAGATCGTAATGCTTTGATTGAAAGAAAAAAAATGCCCCTAAGAAAAGAAATACATATATATTATTGTTGTTCCAAAAACAAAAAGGAAATGATAAAAAAAACTCCATTAAGTCATAATTATATATAATAATAAAATTTTTGTAATTATTGTCTATAGAAGCCATACGTAATTTAAAGCAAAAGAAAGAGAGAGAATTTATATACTAAACATTATTTCTGTTATACAAAATTAGCAGATAAATAAATTAAAAAAAAGAAATTACAAAAAATAAGTAATTTTATATATTTCTTTTTAGATTTATAATAGTTTTTTTATATATATAAAAGTAAAAAAAATTAAAGATTAATAAAAATGTGTAAATTTTTTAGTTAACTCAATCTATGAACGCTATGACAATGAATTCTATGAATCAGCCACCAACAAATACCCAACTACAACAACAACAACACCAAGTCGGTATACCACCAGCTTCAACAGCAACTTTAACAAACAGTATACTGACACCAATGTCTAGTAGCAGTGGCTCTCATATGCTGCCGTCTACATCTGCTGTTTCTGGTGCTGTCCCATACATAAACGGACCTTCTGTTCCGCCTCCTCCACTTTCCACTACCACCACGCAACCATCACTCAATAACAACAATTGTGGAAATTATACAAACGGTCTAGCTGTAGGGGTGGGTAGCCCAGGAATGACACCTGTACCAGGATCAAAAATATCGGGACAAAGCTTTTCATCAAGTCAAGCAGGTGGACAACAAATGACCATTAACAATGCCAATCTATCAGGATTGCCTCATATGCCACCACAGCCACAATCCCAAACACAGGTAAAGGTAAAATTTGAAATTTTTACAAACTCAACACCCAAACAGAGCATCAGTGACTTTACAAAGTATACATATTTTTAATTAGCATGAATTTGTGAATAGATTTAATTATCTCTGTCTGTAATAAACATTCTCGTTGGTAAAAATTCAAATATCGACTCGAAACTTTGCAAAAATATTGTGCAAAGGTTCTTGTTGAAAATGGGTAAAATCGGCCGAAGAACACGCCCACGGTTAAGCAAAACTGGAAAAGGTCAATTTTTTAAAGAATTTTAAGCAGTTTTTGAATAAAAGTATTTTTTAAGATCCCGTCCTCTTATTGAAAATGCCTTAAAGTGTTGGATATCTAAGCCAAACACTTTTTATAACGTAAGCATAAGGTGGGCGGTTATACTAAGTTTGTTCCTCCCAGAAGAAGGTATCGGAGACTATAAAGTATATATATTCTTGATTAGCATCAAAAACTCTGTCGAACTAGACATGCATGTCCATTTGTCCGCGTGTTGGCGTGATCGCAAATTTTGAGATCTTATGCTGAACTTTTGCACAGGATCTTTTAGTTTCTATCGCTTCTTAAATTGAGCAAAATAGAGCAAGAACCACGCCCATAATTGATAAAAATCTATTTATCCACAAAAATTGTCCTAAGAAGTTGAAATTTGATATAAGTATTTATAATTAACCCAACCAACGTAATGTATCACTATTAGATAGCGTAATCATATACCTGCGGCGCCCATCATTTGTAGGAAAATTTGGTCAATCCCAAATTTAATTTTTTAACTTTTTTATTTGTATTCCTTAAGCTTTCATCTTTAAATGCTACGATGCCACCCCCACCACTTATGTCGGGGCCACAATCAACTATGCAAGGTGGTTATGCAAATAATCAATACCCGAGCCCACCACAATATCCATTACCTGCGCAACAGCAGCGGCAACAACAACAAATGTCTGGACAGTCAATGATGTCATCCAATATGCCACCAATGCCGGGACAAATGCCAGCATATTCTTCCCAGGCTACACAGCAAATGGGTTATCCATCACAACCACAAATGCTAAGTGGTTATCCACCACAAATGATTCCACCTCAACAACAACAACTTCAACCACATCAACAAATGCCCGGACGACAAGCTAATGGAAATTTTATGGTAATTATTAATAATATCTCTACTCAGGATTAAACATATAAATGAGAATACAACTACTTTCAGCCACAACCCGGTTCTGGTGGTCATATGTTTAATTATCAACCCGAACCGCCCCAGTATCCACCACCACAAAAACAAAAAACCTTAGACCCTGAACAGATGCCAAATCCCATACAAGTAATGATTGAAAATCAATCATATGCGGGCGGACCATTTGTTACCAATCAACCGGGATTGTTGCCACCCTTAGTCACCACTAAGTACGTGGTACAAGATCAAGGCAATTCATCACCTAGATTTGTTAGGTAAGTTTTCAAAAGTTATTGTACATTACTAGAGGGCGGAAAATCATGTATCTGCCATGCCCACCACCGTTTCTGAGCACATGTGGAGGGTCTTTTAGTTGTTAAATGTTATAAAAATGGTGCGATTATTTTGTTAATTATTCATTTTACTATTCTTTAACGAATTTTATATTATTTATTTTATTGAAAAAATTTTAAAAAAATGAAAATGTTTATCATATAAAACATTATTTTAAAATAGATCCTTATATGAGAAGAGGTCTTAAGAATGTAACGATAAGGTTCATTTACAATAGTTATCATCCTTGATATAAAGGACGTCTCTCTGCCAAATTTCATTATAAAAGTATGTAAAATTGCGACCAGTAGCCCTGGGGATGACTAAATGTACATGGACGGATAGATGGACATGATTAAATCGATTTAAATTTCGATGTATTTACATGTGGTGGGTACTTAAGATTTTATTTAAGCTAAATTTAATTTTTGAACTAGCTTAATATTAAATAATTTTTTTTCCGCCACCCATATCCACACAGGTCCTCATTGTACTGCATTCCTTCTAACACAGATGTTTTAAAAATAGCTTCGTTACCATTTTGTTTGATTGTATCGCCGTACGCTCGTTTAGCGGACGGAGAATTTGCTCCGCCAATCGTTGATTTTGGTCCACTGGGTCCAATACGTTGTAATCGCTGTAAAGCGTACATGTCACCGAATATGCAATTTGTGGATGCCGGCAGACGTTTTCAATGTCTAATGTGTAACGTGGCGACGGAAGGTAATAAGAAAAGATCGATAACCGGAAAATAATTTTTTTCTCTATAATAAAATTATTTTCCGTTATTTTAGTACCCACTGAATACTTTCAATATTTGGATCATACTGGCCAACGTGTAGATAAATATGAACGTCCCGAATTGGTTTTGGGTACTTATGAATTTTTAGCCACAAAAGATTATTGTCGGGTAAGTTTACTTTTTTTTTTTTTTTTTTTTTTTTTTTGGAAATCTTTATATCCATTCTTCCAGAACAATGTTACGCCCGAGATACCGGCTTTTATATTTGTTATTGATGTTTCTTATAATACCATGAAGTCGGGCTTGGTGCATTTGTTGTGTTCCCACATAAAGCGAATATTGAAAAATTTACCGGTGGATCAGGGCCAGACAAAATCCAAAATTCGCGTCGGCTTTATTACATTCAACAATACAGTACATTTTTATAATATCAAAAGTAATTTGGGTCAACCGCAAATGATGATGGTCGGAGATGTTCAGGTTGTATTTCATAATAATTCCCACTAAATTTATATATATATATATAAATATATTATATATCTCACAGGACATGTTTATGCCTTTGCTGGATGGTTTTTTGGCATGCCCCGAAGAATCCGAAACTGTTATTGATGCTTTATTGGAACAAATCCCGAAAATGTTTTTGGAAACGAAGGAAACAGAATGTGTTTTATATCCTGCCATACAGGCAGGTCTCGAAGCTTTAAAAGCCTCAAATGCTGTTGGCAAATTATTAGTGTTTAATTCCACTTTACCCATTGCTGAGGCTCCCGGCAAATTGAAAAATCGTGATGATCGTAAATTATTGGGCACGGATAAGGAGAAAACTGTCTTGATACCGCAATGTCAAAACTATAATCAATTGGGTCAGGAGTGTGTTCAAAATGGTTGTTCAGTGGATTTGTTTATATTTAATAACTCGTACATCGATATAGCCACGATTGGTCAGGTGGCTCGTTTGACGGGCGGTGAAATTTACAAATATACTTATTTCCAGGTGAGTGAATATTAAGAATAAGTAAAATAAACGAAAATACCCTAAACCACTGAATTACCCAAACATATCTTACAGTTAGTTGAGTGGAATGGTCCGATTCGGTCCATTTCCAATAGGATACCTCTTTAAGCCAATACATGTCAAATTTCATTAAAATATTTTTAAACAAGTAAGAAAACATCAGCATGCAAGTCTACTTTTACGTTGAATATGGTATTTTGTAAATTGTGGGTGTGACTCTTATCCCACCATGCTCATTTTTGGTATATTTCCTAAGCTTTAATAAGAGCACTAAATTTCAAGTTCACAGGTCAATTTTTGTGTCAGATCTGTCTGGCAGATCAAATTCGACCACGCCCATTTTTGGCGCATCAGTGGATGGGATAAATATGTATATGCATATCAAGTTTCAAGTTCCTAGGTCAACTTTTGTGGCATATATAAAGATTTTTATTAATTGTGGGCGTGTCTGTAATCCGAATACTCAAATTTTTGGCACATTGATGAAGCTAATATTTATAGATGTACATACCAAATTTCAAGTTTATAGCTCAATGTGGCAGATAAATAGTTTTTTATCGATTGTGGGCGTGGCTCTTGACCGATTTTGCCCATTTAAAATAGCGATCTGCGTGCAAAAACTAAAAGTGTCTCTACAAAATTTTAGCTTAATATCTCAAAATTTACGGCCGTGAGAGTGCCAACAACGGATACACGGACATACATGTCTAAATAGACTCTGTTTTTGACGCTGATCAAGAATATATATACTTTGTAGGGTCTCTGACGCCTCCTTCTGTGTGTTGCAAACGGAAGAAGAAACTTAGTATACCCTCATCACTGGGGTGGAGGGTATAAAAATGCGACATATAACTTAAGCATAAATTTACATGGACAGGCAGTCGGACTTGGTTAAATCGATGTAGATTTTGATTCTGAGCCGATGGTATTTTAAGTTTTGAGCGCCAATCGGCCACAGGCCAACTCTTAAATACCCTCCAAATAGTGGTGCTTTCTAATAGTGTATTTATTTTATATCAACTTTAAAGTCGAGTTTTACGTTGAGTAAGCTTTTTTGTAAATTGTATCTGTTATCCGACTATTTTTAGAACATCATAATTAATTAATTAATTAATTATAAATATATAAACCAATTTTCACCTTCATAGCTTTATTTGTATGGCTATTGTAAGCGTGTCTTTTATCCGACCACGCCCATTTTTAGCACATCGGTTAAGGGAGAAATTATAAATATGTGTACCAAATTTCAACTTCATAGGTCAATTTTTGTGGTAGATGAATAAACTTTTGTCGATTGTGGTCGTGGCTTTTGACTGATTTTAACCAATATAAATAGTGATCTGTGTGCAGAAACTAGTAGTGCCTATCATGAAAATTCAGCTTAATATCTCAAATTTTACAATCGGGTGAGCGTGCCAACAATAAACGGACTTACGGGCGGATATGTCTACATCGACTTAGCTTTTGATGGGGTTGAAGAATAAATATTATTTTGTGCGGTTGCTGACACTTCCTTCTTGGTGTTGCATAGGGAATGAAAAACTTAGTATACCCTCATCAATGATTTTCTTCTTAATTTTCAGGCTGAAGTCGATGGCAAACGCTTAATTGAGGATATTATCAAGAATATATCACGGCCCATAGCTTTTGATGCTGTTATGCGGGTCCGTTCTTCAGCTGGTATAAGAGCCACTGATTTCTATGGACATTTTTACATGTCCAATACTACAGATATTGAGTTGGCTAGTATTGGTAAGTGAGCGCAGCAAAGTTTTGGAAAAGACGTATAAAAACTAATTGTTGTTGTTTTCGCAGATTGCAATAAATCGTTGGCCATTGAAATCAAATACGATGACAAGTTGCCACCCGAAGAGCATGCTTATTTACAAATTGCTCTTCTATATACATCGTGCAGTGGTCAACGTCGCTTGCGTATCTTCAATTTAGCCTTACAAGTGACGGCCACCATTGCCGATGTCTTCAAGCATTGTGACTTGGATGCTATGGTGTTGTTTTTTGCTAAGCAAGCGTGCTTCAAATTAATGGATTTGACCCCTAAAGTGGTTAAGGACACTCTGATACATCGTACAGCACAAATATTGGCAGCATATCGTAAACATTGTACCGCACCCACATCAGCTGGTCAATTAATATTACCCGAAAATTTGAAATTGTTGCCATTATATTTGTCGTGTCTGCTGAAGAATGATGCCATTTCGGGTGGTTCTGATATGACCTTAGATGATCGCTCCTATGTCATACATTTTATTCTGGCAATGGACTTGAATATATCAGTCAATCATTTATATCCACGTTTCTTTCCCATACACAACTTGGATGAGGATGCTGATGAGAATGATATGCCAATGCCGTTACGTTGTACACATAGTAAAATGGTGGAGGATGGCGCCTATATATTGGAAAATGGTGTACATTTCTTTGTTTGGTTGGGTCAGTCATTGCCCAGCAGCTTTATACAACCACTATTTGGTGTGCAATGTACAGCACAGGTGCATGCTGAGCGTTTCGCCATAACCGGTGATACAACATTGGCTAATCGTTTACGCCACATTATTGATAAGATTATGAAAGAGAGGACTCGGTACATGAGGGTAAGTGAACTCATTTTACTTCAGGTTTTTATCTATAAAATAGGCAAAAACAAGTTAAAACAAGATAGAAAAGTTCGATTAAGACCGAAGCTTAAATACGCTCCACGTTTTATAACCCTCTAAAAAATAAGTTCCTATTACATTAAATTGTTGCGTATATATTATTATTCGTCATTTTTAAACAACAAATAGTGTTTTTTTTTTTTAATTATAAGCGTTTGCGTTATTCAATCACGCCCATTTTTGGCACAGTGTTGGACAACGGTATAATTACCAAATTTCAACTTGATACGCATAGTATTGTGCGATATATAATTTTTTAAAGATACAATTTTTTCGAGGTATGTTGAGATTTTTGTTTATTGTGGGCGTGTCTCTTAACCGATTTTGTCCAATTTCATTACGGAACAGCGAAATTGAACTAAGAATACGTAGGTATAGTTTCAATTTGATATCTCAAAAATTACGACCGTGAGAATGCCTACAACAGACGGACACACGGACGGACATGTCTCAAACGATTTCTCTTTTCATGCTGATTAAGAATATATATGGTTTGTGGGGTCTCCGAGACTTACTTCGATGTGTTATAAACGGGTGATCAAAATGAATATAATACCCTCTTCCCCAAGGTGGAGGGTATAAAAAAATTTGGCTTAAGTAAAATCTTAAATACCCATCTGTTAGAAGCGGTTGGTGTGGCAGGTACATTATTACGCCCTCTAATAGAATTACGTAGTAGCTTGCAAGTCCGGATGGTTTTTTGTAATTTTGGGCGTATCTAATACCCGACTATGCCCATTTTTGTCGCATCGATGATTGGGGTAACTATAAATTTTCAACATCATAGTTCAATTTTTGTGGCAGATACTTTTGTCGATTGTGGACGTGCCTTTTGATCGATTTGTCGTACTTACAAAACTTCAGCTCAATATCTCAAAATTTACAACCAAAAAGTACCAATAACACGTCTAAATCGACTCAATTTTTTATGATTTTCAAGAATATATACTTTGCAAAGTCCCTAAGGTCTCCTTCTCAATGAAAAACATAGTATACCCTCCTAGTATAGTTTTTATACCCTTTACATAGTATACCAACCTTATGTAAAGGGTATAAAAAGTTGATACATAAGTTCTCGTATATAAAAAAAAACTACAAAAAGGTCTCGATAACATATAATAATATACTTATCTAATATTATTATTTATTTTTTCTTTCTCCTTCATAGATAACTTGCGTACGGCAAAATGATAAAATGGAAAGCGTTTTTCGTCATTTTCTGGTTGAGGATCGTGGTACAGATGGTTCAGCTAGTTATGTAGACTTTTTGTGTCATATGCATAAAGAGATTAAAGATTTGTTAAGTTAGCTATTATATACTTATCAAAAATATTCAATAACAACTACAAAAACTACACCAACAACTTGTCGCAGTTATTCACAAAATCGAACACGTTTATCGCGTATGACACGCATGCATCGTTAAAATAACACACGTAAATAAAACTTATACGGAATTACAGAAAACAACAATATATAACTAAAATAAAAATTACACAAAAACTTTCATTCATTCTTAATAAAATCGAAGAAATAATTTAAAGGAACAAAAAAAATAAGATTTAGTAAAGAAATCAATTTTAAATAAACCTCTTCATCTCTTTCTGTATATCTACTCTTAACTCATCCATCTAGTTATTTTTTTTTTTTTCTCATTGAAATGTAATTTTCCCGTTTTGCGTTTGTTCGGTTTTAACAATCGTTCTTGAAATGTTTTGCTTATTGTTGTGTTTCTAATATTGTGTTAATATTAGAAAACACGTAATATGAAAATTATAATTCTATATAAAAGAAATTTATTTAAAAAAATCAATTATAAAAGAATTAATTGATAATGAGCGTGTGGGTGTATACACGTGGTTCCTTAATTATGTGTTTTTATTGAGTGTGCTGCTTGTTTTTATTATATATATATGGCGAACTGAATAAGATTAAAAATTGTAGATCCTTTTCTGGTTCGATATTAGTTCAGAATTCCCTTAAAATTTTCATTGACTATGTAATATTTTTTTTATTATTATAATAATCCTATATATATATTATATACAAAATTTTTGTTGTTTTTTTAGTAATATGTTTGTAAAAAAAAATATTGAAAATAAAAACATATATACAGCCAAAAGATAACGGATTATTATTTGGAAATGAAAAAAATGTAAAGTTTATAAAACTGTGCCTCTCATGGATAGTTATGTTTTATATTAAGGGAATGTTTCCTGTTGCTCATGCTGTCCAATTATTTAATAGTTTCTTTCAAAAGAAATTCTTTTCTATGCATTGTAAAACACCCTCAAATAATCTATAAAAATAAAAAAATTAATACCCTTCACTTTAGTGAACTTGCAAAACACCTAGAAGGAAACCTCACAGACCCTATTAAGTGCATATCTCATGATGGTAAATTTTGAGCTATTAAGCTGAAATTATATATACATTGCTATTTACTGTATCATATCGCTTTTGAAATGGGGCAAAGTGGGTCAAGAGTCACGCCCACAATCAAAACAACTCTATTATCTGCCACAAAAGTTAACCTATAACATTGAAATTTGATTGAATTTGATATATTTATAATTACCCCATTCCAAGATATATCAAAAATGGGCGTGGTCGAATAAGAGATACGCTCACAACTTACAAAAAACATCATTTGCCTTATAAACTGACTTATAATATATAATGAGGTCCTGCCACGCCCACAAGTAGGCTATTTAAGATTCACTTTTCTAAAAAAATTTAATTTCGTCTTACTCGTGTCATCAAATATTATTTTTTTATTTATATAAACACTTACTATTTTATATTTTATGTTTAAATTTGATTTAGTGCATTAATGATAAAAATTGATTTTTTATATATTTCACGAAACAATACAATGAGTGTGCATTGCCTGAGAAGTAGACAGATGAAGTTAAAGATAAAGAGAATATTATAAATAAATAGAAAATAAATGAAAATGAAAAAAAAAAAGTAAGACAAGTGGTAAGAGGCACTCTCTCTCTCTATGCCTCTCCTGTATTGCATATGGAAAGAGAAGAGAAATTAAAAAAAAATTTGAAGAGATTGAAGATTTCTTTCCATAAGAAAAGATTTTGGAATTTTAACAATTAACAAATTTTGTTTTTCAAAATCCAAATTTTATAAAATTCATTTATATATATTTTTTATACCCTGCACCACCCTGTGGAAAAGGGTATATTAAGTTTGTGCAGATATTTGTGTCTCCTAAACGGCAAGTGCCACACCCACCTTCAATTATACCGATCGATTCAGAATCAAAATCTTACTCGATTTAGTCATGTCTGTTCATGTAAATTTGTGCACAAGCTACAGATCACAGTTTTTGAGATATTTCGATGAAATTTGGTACAAGGACATGTATTGGCCCAAAGGGGAACCATATTGAAAATGGACTAGATTGGACCATATTTAGAAGCCCTCCCCATATGAGGTCCTATTATTTTTTGAGATATTTCGATGAAATTTGGTACAAGGATATGTATTGGCCCAAAAAGAAACCCTTTTGAAAATGGATAGGATCGGACCATTTTTAGAACTTATACTCATATAATAAAAAAAAATTTGATTTTATAAACAAACAAAAAATAAAAAAATTCTTGTGACATTTTTATCATTTTGAAGTTTCTGAAAATAATAAATAAAAAATTCGTTTTTCAAGTATAAAAAATTGAGTTTTTCATTTTTCAAGTATAAATAATAAAGTTTTTCATTTTCAAAAAAAAAAATTAAATTGAATATTACATTAAGTGGTGTAGGGTATTTGATGGTCGAGCTTGACCGACTATAATTATAAATAAAAAATATTTATTGAAATACTAAATGAAACATACACAAAAATAATAACAGTAGTTTTTATGTGTCTTCTTCAATAAAAATAAAAAAAGTCAAAATCCTCTAGAATTAAAAATAAAAAGACAAAAACTATTATTATCAATATAAGAAAATTAGATTTTATTTAGTAAAAGCCATAAAAACCGCCCAAAGTATTTCATTGGAATTCGGTTTGGCCGCTTCCGCCTCAAAATCTAAATCTAACAATTCTCGTACACGTTTCATGGCCACCTCGTAATCGTCATCGTTTAGCGGTGCAAATGCATTCTCGATCACATCGCTGGCATGCGCCAAAAAAATCAACGCCAACATACGTTTATCCATACGTTGGGCATCGTTAATCCATTTGGAGAGAACAGCATCTTGGATCTGAAGGGAAATTTAAAAAAGAACATACGATTTTATTAATATTTTTTTTTTTTCAATAAACTGTGAGTTTAAGTTTTATCGAATTTGTTCTTTCTGCCTATGGACCTATTCGATCCATTTGTAAGATCCCTTCCTATATAACGTCCTTTTTAGATCCAGCACCACTTGTGTCAAAGGGCTTATTAAGTTTGTGCGGATATTTAACACTAAAGCTACCGACACTTCATTTATACCTATTTCTACCAAAGCGGGTCAAGTGACGCTTCATTATTGTAACATAATGTAGTACTGAATTCAACAATTTTTTCCAATAACGATTGAAAAATGTTTAATTATTAAATTTAAAAAACATAAAAATAATGCAAGAAAAAAATTAGATATTCTTCAACTGAATTCTAAATTTAGAAAATAAATAAATAATATGCTAACTTTATTCTTGTTCACCGCATATTTTGCAAATTATTGAGTTGCATTTGAAACAGATTTTGGTAGTTTTGATTTCTTTGCAAAAACCTATTTGGCACCTTTTTCGCATTTGCATAAAAGAATCCGAACTAGAATTTTTTGACGTTTTCTGTATAATTTCTTTTACTTCCTGTTCCATGTTAAAAATCTTCGGCAAGCTCTTCAGCTAATTAGAATAAAAATTGTTGTCTAGAAATGTTTTCGCCGGTTGTTTCTCTGTATAAAACCCATGAGTTGATTCTAGCCAGGTCTGGAATATCTTTGCGATTTCGATTTCACGGAGTATTGTCTTTCCATTTTATCCGCCGTGTCTACACCGTGTTTAGTACTATTGTAGAATCTAATCGTTTCAGGTATAAGCTTACCGGTTTTTTCGTTGCTTATAGATTTATGCTTTGAGCTTAGTGAACAATGACTTGATTTATATAGTTTTGTTGTGAAGCGTGGTATACCATCTTTTGCCTGCTTAGCGAATTTTGGTAGTTCTCTTTTATTTCCACGGATAGTTCCAACAATAGTGGTTCTTTTTTCTAATAGTTTTGTTTTAGTTAGTGATGCGCTCGTAAAAATATTATCTGTATCGCACCCGTTAACGGTTCCAGTACTTTGAGAACAACGGATTCCCCAAGCGGAACTGAAGCTGCTCTGTTTTCATCCTTTCCCAAATGTGGAAATCCATTTATAATGTATTTGATGCTGATGTCAGATGCTAGCCAGAATTTGATACCAAATTTATCCGGTTTATTCAGCATATATTGCGTAAACCTACATATCGCTTTGGTTGGAAAAAACTGTTCATCGATAGTTACATGTTCTCCTGGCTTGTAACAACTTTGGCTATTCTCGATGAATCTGTACCATACTTTAGAGATTAGAGCTAATTTATCTGTTACAAATCTTCATGATATTACATGAATCTTTGCACGGGTCAAATGACCCGTTGCGGTAGTTAGGACAGATTACATATATTTATCGGTAAAAAAATTAAACAAGAGAAGAGTAAATATTGAAAAATACTTTCGATGTATTTTTTAATAAAAGTAGTAAAGGCAAATGGCGATGTGATAATGTTATTTACAATGAAATTCTGACAAAAAGTTTAAAATGGGTCATTTGACCCGTTGTGGTAGCTTTAGTGTTAATTATATTTATTCATTCAATATTTGAATCGATTTAAGCATGAACTTCCGTCCCTCTGGGTGTCTGTGTAGGTTTATGTGCAATTTTTTGCTCACAGTTTGTAAGATACTTCGATAAAATTTTGTACAAGGGTGTGTCTTGATCTAAAGATGTGACCTATTGAAAATAGCTGGAATTGGACATTTTTAGCACCCCTTTCCATATAACGTCCTTAATTTAAATAAGCCTTTATATGATCAAAATCCACAATTCTTAATATTTTTTGACACACCTTGGTGAAAAATAGTTAATTAGCTTAATAATAGACTGTAACAAATTTGAACCCGATGAACATTTATAGAACCCTTTTCCATATAATGATATTTTACCAAGTGACTTTTATGACAAGGACTTTGAGTTAATAAATTAATTAAAAGTGATGAACATATTCTCATGTTAGTGATGTTTATTGGAAGTCCCTATATATATTTTTATTTGTAATTTTCTCTTCACTTACCTTTCGTACTAAACGGCATTTAACCAAATTGTCACTTAAGGGATGCGTTGTCATATCAAAAAGTAGAAAATTTTGTTTTTCTGTCGTTAACACACCCTTCTCCACCAAATTCTTAGCTAAACGTTCACGTACATTTTTTAATTGATACCGTAGTTTTAGTGGATTCCAAGTTTCTCCTTTTTTTTATATACATATATTCAATTAGAAAATACGAAAAAAAAGTATGGTGTATAGATTATGACATTATTTACCACTTAAGTATTCAATCCAACTTTGTACTGTTTCGGGTGGAGTTGTTTCTTTTATATGCTTTAAAGCTTCATCCAATAAAACATCACCAGTTGGTTGATCGGATTTTAAAATAACTTTTCTATAAATAGATATAAAAACAAGCAAACTAAATTGGGCTTAGGCCAAATCTTAAATACCTTTCACATCTACAATGGTAAGCGTGGCAGGTATATGGTTACGCCCTATAATAGTGTATGTATTACGTATCAGCTTACAAATCGAGTTTGTGTGTGTGTCTATTATCCGCTTACGACCATTTTTGGCACATCGATTTATGTATGTATGTAACTATAGATATGCGTGCCAAATTTCAACTAATTAGCGGATAACCGGATCTTAACCGATTTTGCCCATTTTAAGTAGGGATATGCATGCAAAGATTAAAAGTGTCGGTACAAAATTTCAATATCTCAATAATTACGCCCGTGAAAACAGACAGACACACGAACATACATGTCTAGGTCAACTCAGTTTTTGATGCTGATCATGAATTAAGGATTTCTGACGCCTCTTTCTGGATGTTGCAAACGGAATGACAAACTTAGTATAACCCCCATCTTATGTAAGGATATAAAAATTAGAAGAAAAAAATTGTACTTTTATTGACACTACCTTGAACACAAGCCACGTCGTCGCATACCCGACCTTTCCATCATAATGCGACCTCTAATACCCAATTCGATGAGAATACAGCCACGCAAACCACTTGATATGCAATCGTTCCAAAACGACGTATAGCCCTAAAGAAGTGGAAGAAAATATTATTGGAATTCGATGATATAAAATTGTCATATTGTATATTTAAGGTATTACATGATTCCTTGTAAAGAATTTTTTTTTAATTTTCTTTTCATGCTATTGGGCTTCAGTTGTTGCCGATATTCACCCATTACTAATAATTAACATTTGTTAAGCTAATGTTATCAGGAAAACTGGGTATTTATTGTTGTTTATGGATCACTTTCCTTATCAGGTAAATGAAGTGTAGATACAAAGAAAAATGTCATGCATTATATACTTCTAACAAATATGATTGAGATGATTAATTACGAAAGTGGCCTAAGTCAATTTATGAACCCAACGTTTTAGTTATTTTAATAGTTTAAATCTTAATAAATTAAATATTTTTGATATTTCTAAGAGAAGTTGACTTAGGTTATTTTCATAATTATTTATAGAAAACTGTTATCAAATTACTTTACACAAAGTAGAGTACTTGACATTCTCTTTAGTTTATGTATAAACGATTCTTATAGAAATTTAATTTTTTACATTCTTCCTGTTAATGACATTAAGCCGATCTACAATTTATGCATTTTAGCACTATACACCAACACCCTCTTATCTTATATTATGGTTTTTTAAAACATCTTTTTATAAAAGGATGATAGTGAAGTTGTTTATGATGATGAAATTAACTGAAGATCGTTATGATGGCAAAGCGATCTATAACAATACAACTTCATAAAAGATCACTTATAACGTCATCATTGAGTGCAACTCTATATAAGATATGAAAACACGATCATAAAATGTCAATGCAATAAAAAAAACACACACAATGGAGGGAAAAGGAGTTCAGTAACACGAGACCTTTTAAAAAAACGTGTCTCCTACCTCTTTGTCTTTGAGGCCCAACAGTAAAATTTCTTCCATTAATGTTAAACGTGTCTCTTTGGAATCACCATCAACTATATTATCCTCATCATCTCTATTCTCATTCATATCACGTTGATCATCCGGGGTGTTTGCGTTAGTGCCACTGCCACCAAAAGCACCACCACCGCCTCCGCCACCTTCGGTACCATTTTCACGATTACGAACAGCACGTCTTACTAAACCATCAGTACGATTCATGGCTATTATTAATGTTATTCAATCCGTCTTTATATATTTATAAAGAGAGAGGTGATTGTTTTGCAATATTCGTTAACAATAAATAAGTTTCGAAATAATCTTAATAACTCAAATTAATGGCTTCGTGGATGGCGTTTTCTTTTTTTCTTTTTTTTTTTTTTTTTTCTTAGAAGGTAAATATTTTTTGTTGTTTATTACACTGATTCAAAGAAGCATTATTACGCCACTTCACACACACATCGCTTTATTTTATTCAATATTTAAAAGTTTTATTACATTTATTAAATTATTGCAAAATATGTGATTCTTCTGTTGCAAAAACGTCTGATTAATTTTTCTGCTTTCGATATAAATGTACTGCTTCTTCTTTCTTGTGACATTTCACAAGGTATTAATTGATTCAGAGTTGTTAAAAATACCATAATCATCTTAAAAAAGTAAAAAGCGATACTAGACAGTACAGCAGCATATAATAGAATTTAAAACTTTATTTATTTTATTTTATAATAAGTAATAATATTTATTATTTTCCTTTTGGTAATAACTATTATTTTTAATATTTATTATACTGGATTGTTTTTTCAATATTTTTTTACTAAATACTACATTATACAACATGAAGCTAAAAACCCACTATTTATCTGTTCTAAGTAAAGAAAAGCGTGCAAAAAACTCTTTTTTTTTTGTATTTCCTATACTTAAATAATATTATAAAAACATTCTTAATATTTCTTATTTATGAAAAAAAAATCACTTCTGAAAACTAATTTTTAGTACATAGAGAAACTTAATAACATCTCTGATTTTAGTAAAAAGTGTAAATGAAATTATTTAACAATAAATTTTTGGTTAGAAGTATAAAAAATTGTTTAATTATAAAAAAACTTCCCGAAAAAATCAATAATGGCTACAATATTTAAACAAATTTTAAAACAAAGTCTAACAAATCGCTCTAATTTTCATATTCAAAGCATTCTATTCTTAGGCTCCAGCAATACAACGAATACGGCAGAAGCTTCCACAATCCTTAACAAAGACACATTAAAGAAATTGATTAGCACCAATAAAGTCGTAATATTTATGAAAGGTAATCCGGAATCACCACGTTGTGGTTTTAGTAATGCTGTTGTACAAATTTTACGTATGCATGGTGTACAATACGATGCTCATGATGTTCTGAAAAGTGAAGCATTGAGACAGGGTACTTCCGTTTTATGGAAAAGTAAAAGATTAATATTGAAGATTTCCCTATTTTTCAGGTATAAAAGAATTTACCGATTGGCCTACAATACCGCAAATCTTCATAAACGGTGTATTTATCGGTGGATGTGATATACTTTTACAAATGCATCAAAGTGGAGATTTAATTGAAGAATTAAAAAAGGTGGGCATTGAATCGTTGTTGCTGAAAGAAAAAGTAAATCAAGTCAAGGATAATAAGAAAGATGTTAAAAAAGATTTATAATTATAAAGCGATAATCTTGAAAACGTTTTAACATTAAATTGTTAAAGATTTTACTCAAAAGAGATTTATTTAGCATTGAAGTAAAAATAATTTTTTTTTTCTTTTCTTGTAAAGTCTACTTTCTTGCTGTTTAATAAAAACGTTGAGGATCGTTAGTGTTTCGAATTCCTATATTAAGGATATTTTTTGATTGGTGGATTGGTGGAGACTATTATAACATAGTTTGTAAACAAAATATGTTATAAAAAAAAAAAAAAAACAGAAAAAGATAATAAAAAATCTGTCATTTCTAAATATTTATACCCTGCACCACCCTGTGGAAAAGGGTATATTAAGTTTGTGCGGATGTTTGTAATTCCTAAACGGGAAATGCCACACCCATCGTCAATTATACCGATCGATTCAGAATCAAAAGCTGTATAGATTTAACCATGTCCGTCTGTCATTGAAATTGGGAACTTCCAAGTTCAAAATGAGAAAACCAAATTGAAATTGAGAAAACCAAATTAAAATTGAGAAAACCAAGTTCAAATTGGGAACTCCCAAATTCAAATTGAGAAAACAAAATTTAAATTGAGAAAACAAAATTTAAATTGGGAACTTCCAAATTCAAATTGAGAAAATCAAATTCAAATTGAGAAAACCAAATTCAAATTGGGAACTTCCAAGTTCAAATTGAGAAAACCAAATCGAAATTGAGAAAACCAAGTTCAAATTGGGAACTTCCAAATTCAAATTGAGAAAACCAAATTCAAATTGAGAAAACCAAGTTCAAATTGGGAACTTCCAAGTTCAAATTGACAAAACCAAATTGAAATTGAGAAATTTAAGTTTTATCCAAATTGAAATTGGGAAAGTGAAGTTTGAAATTGAGAAAATCAAAATTGAAATTGAGAAAACAAAACCAAATTGTAATTGAAAAAAATAAAATTGAAATTGGGAATTAAAAAATTAAAATTTTAAAATTTATTACCTCAATTTCAATTGAGATAATAAAAATTGAAATTGGTAATTTAACATTTGAAATTGGGAACTTCCAAATTGAAATTAGGAAAATAAAAATTGAAATTGGTAATTTAACGTTTGAAATTGGGAAAATACAAATTGAAATTGAGAGAATACATTTTAAAATTTAAATTGTAAGTTAAGAAAATTAAAATTAATATTTGAAAATTGGGTTTTAAGTAAATAAGATAAACCAATGTTTATGCTTCAAACTTAAATATTTAATTCCATATATTTGATTTGTATGTAGTAAAAAAATGAATGGATATAAAAATAAAAAATTCTCCAACTTAAGATTCATATATACATACATAGATAAAAACTTTATAAATGATTCTCTTAAGTTACATTAAAAACATTGGATGCCAACGCATTTTTATATGTAGATGACATAATCATATTTGGATGCAGCCTATAACATCATAACGAAAACCTCCTCAAAGTATTCTCGCGTTTAAGAAAATACAATCTAAAACTAAACGCAAGCAAATGCCAATTCCTCCGAGTATATTTGGGCCATTTAATAACAAAAGACGGAATTAAAACAGACCCGTCAAAATATATAGTTATAAAAGACTATCCTACACCTAAAAATCCAGACGAAGTACGCAGATGTATAGCTCTCTGCAACTACTATCGAAAATTTATAAAGGATTTCGCAAAAATTTCAATATGTCTAAATTCATTACAACATTAAACATTCATTCTAACGAAAGATGCATCGGATTTCGCATTAGGAGCCATATTATCACAAGGAGTAATTGGACACGATTTACCAATTTCATATGCAAGCACTACCCTTTCAAAGCATGATATAAACAAACCCATAATAGAAACAGAATTACTCGCTATTCATTGGGGTATTAAATTTTTCAGACCATATCTGTACGGTCGTAAATTCGTGGTTATTACAGACCATAGACCACTAGTGTCATTATTCACTCAACATCATCCAAAATGACGCGCATTAGAATGGAATTACGCGATTATGATTTTACAGTAAGTACAGTATAAAAAATAAATGTAATAACAAGAGGGCAAAAGTTAAAAATGATGAATAATGAAAAGATAGCAGATAACGCTAAAAATAAGAATAATAACAAGAATAATGATATTAACAATACAGACTGTACTAACCAACCGAAGTCTGGCCAACTTTATATTTGGATTGTACTTCAATGTCTGATGTAAATAAATTAAAGAAATTAAACATTGAATTTATCAAGGGTAAAAACACAACAAAGAAGAAAATTAATATAGATATAAGTGAAAAAGATATAGTATAACGATGCAGTGAAAATCCACCGAACTTAGATTCGATCGTGGATAAACTGACATCAAGATTAATTAAAGAAAATATAATTGCTATAGCATTAAATAGAGATGATAGTATATTTAAAATCATAGATGAAAATGATTTTAAAAGGAAAGTAAATGAAAAATTACACAAGATAAATAATGATGCCCAAAAATTGATTATTATATTGTACAAAGACCCTCAAAAGATTAATGATAAATTGATACAATTTAAACTAATACATGAATACCACAATAGTCCACACGGCGGACATTTAGAAGTTGAAAAAACTCTCTTAAAACTCAAACAAAGGTACTTTTGGAAAAACATGAACAAAATGATTAAAAATTTCGTGAATAATTGTAAAGACTGTAAATTAAATAAACAAATAAGACATGTCAAAGAACCACAAGTTATAACAAACACACCCACTACAAGCTTTGAAATAATAGAAATAGACGCAGTAGGACCATTGAGAATGGCTAATGGATTTAGGTATATACTAACCATGCAATGCGAGTTAACGAAATACATAATAGCATGTCCGATACAAAGTAAAGACGCTAAAACAATAGCAAAAACAATTGTTGAACAAGGATTACTAAAATATGGTCATTTCAAGATATTAAAATCAGACAGAGGAACAGAATTCACAAATGAACTACTGAAAACATATGTGAACTCCTCAAAATTCAACAAATGTTTTCGACCCCTTACCATCATCAAACTTTAGGCTCCGTTGAAAGAAATCATCGCGTTATGAATGAATACATGTTGTCATTCGCAGAAAATGACAATTGGGATAAATGGATACCTTATTACTGTTTTGTATATAACACCACCCCACATATAATAACGGGATACACACCTTATGAACTAGTATTTGGAAGAATAGCCCAACTGCCAAATGATAATATTAATATGAATGAAACAAATAAAGATTTACATAATTATTATAATGAATTGAAAGCCAGAATAAAATTTTCTTTCCTAAAAGCAAAAGAATTTTTAGTAAAAGAAAAGAATAAAAGAACAATAAAAAATAATTTTAAAGAAAATAAACCTTTAAATTTGAATATAGGAGACTATGTATTATTAAAAAATATGACAAAACGAAAAAATGAAAAGCCATATGTCGGACCATACGAAATTATCGCTACAAATGGTGTAAATTTCACTATTAAAATAAATGACAAGTTAAAAACAATTCACAACAATACACTAAAACCATATACATAGAATAAGAATATAATAAGTATCCTAGAATAATTAATACATTAAATGCTTTCAATACATGTTACGTTAGCATAAATTACTTTTATTATGAGCAACAACAAAAAAAAATTTTCTTTAAACAAAATTTTTCTTTTTTTTTTTCTATAGAATAAGGGCGTAGTGTGTCTATATAATAATGCACACCTATATTAATTTAATTTAAATAAAACAATTTTATTAAAAGTGCCTACCTAGGCAAACAAAAAAAAGTATGTCATTATTTCAACAATTTCTTATTTAAGCAATAATTAATTGCAACCTAGTTTAAATAATTTAGCTTAATAATCAAAACTAATAACCTAATTTAAGTTTCTTTTTATTATAAATTGTTGGTGTACCATTTGTAAAAAAAAGACAATGTTCTAGTGTATAAGAGGCGATAGTTTATTGAATAAATCAGACAATGTACAAAAATCTAATTGTAAAATTGTCTCTATCTTTCCAACAATATTTTATCAAATACCTTGCGTATTCACACAGGATTCTGAAGTTGCGCGTTACGCGCCGTACAATAAATATTGTTTAAATAAGAATAACATTATAAAACCACATGGCGATCCCTCCAGGATCGCCACTACATTGACATTTATTATTTACATTTAACTTTATAAAACCACCACAATTAATAACAAGTGTTCCAGTTTCATGTTTATAAAATTTTTTTGTTGTAAAACATTTCCTTTCAACTTTTTTTTAAGCAACTTTCAATTTTTAAACTATTTTCTAATATGATATTGTATGACGATATAGTATTTTAAACATAGAAAAAATTTAAGTAGTATAAATATAGATCGAAATAATACAACGAGACGTATATGCAGCATTCATACATGTACCTGAGGGACATATGGATAAAGAAAACGCAACATATCTTAAACGTTCAAAACGCAAGTGTTACGTCCCCAATCCAGCATCTCCATTTACCAGATCCAAGACACACCGATTAAACCCTACACTAAAAACATCAAACAGCATGCCGAATGTGAACGACGCCAGTATAACGGACTTGTCAGCAACAATAAATGTCCGCGATTGTCAGCCACCTACAACATCAAGCGCCACAGGTATGCATATGTCAACCAAACAGAATGGCAATCAATATACGCAATCTAAATCCCAAGCAAACGCACCAGACAGGTTAATGCGCATGCACATGCTTGAGCGCAGACAAAGGGCGAATGAAAGTACCGATGCATATTTTTTCGAAATGCAGAAATTACGCGCACGCTTGTCACAACCATTGGCGGAAGAAGAGATGGTGAAGATATTAAAAAATTACGTAAAAGAATCGATCGGTAAAGTGGTTTATCCGATGCCTGTATTATCAGTGGAACAGTTGCGGATAGAATGCAAGACTATCGAGAAAACTCTTCCATCTGTTCGTACACTGCCACCACCTCGCATACTTAAACAACTGCACGCAATAAATTTGAGTGGG
The DNA here is from genome assembly GCA_963971445.1 of Ornithomya chloropus. Lineage (NCBI taxonomy): Eukaryota > Metazoa > Arthropoda > Insecta > Diptera > Hippoboscidae > Ornithomya > Ornithomya chloropus. The sequence goes on from OZ020530.1 coordinate 56,838,140, forward strand.
GAAAGCGATGATCAACAGCCAACACCAGAAGATCAAGAGTTCATTGAGGTCGAAGCAGTAAATTATTGTAAAGATCACCGTCCCGCTGTAACATGCTGGAAATGCAAACAAGGAGGGCACATGTATATGGAGTGCACATCGTTAAAAGGGCAGTATTTTGTTATCGTTGCGGCAAGCCGGACGTTATAACGCCAAGATGTCCAAAGTGTAATCAGGAAAACTCGCGAAGGAGCGTTGCGGCACAGGCGACGCAGCCTTCGAAAAGTATCCCTGAAGCACCAAACCCACACCCATAAAGGAACGGAAAAACACAAATATCGAAAACAATGATTTTGCAAAGATACGACATGAATGACCATTACACATCCGGCAAGTTAACTGTGAAGAAAGCGAAAAATATTTGGTACAGAGGAAGAAAAGAAACTCAGCCTCAATGGCATCCAAAAAATCAGAAAAAAATTTAAAGAGAGAAGGCGGGAATACAAGGCAGTATGCGAAGCAGTTTAACATAACACGTCACCGCCAACTGGCCCACGCACATATTTAAACATTGAAATAGAGGGGGTAACAGTACGAAACTTGCTAGACAGTGGAGCGTCAGTAAGTTTATTGGAAAAAAATTGTCGTGTGTTCCTTGAAAACATTAATATTGAAATTAAATTTATCAATTCAATAGTACGCACAGCAAGTGGCCAGCCGCTCCGTATCTTAGGCAAAGTCAACCTACAAGTAAAATATAAGAACTAATGTAAAAGACTACTATTTTATCTGTGCCCGAATATGGAACAAGCGGTGTATTTAGGTGTGGATTTTTGGCTGAAATTCCAAATAGCGCCTAATATAATACCAGTCGTTGAAATAATCGAAATGGGAAATCAGAAGATAGAGATGACGACCAGTAACATAAAACTCAAGCCACATGTACTCAGCTCAGATCAACAGGGCGCACTCCAAAAAGTTATAGACGAATTCCCCACGTTTGAAAGGGAAGGGTTAGGCCGAACAAAGCTAGAAAAACATCACATCCAGTTGATCGAAGGCACGCAACCTGTGAAGGCCAAACATTATCCTCTATCACCAGCTGTCCAACGAATAGTGTACGCGGAAATTAATAACATGTTGTCATTAGGAGTTATAGAAGAAACAACACAACTATTGTGAGGAAACCTGAGAAGAATCGGTTTTGTTTAGATGCACGTAAGCTAAACAATGTAACAGTAAAAGACGCTTACCCACTGCAAAATATTGATGGTTTACTCAGTATAATCGATGAAACACATTACATTAGCAGCGTTGATTTAAAGCACGCTTTTTGGCAGATAGAGTTGGACGCCGAGTCAAAACCATATACAGCATTTACAATACCGGGTCGTCCGCTCTACCAATTCAAAGTTATGCCGTTTGGGTTATGCAACGCTGCTCAACGCTTGTGTCGTTTAATGGACAAGGTGATTCCGCATAAGCTGAAAACAAATGTATTTATTTACCTCGACGATTTGTTGGTGATATCTAATTCGTTTAAAAAGCATATAGAACTGTTATCAGAAGTGGCCAAATGTTTGAGAAGTGCCGGGTTAACTATAGGCTTGAAGAAGTCTCAGTTGTGCTTCCAAGAAGTAAAATATTTAGGGTATGTTATTGGGGGAGGGATGTTGAAAGTACATTCGGAAAAAGTGGAAGTCATCAAGAACATAAGGTTGCCACGAAATGCTCGAGAAGTGCGAAGTTTTCTTGGTACCGCAGGATGGTACAGGCGATTCATCAAAGATGTTTCTACGATATGTGCTCCACTTACCAATTGCTTAAAAAAAGGGAAAAAGTTTAGTCTGTCAAAAGAAGCCATAGAAGCATTCAATACTTTAAAATCGGCATTGACATCAGCACCGGTTCTCAGGCACGCTAACTTTAACAAACCTTTCACGGTGCAGTGTGATGCATCCGAATATGGTATAGGCGCTGTGTTATCACAACAAGACGATGATGGTAACGAATATCCAGTCGCGTTTTTTTCTATGAAATTAAATGCGGCGCAAAAAAATTATTCGGTGACGAAGTAAGAATGCTTGGCAGCGGTAACCGCAATAAAAAAGTTCCCATCATATATATACATAGATGATGCCATTTACGGTAATAACTGACCATGCCATCTTAAAATGTCTAATGTCACTAAAAGACCTCTCCGGCAGGTAGCCAGGTGGTTGTTACAAATGCAAGGATTTGATTTTGAGATACAGCATAGAAAAGGCGCAGACAACATCGTTGCAGACACCCTATCAAGGATGGTAGATGAGATAAAATGCACAGGTCCTGACGAAATTTTAGGCTTCGAGACAACAATGGAAATAGTACGTCAAGTAGATTTGCAAATAAAAGATGGTATGGTGTTTAAGCGCGATAGTAATAATAACGACGAAAATTTCACGCAAAGTGAATGGAAATTATGGATTCCCGACAACCTTACACATACCATAGTAGAAAATGCACACAATAGTGAAACAGCAGCCCATGGTGGCGTAAATAAAACCCTGGAGCGAATTAAAAGAACGTATTATTGGCCAGGAATGGTTAACCAGCTGCATCATTATGTAGCGAATTGCCAAATATGTAAAGAATGAAAATCAACCAACAAAAGCTTGCGTCCATGAATTGGTAAAGAAGTATAAATTAAACTAATTTGTTTTATTTTGTATTTTTAAAAAATATTTTTATTTATTATTTTTTGATTATTATTACACTGTTTCGATATATTATTATTATTCTTATTACTACAACCTACTAACTACTACTTAATGTTAAAGAAGAATGAATTAGCCATTCTTTTTTTTGCTTATAACAGCGGACAAGCTCAGTCAAAGTTTCAGACACGCGCCGTGGGAAACACATGAGGTAGCAATTTACACAGACATTCGATATCGGTCATTAAACTTCATTCAAGTGCTGATTAAACTATTTCATAACCAGGGCATTCGATATCGGTCATTAAACTTTATTCAAGCGCTGATTAAACTATTTCATAACCCGCGCTAATTAAATTGTTTCATAACTCCTCCCCTTCCAAGTGCGTCGCCCTCGATCGTATTTAAAAATATGGAATGTTATTCAAATTGAGGTTTGAGGAGGGTGGCTGAATATTTGGGTTAGGTAATGTAGGGAATGGTTTCCCATGATTTTCGACAACTAATTTTCTCGGTCTTAACTTGACCAGAATGAACACAAAAGTCACAATCGCCATAAATCCTCCCATAGATACTCCGATTGCATGGGTTTCTCTTCGTAAAGAGTTCAAATACTTAGTGTTGTTAATGTGGAGTTCATTCAAAAACTCCAGTGAGAGTACTTTAAAAACAGACAACTCTTTGGATGTAGGTTGAAGAGCGGCCGGAATTGCCTCGAAGGGTAAAGACTCCTGGTTTTCGTATCTGTCATTATTTAGATAAATGGTCATGTTATGGAAACGGACAAGCTAGGTTCCGTGAACAGAGTTATTGTCGGACGGAGTTCTGATAGTACCATTGAAGTTATTTAGAAGGATCACACCCGCATTGCTCTGATCGCTGTTGTAATTGCATGAGGAATTTAATCGTTTTAGTATTCTTAAAATATTATTGTCGGACGGAGTTCTGATAGTACCATTGAAGTTATTTAGAAGGATCACACCCGCATTGCTCTGATCGCTGTTGTAATTACATGAGGAATTTAATCGTTTTAGTATTCATAACATACAAGTATCATTTCTTAAATCTATTAGGTTATTTCTATTACAAATTTTTACTTTATTTAGTTCAGTACATTTCTTCTTTAGCCCAAATATTTCTTTTTCATTTTTTATAATATAATCAAAATCTACATTGATGTACTTTGCCTTCCATGTAGTAATTCAGCTGGAGACTTGCCCTATGAATTAGGCATAAAACGATAAGTGTATAGATATTTACGTACGGAATTTTGTATAGATAGCCCATCGTTAATATGTTTACGAACTTTTGTTTTAAAAGACCTTACAAAACGTTCGGCTAATCCATTTGAAGGTGGATGAAATGGTGCAGTGGTAATATGGTTAATACCCAGCTTGCTATAAACATTTTTAAACGCATCAGATGTTAATTGAGGACCATTATCCATAACAAGAGTACGTGGTATACCTTCAATAGTGAAAATTGCAGATAATGCCTCGATTGTTTTTTCTGTTGTTATGCTGTGTAAGGATATCACATATGGAAATTGAGAATACGCAACGACACAAATTAACCACATTGTATTAAATATAGGCCCAGCAAAGTCTACATGAACACGTTCCCAAGCACTAGTTGCGTTAGACCATGGCTGAAATTCTCGTGGTGGAGCTGAGTTCTCTATTTTACAAATTTCACATTGAAAAGCCAGTTTGCGAATATCGTCATCAATATTTAACCACCAAACGTACTGTCTAGCTAACTGCTTTGTTTTGTAACGCATCAGGTATGACACGTATAGAATCTGTCTGAATACAAAGCAAATCATTAGAAATAGAAAAAGCATATTTTCGATTATAATAACGTTTAAGGCTAGGCGACAACAACAATTTGTAGGATTAAATATGCTTAAAAGCGGCTGGTGATCAGTTAACAGTGTGAACATTCTTCCGTACAAAAATTGGTAAAAACGTTTAATACCAAACACAATTGATAAACCTTCTTTTTCAATTTGGCTATATTTAACTTGATGTTTATCTAATGTTTTGGAAACAAATGCTATTGGCCTTTCTGAACCATCAGGATAAACGTGAGATAAAACTGCTCCTAATCCATAAGGAGAAGCATCAGTTGCAAGAACAAGAGATAATTCCTCCTCAAATTGAACTAGTTTTGTTGCATTTACAATCTGTGATTTTAAATCCTCAAATGCTTTTTGTTGTGCAACTCCCCATTTAAATTTAACATTTTTTCTACGTAACATATTTAAAGGCGCTGCTAACGTTGCAAAATTTGGCACAAAACTATGGTAATACTTGTTAATGCAATTACGAAGAAATTTATATACATTAGTTTTTTATGTCAATATTTTTGCATGTTTTTTCTCATTGTGATTTTAATATTCCAATAAAACGTTTGTATGTTATAATAGGTTATATGCCTTTTTTTGCCTATTAACTGCGCATATATAAATTTAAGAATATATGTATAATTGTATCTGGTGAATATTAAAATGTCGGGAACTGCAATTCGTTTCGAACCGCTAAACGCGGATAATTATGATACATGGAAGTTACAGATGCATGTCGTTTTAATTAAAAATGATTTATGGGGTTACGTGGATGGAAAAATTCCTTGTCCAGAAGATGGAGACGCAACCAAATGGCACGAGATGGATGATAAAGCATGTGCAGATATTACGCTATCCATTACACCATCAGAATTGAGCTTAATTTCTAAATGCAGTATATCTAAAGAAATGTGGATTAAATTACAAAATACGTTCCAATCCAAGGGTCCTGTAAGGAAGGCCACATTGTTAAAGAAAATTTCTTTAGCAAGATTAAATGAAAACGATAACGTAAGAGATTTTTTAAATGAATATTTTAATGCTTATGGTAAACTGAAAGAAATAAATGTTCATGTTGGAGACGATCTACTCGCTCTCTTATAATTATATAGTTTACCAAATTCTTTTGCAATTTTTAGAAGTGCCATGAAGGCACGTGTCGAATTGGCAACACCAGAAGTACTCAGGGTTAAGATTTTAGAAGAAGTAGAATCCACAAAATCGAAAAAAGACAACACTGATAATAATGTTTTATTTACCAAAGCTAGTACATCTAAATATAAAGTACAAACAAAAAATGGCCGGCACAGTCAAGATAATAAACCGAAAAGGGATACTAATCAAAAAGGTGTATGCTACAAATGTGGTAAATTTGGACATATTGCCCGTAACTGCAAGTCGAAACAATCCAATCAAAATACTGCAAATAAGATAAATGATCAAATATACAAATGTTTATTTTCACAATTTGAAGAAGCATACTCTACCGTGAATAAAAACGATGTATGGTGTTTAGATAGTGGATGCTCAGGGCATATGACTGCTAATATAAATTCGTTTAATAATTTTAAAGAAAGTTCTAAGGTGCTAAATTTAGCCAATAATGCTACTACTAAAATTAATGGACTTGGTGATGTTACAATATTTGCAAAAGAAACAGGTCACTTTATTGATGTTCAGGATGTATTTCACGTATCTGATCTTAGAACAAATTTGTTATCCGTTTCCAGAATAGATGATAAAGGCTACAACATATTATTCGAAAAAGATCAAGCTATTGTTTTTAAAAGCAACCAAAGTATTGATTTTAAGAATGTTGATATATTTTTAAATGCCAAAAGAGAAGGAAATTTATATATATTATATTTATAAATTAGAAACTAATATAACGGAAAGAAAACCTAACGATATAGACTTGTGGCACAATAGAATTGGTCGTTTAAATGAACGTGATATGAAACGAATGCTAAATTCTGTACATGGTTTAACTTTTTCACCAAATCAGAATCTTTCCCCATGTGCTATATGTACCAGTGACAAATAAACGGTACGAAGTTTTCCAGAAGGTAGTAAACGTAAAAGGTAGTAACGATATAGACTTGTGGCACAATAGAATTGGTCGTCTAAATGAACGTGATATGAAACGAATGCTAAATTCTGTACATGGTTTAACTTTTTCACCAAATCAGAATCTTTCCCCATGTGCTATATGTACCAGTGAAAAATAAACGGTACAAAGTTTTCCAGAAGGTAGTAAACAACGTACGAATGATTTATAAGAAATAATTCATAGTGACGTATGCAGTTCTATGAGAGACGCTTCTAACTCTGGTTCGAGATACTTCGTAACCTTTATAGATGATTATTCTCGTTATTGCGAAGTATTCATCATTAAATACAAGTCTGATATTTTAAACGTTTTTCAAACCTATAAAAATACTGTCGAAATGTTTACTGGAAAAAAGATAAAGGCATTACAAACAGATAATGGTGGCGAATATTGCAATAGAAATTTTAATGATTTTTTAAATAAATGCGGTATAAAGCGACGTCTGAGTGCACCACACACGCCTCAACAGAATGGCGTGGCAGAACGCAAAAATCGCACTTTAACGGAGATGGCTCGTTGCATGCTTAAATAATAAGGTGCACCGTTATCTTTTTGGGCTGAAGCCATCAATACGGCTTGCTATATAAGAAATAGATGTCCAACCAAATCCTTAAATGGAGAAATTCGGTATAAACTTTGGACTGGTAAAACTCCTACGGTTGCATACATAAAAATTTTTGGTTTAAGTGCATATGTTTTAACCAAAAATAAATCCTTAGGCAAATTTGATTTTAGATCCAAAATTTATGTTTTATCATTATATTCTAGCAAATCTATATTGCGTAGCAAATTATTATTAGCTATAAAATCCAAAAACTTTGGTTTTGTGTAAAATTTTAAATTATATAATTGCACCCTTCATCTACTACAGTAGAATATAAAATTTGTTAAAATAAAAGTTTGCTAAGTACCATAAAGTGGTACATACCTATTTACATATATACCAAATTCTAAATTTTATGTTACATTTTTAATTGACAAAAACAATATGATTTTAAAGAAACAACATTTTTTGTTAATTCTATATATACTTTAGGCACAAATTGTTTATTTTGTATTTTTTCTTTAATATACATTAACGGTAACCTCCTTGTAAAGTAATTTTGATTTTTATCCAGTACATAGAAATATTTGTATATCCTCAATCTAAGGGAAAAAACTGTAATAAGTTTACCCTTACATTTGATATTTATAAACAGATTTTAACGATCCCGTGCATTAATTAGATATTCGAAATGATGTGTATAAATGTTGTGGAAGAAAGTGACCATATTCAAATGGCAGAAACAATGCTCTACTAAAATTATTTAAATATGAAAATTAAAAATGCTGCACAAATATTTTTTGGGTTGTTAAATGATGACTTAGACGGAGGACTTGGCTCATATGTCCACCAAGGATATGACGATTAAACTCCCCTGATCAATCCTTTCGTTCAATTATTAATTCTTTAGATGGAAAATCGTCCAAATATAGTTGACATGAACCGCTATGCAGCCTCATGATGGTATTACATAAAAAATATATAGGCACCCAAAAAAACGACAACAACAAATAATATAAAGCGTCGCCCAACAAATCTTACAAAATATTCTTAGCCACACTAAAATGATTATGGTAGTTTTATGCCATGCAAATTATGATAATTTATCAATTGATTGAATGGATATTTCACGAATCAAATTTTCCAACGTCTTAATAAGGCGATTACATATTAACTTTTGTCCCATTAAAAGTAAAGAGCGCACAGGAATATGATTACTTCCACCATTTAAGCACAGCAGGTTAGTTACTTATTGTACATATATTTATTCATAAATTTATGCATGCCTTGTCCTTACAAACAAGTCTCTTTAAATATTTTTCTTATTTGTCTATAATCGTCGCATATTTCAGTTATTCCATTGTATTTATCTCCCTGCGCTTTTTCCGCGGTATTATCTCGTTCATTGATCGTAGCGGTTCTAATAGGCAATATCATTATATAGCGAGTCCTAGCAGGGCGGCATTCTCTTGTTAATACTGTGTCCACACTAGTATTTTTCTTTGCACATAAGGCATCATTACAAAAATCGTTAAAGATTTGGTGATTTTTATAATTTCCACTTATGTCTGGCATAATTCCTACAACAAAAAAAAAGAACAAATTCTTTACCCTTGTTTTTAATTTCTCAGATAACTCCTCTTCAAAGAAAAATTGTAGAAATATGTATAGTAATATATACTTTACTAAATATTAGTGGTTTTTACCGTTTCTCATTAATGAAGAGAGTACATATACAAAACACAAAGTAATAAACAGACGGTGACGACGATTTTTTCAATTTTAGTTCTAAATAAAAAGTAAAAAGTGGCCATTTCCGATTTCTTGTGAACTTTTTGTTAAGTATATATACATACTTGTATATACACTTTATTTTTAAATCTAGTATGCTCTGTATTAGTTATCAATTTATATATGTTATAAATTTCTTTTTTACTTATTCTCAATAAAAACCTCAATAGGTTATGATCCAGCACGTCAAAAAATATAAAAAAAAATTTTTCTCTAACAAGAAAAATTCAATTTTCTATGAAATAAAAATGAGCTTTTCGATTAAAATCGAACCGCTGAACAAAGAAAATTTTGACACCTGGAAAATACAGGTAAAGGCATTGCTTACGAAAAACGAAACGTGGAAGTATGTTTCTGGCAAAATGGAAAAACCAACCGAATCAACAACTGCAATTGCCGAATGGGAAGATAATGATGAAAAGGCGAAAGCTAATTTAATATTGTCCATCAGCCCATCCGAATTACCACAAATAAAAAATTGTGTCACATCCAAAGATATATGAGATAAATTACATGCGATATACCAGTCGAGAGGTCCTGCTAGACAAGCCATGCTGTTGAAATCACTTATCTTAATAAAAATGAAAGCAGGTGACGATATGCGCGACCATGTTCAAAAATTTTTTGAAATCGTGGACAAATTAAACGAACTACAATTAATCATACTTGATCAGTTGTTAGCAGTCATTTTACTATACAGCATACCAGACGATTACGAAACCTTCAGAATAGCAATTGAATCACAAGAAAAACTACTATCGCTTGACATACTCAAGGTAAAACTCCTTGAAGAATTTGAAGCAAGAAAACGAAATATGAATCGTGAAGCTGAAGGTGCTATGTATACAAATAAAAACAACAAAAACAGTAAAAATACAAATGAGAAAAAATCAAAATTCAAATTTACATGCCATTCTTGCGGTAAGGTAGGACATATGGCAAAAGATTGCAAATCAAAATTCTTTGCCAAAAAGCATGACAAGAAAGAAGATGTATCCTGCAATGCAAATGAAGTGCTGTTTACTATGGGTCATGATAGTGACAAAAACGAATGGTGCCTCGATTCAGGTGCTTCATCGCATATGTGTGCCAGTAAATACCTGTTCAACGAAATCAATGCTACAAAAAATAAGAAGTTAACTTTAGCGAACGAGAACTTCACCGACATAAACGGCTGCGGTACAGTAACTTTTACTTCGAATACCGGAAGAAATGTTACATTAAACGAAACGTTATACGTACCAGATTTACGAACAAACCTTGTTTCTGTTTCTAAAATTACAGATCACGGGTATGAAATAATCTTCAAAAAGAATGCAGCAATCATTTTAAACTCAAACACAAAAGATATTGTATTTTCTGCAAAAAGGAAGGGTAATTTATATTACATAAATAAAAAAGAAGACGTCACATCTGTAGTATCTCAGAAAAGAACTCTACAAGATTGGCATGAAATACTTGGCCATGTAAACGAAAAGAATTTAAAAACCATAATCAAGAATTTTAACGTAGATGTAGACACAAAGAGTACACTACAACAGTGTGAAGTGTGTATTCAAGGTAAACAGTCGCAAAAACCGTTTAGTTTATCCGAACATAGAAGCACAGAACTGTTGAACATAGTACATACCGATGTTTGTGGACCTATGCGTACCCGATCCCTTGCCGGATCAAAGTACTTCATCACGTTTATCGATGACAAAAGCAGATGGTGCGAGGTTTACTTCCTAAAAAGCAAAAATGAAGCATTTAGCAAATTTGTTGAATACAAAAACATGGTAGAACGCAAAACAGGTTTCAAAATAAAATGCTTAAGAAGTGATAATGGCACAGAATATGTTAACAACGAAATGCAACAATTATTAAAATCCGAAGGAATAAAACATGAATTATCCATTGAATATACCCCACAGCAAAACGGAGTAAGTGAACGAAAAAATAGAACTCTTTTGGATATGGCTAGGTGTATGATGATAACTTCAGGACTCCCTCCTAGTTTTTGGGCCGAAGCGATAAATATGGCAAATTACATTCGAAACCGTTGTCCATCACAAAGTTTGAAAGGTAAAACACCATACGAAATATGGAACGGACGAAAACCAGTTTTTACTTATATGCATAAATTTGGATGCCATGCATACAAGTTAGACAAAAAAAATAATAAAGGTAAATTTGAACCACGATCGAAAAAATGCGTATTTGTTGGATACTCTAATGTATCAAAAGGCTATCGTCTATGGAACCCCGAATCTAATAAAGTAGAACGCAGTCGTGATGTCATATTCACAGAAAATTTTAACAAGAATCAGTATATCGATTTTATGCCTGAAACTGTAGAATTACAGGTAAACCATCAACAACAACAACAACAACAAAAATTAACATTAGAAAAGCAAACATCAACTGAAAATTTAAACCAAAATCATCATGAAAATAAATTAACTAACATTAGTAGAGGCAAAGGTCGACCTAAAAAACTCTTAACCGGAAAAAGAGGCAGACCACGTAAAATATACAAAACTGTTAATAAACCAGAAACAAGATCTTTCGATTCAGACGTAAGTGGTGAAGAATATCAATCTGCCAACTTTACTGAACAAGGAGATCCAAAAACAAGTAGAGAAGCTCTATCAGGTGACGAAGCTACAGAATGGAAAGAAGCAATGGTAACTGAATACGAAATTCTCATGAAAAATGGTACTTGAGTTATAGTAGACCGTCCCCATAATAAAAAGGTCATACAATCGAAATGGACTCTAAGAACAAAATTTAACGCAGACGGATTAATTGAACGTAGAAAAGCGCGTCTTGTTGCGAAAGGTTTCACACAAACAGTAGGTATAGACTATGACGAAACATTCTCACCAGTGGCAAGAATGAGCACTATACGTTTATTATTGGCAATATCTACAGAAATGGAACTAGAACTCCATCAACTTGATTTTGTTGGTGCATACTTAAATGGTGAAGCAGATAAAGAAATATACATGGAAATGCCACCAGATCTAAAACAAATCCTAACACCATCCGAAGCAGCAAAATATAACGGAAAGGTATGTCTCTTGAAAAAAACACTATATGGTCTGAAACAATCAGGAAGGTTATGGTATAAAAAATTAGACGAAAAGTTACGAAGTATTAATATGAAACCATCTGAATGTGATCCGTGTCTATACATTTACAAACACAACAACGATATAGTAATTATTTCAATTTACGTGGACGATCTTATCCTAGCATCTAATAATAAAATTTTAACGAAGCAAATGAAATCCGAATTGGCAAAAAGTTTCGAAATGAAGGATCCCTTTGAAACACTGTCTCGGAATCCAATTTAATCAAGATATCGAAGCAGGCACTATCAGTATGTGGCAATCAAAATATATACAAGAGATTTTGACGAAATTTAATATGGCTAATTGTAAACCAGTAAGTACCCCTATTAACACTGCACAAAAGTTAAGCAAAGTAGCAGAACAACAAGATGAACAGTCACTACAGGTACCATATCAAAGTCTAATTGGTTCTTTAATGTACCTAGCAGTATCAACAAGACCTGATATAGCTCACGCAGTAAGTGCACTTAGCCAGTATAATACATGCTATAATCAACAACACTGGATAGCGGCTAAACGTGTACTGAGATACTTAAAAAGAACACCAAACGTAGGACTAGTATTCAAAAAATGTGGTAAAGAATTAGAAGGCTTCGCCGACGCGGATTGGGGTGCAAACGTGGACGACCGTAGATCATATACGGGATACACTTTTAAATACGGTGGAGCAGCAATATGCTGGGAATCCAGGAAGCAAAGAACTGTGGCCATGTCCACCACAGAAGCCGAGTACATGGCTCTCTCTGACTCCGCGAAAGAAGCAATATATTTGAGAAGATTTTTAAAAGAACTAACAGGAATCGAACGAACCATTAAAATTTTCAATGATAATCAAAGTTCAGAAAAATTGTGCAAAAATCCTATATACCACAATAGAACCAAACATGTCGACATAAGACACCATTTCATAAGAGACGCGTTGGAGAGAGATGAAGTCGACGTAGAATATCTAAATACAGAAGATATGCCAGCGGACTTTTTAACGAAGGGATTGCCCACAACAAAACACTACAAGTGCATGAACATCCTGGGTGTTAAGGAACACCATTAACGGTTTTTAAACAATACAATGCCAGATTTAAGGGGAGGTGTTAAGTATATATACATACTTGTATATACACTTTATTTTTAAATCTAGCATGCTCTGTATTAGTTATCAATTTATATATGTTATAAATTTCTTTTTTACTTATTCTCAATAAAAACCTCAATACTTTTCTAGTATATGTCTATATCCAATATAACCGTTATAAGAGTGCGATTGGAAAGCTATATAGCTAATATTACAAAGTAAGAGTAAATCAGTGAAACAAATGTTTATTGGTTTCTTTTCGTTTTCATTTTTCTTTGTACGCATTATAGCAGCGTGATTTATTCAGTCCAATATTGAAAACTTTTTCCAAACTTCAGTCAAGGTTATTGCATGGTTTTCAAGTTTTTCGAAAATGTATGTAAAAGTTAGGTTCACATAGTGTTTCTTACAAGCTAAGATTATGCCCTGATGATTTATTGATAACTTTGTCAACTATATTCCAATTTTATTTAAATTTTCATATCGACGTTACGTACGTTAGTATAATCCTTAAAAAAAATATATACATGAGGGAATAAGATAGTAAATCTATATATTTTTTATAAAACGATAAAGCAACAAGACAGTGCAAATTGTATTACATTCTATAAAGTAAATGCATGTTTGCGTGCTTACAGTGGCCACTTTTTACTTTACTTTTTTTAGTACATTCCATTTCAATTTAATAGAGCACATCAGAAACCTCTAGAATAAAAAACTATAACTTGGCGGCATCAATTTCATCATAAAAATCATCATTTACAGCATATGTAATAAAATGAATTGGTAACTACGTAAAAGTAAAAATATTTTACCCTATTTTAAAGCGGCGCTACCCTCTCAAAATAAACAAACAAACATATATGTGACAAGTAAAGCATCAATAAATACCTTGATGGGATTTTAAGTGAATATTTAAATATATAGGCTATATTTTGTATGCATGAAATATTAAATAAAATAATTAAAATCATATTATTCGGCAAAAAAATGTAAAATATTACCTTGTGATCACCCATGCAAACATTTTTACCCATAATATTATACACGTTTGGTGAATTGTCCTCAATAATGTGTGCCGCATGTAAGCTCATTAATATACGATCACACCAAGAAGGACATCTAGTTGGCATAAAATGAACAGGCTTTTCATTACATTCTTCATATGGATATGATGGCGGAAACTCGATCGTAAATTCTTTCAAAAACTTTTTTAATGGATCCAAGTCACGATCGAAGTTTTTTAACTGCAGTTATTGAAGGTACTTTCACATCAAATTTCATATAATATATTTTTTTTTATGGCATACCCAAGATTGTCTGAATTCTAATTGGTGGTTTATATGATTAAACTCTTTTTTACCCAGAACAAATACATTTTCTTGCATTGAATTACGATAATAGATTTTTATAGAATCATCTTTTACAACATGTTCTCTGCGTGTTGTAAGATTTTTTGCCAATTCCTAATTAAATGCAATAATTGAATGAATTAATTCCATACATAATATTATAAATGGTTACCGCTATAACACCTTCAGTATCGCATCTAAAATTGAAATCACCGAAAATGAAAAACGGCACATAACCGTTGTTCTTGTCTATATAAAATCTAAAAGTAAAATCATCTTCACTTGCATATTTTAATTCTTATAAACGTAATTAAAGAACCATATATGAATGAATTATAATTTTTTTAAGATATAAATATATCTCTTTCATGTTAAGCATTTCCATGAAGCACTTTTCCCCATGTTTGCCATATTCCATTCTGTGTTGGTAGTAAGAATGAATGATTGACAGGTACATCTAAATTTAAAATTATGCAGCATATGAATAGAGAAGCTCATTTGTATATGCTACAATAGATGGAATAAAATGCGGTCCGAAAAATGTTAAAGTATACTACGTACTTATGCAGTGTATGGATTAGTGCTTGTCTTCGGGATTTACAGTATGTTGAAGGAAACTCTTCACAAGCTGCAAAATTAGATGCATCATGGAATAAATGAATATTGACCAAATCAAATACAGTATTATTGATTTCCCATCGAGTTCGCATGTATCCTTTTCTGGACCACTTACACTAAAACATATAATTTATAGTATGATGGTAAAGTGACAAGTCAAATAACATATGTATGTACTGTGTAAGAACTCACCTCTGGGAAAAATTTTAAAGGAAATTTGGCTTTTTCTTTCGTAGAAACGGCATCGATTGTACCAGAATAAATGCGCGAATCG